>CM059435.1:61761455-62131486 GCA_030390025.1 Squalus acanthias
AGGCCCAGATCAGGATGGTGCATGATTTGGAGGACTGCTTGGAAGTGATGGTGTTCCCATGCATGCCCCAGTAAATGATGGCCAACCCAATTTCCTAGAAGTAAAGGGAATTAAGGGTTACGGGGAGCGGGCAGGAATTTGGACATGAGTCTAGGTTCGGATTGGTCATGGCCCTGTGGGTAGCGTAGCGGGCCCAGGGGCCGTGTAGCCTGATCCTGCTCCTATTTCGTGTGTCCAATTCTGTTAGGTTCAGGAGATGGTTCTGTGATAGTAGATTGGCGGTTAGGATCAGATCAGCCATGATCTTATTGAATGGCGGAGCAGGCTCGAGGGGCCAATTGGCCTACTCCTGCTCCTATTTCTTATGTTCTTATGTTCTTATTCCAGAAGGGGACCAAATTCGCACGCCAATACGCCAACATCTTCATGCACAAGTTCGAGCAAGACTTCTTCGCTACACAGGACCTCCAGCCAACGCTGTAAACCAGATACATCGACGACATTTTCTTCCTTTGGACCCATGGTGAAGGATCACTGAAAAGACTACACGATAACATAAACAAGTTCCATCCCACCATCAAACTCACCATGGACTACTCCTCAGAATCGGTTTCATTCCTGGACACACGAATCTCCATCAAAGACGGACACCTCAGCACTTCACTCTACCGCAAGCCCACGGACAACCTCACGATGCTCCACTTCTCCAGCTTCCACCCTAACCACGTTAAAAAAGCCATCCCCTATGGACAAGCCCTGCGAATACACAGGATCTGCTCAGACGAGGAGGAACGCGATGGACACCTACGGACGCTGAAAAACGCCCTCGTAAGAACGGGATATGACGCTCGACTCATCGATCGACAGTTCCGACGGGCCACAGCGAAAAATCGCATAGACCTCCTCAGAAGGCAAACACGGGACACAACCAACAGGGTACCCTACGTCGTCCAGTACTTCCCCGGAGTGGAGAAAGTACGCCATGTTCTTCGCAGCCTCCAACATGTCATCGATGACGACGAACACCTCGCTAAGGCCATCCCCACGCCTCCACTACTTGCCTTCAAACAGCCACCTAACCTCAGAAGTACCATCGTTCGCAGCAAATTACCCAGCTTTCAGGATAACAGCGACCACAACACCACACAACCCTGCCACGGCAACCTCTGCAAGACATGCCAGATCATCAACACAGATACCATCATCACACGTGAGGACACTACCCACCAGGTACATGGTACATACTCATGTGACTCGGCCAACGTTGTCTACCTCATACTTTGCAGGAAAGAATGCACCGCGGCATGGTACATCGGCGAGACCATGCAGACACTGAGACAACGTATGAACGGACACCGCGCAACAATCACCAGGCAGGAGTGTTCCCTCCCAGTCGGGGAACACTTCAGCAGTCAAGGACATTCAGCCTCGGATCTGCGGGTAAGCGTTCTCCAAGGCGGACTTAGAAACACACGACAACGCAAAATCATCGAGCAGAAACTGATAGCCAAGCTCCGCACTCATGACGACGGCCTCAACCGGGATCGTGGGTTTATGTCACGATACATGACGTGATCCAGACTCGAGTCGTCATTGGCTTGTTAACAGATGTGATTCCCAGTAAAAAAGTAAAAATTTTTAAAGTTTATCGTTTCCCATACTGCGGCTTTTGACACATTGGACCCCCTGTGGCTCCACCTCATTGTCTCAGTTGTATCTTGCTATGTCTTTGATGTGACCTGATTGCCTTTTGTCACACCTCGGCAGATAAACAGTCAGGGTGATTTAAATGTAGTCGTCTGCTTTTGTAAGTAACACATGCATTGTTCTCTATCTATATATGCTTTGGCGATTCTGTATCTCTTTACTTCACCTGAGGAAGGGGCGATCGATAGCTCCGAAAGCTTGTGATTTCAAATAAAACTGTTGGACTATAACCTGGTGTTGTGCGACTTCTCATTCTTATTCCAGAAGGGGCAGATCCTGTCTGACAAAACCACTAAGTTTTTTGTGGAAGTGACATCCCAAGAGAATGTTGAAAAACCCTATGATGATACAGTTTATAAAACAAGGCTCTTCCATATGTATGCTCTGCATTGACTTCAGCGACTCATTATTGTTCTGCATGTATGTGTGTGTAAAAATATTATCGCTATTTGGGAAGCAGAATTGGTTGGAGGATAGGAGTTTCTCTGCAATACAGGCTGAGGAGCTGGGAGATGTCGAACGGGGATTCCACAGTACCACTACTGGCAGGAGGGTATAATTACAGCGTGATATGTTTACATAGGCAGTTTCTATTACAAATAGAAAGAAAGAACTTGCATTTATACAGCGCCTTTCACAACCTCAGGATGGTGCCAAAGCGCTTTACAGCCAATGAAATACTTTTTGAAGTGTAGTCACTATTGTAATGTTAAACGTGGCAGCAAATTTGTGCACAGCAAGGTCCCACAAACAGCAATGTGATAATAACCAAATAATCTGTTTTTTTAGGTATTGGTTGAGGGATAAATGTGGACATAGGAATTTATAATGGACAAAGTTGACAGGATGTGTGAACAGATGTAAGATTGTTTTATGTATAATACACAGATGCACAAGCATGGACTGGGTATCGTTAAAACAGATGCTTTATTCAGCCACACAGATGATTTCATTGAGATCTACCAGGTGAAATATCAGATGGCAGACTGTCACATAAAAGAAAACATTTTCAAAGATCTCAAATGTAAAAATCTGCATTTATCTGACTGGTATTACATAAATTAAGCACATGAATCATGTTGCACCACAGCTTTAACAAAACGTTTTTTCCAATTTCAAATACCGCTTTAGTTATCACCTTGCAGTTATTTCAACATTTGCTTGATAAGAACATAAGCAATAGGAGCAGGAGTCGACCATTTGGCCCCTTGAGCCTGCTCTGCCATTCAATAAGATCATGGTTGATCTTCTACCTCATCGCCACTTTCCTGCACTATCCCCATATCCCTTGATTCCCTTAATATCCAAAAATCTATCGATCTCTTTCTTGAATATACTCAACGACCGAGCCTCCACAGCTCTCTGGGGTAGAGAATTCCAAAGATTCACCTGCCCTCTGAGTGAAGAAATTGCTCCTCATCTCAATCCTAAATGGCCGACCCTTATTCTGAGACTGTGACCCCTGGTTCTAGACTCTCCAGCCAGGGGAAACATCCTCCCTGCATCTACCCTGTCAAGCCTTATAAGAATTTTGTATGTTTCAATGAGATCATCTCTCATTCTTCTAAACTCTAGAGAATATAGGCCTAGTCTACTCAATCTCTCCTCATAGGACAATCCCCCCATCCTAGGAATCAGTCTGGTGAACCTTTGTTGCACTCCCTCTATGGCAAGTATATCCTTCCTTAGGTAAGGGGACCAAAACTGTACACAATACTCCAGGTGTGGTCTCACCAGGGCCCTATATAATTGCAATAAGACATCTTTACTCTTAAAGTCAATACCTCTTGTAATAAAGGCCAACATACCATCTGCTTTCCTAATTGCTTGCTGTACCTGCATGTTAACTTTCAGTGATTCGTGTACAAGGACACCCAGGTCCCTCTGAACACCAACATTTCCCAATCTCTCACCATTTAAAAAATACTCTGCTTTTCTATTTTTCCTATCAAGGTGGATAACTTCACATTTCTCCACATTATATTCCATTTGCCATGTTCTTGCCCACTCACATAGCTTGTCTATATCCCCTTGAAGCCTCTTTGCATCCTCCTCACAACTTACATTCTCACCCAGCTTTGTATCATCAGCAAACTTGGATATATTACATTTGGTCCCCTCATCCAAATCATTGATATAGATTGTGAATAGCTGAGGCCCAAGCACTGATCCTTGCGGCACCCCTCTAGTTACAGCCTGCCAACCCGATAATGACCTGTTTATTTCTACTCTCTGTTTGCTGTCCATTAACCGATCCTCAATCCATGCTAGTATATTGCCCCAATCCCATGAGCCCTAATTTTGTTTAATAACCTCTTGTGTGGCACCTTATCTAATGCCTTCTGAAAATCTAAATACATCACATCCACTGGTTCCCCCTTATCAATTCTGCACGTTACAATCTCAAAAAACTAACAGATTTGTCAAACATGATTTCCCTTTCATAAATTCGTGTTGTCTCTGCCCAATCCTATTATAATTTTCTAAGTCCCCTGTTACCACATCCGTAATAATAGATTCCAGCATTTTCCCTACTACTGATGTCAGGCTAACTCGTCCGTAGTTCCCCGTTTTCTCTCTCCCTCCTTTCTTAAATAGTGGGGTTACATTTGCTACCTTCCAATCCGCAGGAACCGTTCCAGAATCTATGGAATTTTGGAAAATGACAACCAATGCATTTACTATCTCAAAAGGCACTTCTTTCAAAACCCTAGGATGTAGGCCATCAGGTCATGGGGATTTATTGGCTTTCAGTCCCATTAATTTCTCCAGTACTATTTTTTTACCAATACAAATTTCTTTCAGTCCCTCATTCTCGCTAGAGCCTTGGTTCTCCACTATTTCCAGGAAGTTTTTTGCGTCTTCTTCCGTGAAGACAGACACAAAGGGCTGGATTTTGATACTGGGGTGGGTTGGGGTCGTGTCATCCACTTTTCGTGTTATCCACCCGACTGCAATTGGATGTGGGAGATTGATGCAATTTTCACCTAATTGGGCAATTGAGTTCCAGCATGTGGGAACACATGACCCAATTAGTGTTTTCAGTCTGAAAGTCGCCTCTGCTGATGTCATCATTGCTGCTGCATTGAAGGTCTGCAAAGACTGCCTGGCCTTTGCTGTGAGAGGACCTGGATGCAAAATGAGCAGCAGCAGCCCTAAGTCTGCTCCCAGATATTTTTGCACCACCACTCCCAGATATGTCTCCCATCCACCACCACTCCCAGATATGTCATCCATCCATCCTCCGATCCATCCATCCTCCCATCCACCACCACCACAGCCAGCCAGCCAGCCAAATGTGCTCCCACCAGGTTTCACATTCGTGGTTCAGAACAGGCGTGCTTCACGTAGAAAAAGGGTTAAAATCACAAAGGCCTTTCAAAATGGCATTATAGAGGCAATTTAGTGCTTGTTAAGGGCCTTAATAGCCTATCCCACCTCTTAGAGGCGGGACGGAGTCGGGACCAGCAGACACGATATAATGAAAATTGCGTGGAGGCGGGATGGAGGCGGGCTTGTGCCCGCCCGCCAGTTTTCGCAATTTTTACCCCCCACACGCCTCCAAACCCACCTCCACGGGTCAATGAAAATCAAGCCCAAAGACCGCGAATTTTCTGGAGGAGGCGGGATGGTGGCGGGAGTGCTGGTTTCCGGGTTCCGGTCCCGCTCCTAGCTTCATCCGCTCGGCAGACATGATTTTCCCTTGATTGGCTTTGTTAAGCTCGCCCTGCGGGCTTCCCGGCCAATTAACAGGAAGCAGGTCTGATGATGTCATTTGATGATGCATTTCCTTAAAGGGACCACGTCCACATGGAGTTTGACAGTTGTTCTGTCAGTGTTTTACAGCATTGAGGTGCTGCAAACACTGACAATCACTGCACAAAGGTGAACGCTTGCACTCAGGCTCTCCAATGACTCCCTCCTTATGCTTATGGAGGGTGTTACAGCACACAGAGAGGTTCTCTTCCCTTCCAAGGGTGGAAGAGACTTCCCCAGGACACCAACTTACCTTGCATCTCCACTCAACCCTCTCTATCTACTTTATCACTTCCCCATCTTACTAGCCACCCCTCACACTCACCCTACTGCAAGCATACCAACTAACAACACACAAGGGCAGGCACTTGAGAGGTTTAGCCAATGTCCATGTGAAGTTTCTGGTAATGTGTTGTCATACAGTGAAATCTCTTTTTCCAAAAGTGCCCCTTATTGGACAGATCTGAGCGCACCTTGAGAAGTGTCTTACTGAGTTCCAGTGATTGTTCAGTCATAACTTCCCCCCCCCCTCCCCCCCCCCCCCCCGCTATAGTGATGAGTGTGCATGGAATGGCTTGGACATTAAAGGGATGCTTCACAGTGCTGGTGTGGGATGGTGTCAACCTGGCGCATCATGTGGCAGCCAAGGTTTACAGCATCAAATGAAGAAAATCTGGCCATGGTGATGCCATCATTGGCCTCCCGGGCAGCAATTTTGTCAGGGGCTGATGCCCTGTGTCCAGTGCAGCATCAGGTGATGGCAGAGAAGGTTGGTGATGAGGTTGGTAATGTTGGTGTTGGGGCTGATCGTGGAAGGATTCGGGGGACAAAGGTCTGATTGTTTCATTGGCTCCAATGTTGCTGCAATAGATGGCAGCTGCAGGTGAGATGACAAGCGATCTGTCAATGGTGAGAGAGGTTCTCCCAATGAGGTGGCACTATACATACAGTTGGATCTAAAAACTTGTAAGCTAAAGAAATCTCTATGGGCCAAAAATTCGGCCCTTGCCGGGTGAGTACGCACTGTGTACTCACCCGTAAGGCGTCCTGAAGTGCCGGTTTCCTGCATGCACTGCGCATGCGCGGGAAACCGGAACATCCGGTCTGGTGAAGGGAGCGGTTCATAGGTGAACCGTGTGCGCGGTAGAGGCTGCGCGCACGCAGCAAACTTAGGTTTTTTTTCAGGTTTCTACGGGAGGGTAAGTATTGAAGAACCTGCGCTTTTAAAAAGGAGGCGCAGGACCCGTTTTCAACAAGGTAAGTGGTTAATTAAGTATAATTTAAAAAAATTTCAACAGCTTTATCTTTTTTAGATATTTTAAAGAAAGGTAAGTTTATTTTTAACACTGTTAAAAAGTATTTTAATTTTTTCAAAAATTTTAATTTTTGTTTAAAGTAGTTAATTTATTTAACTATAGTTATTTTATAAATGTGATGGTTTTTAAAAAATTTATTTTAAGTTTAGCTGTTCTTTTGGGGCCGATTTCAATTCATAGATTTGACAGGTCTTCCTAATACTATCTTCAACTTCTCTTGTTAACCACAGTTGGACCACTTTTCCTGTGGGGTTTTTCTGCCTCAAAGGAATGTATATTTGTTGTAAATTATGTATTAATTCTTTAAATGCTAGCCATTGCTTGTCCACCATCAGACCTTTTAATGCAGTTTCCCAATCTACCTTAGCCAACTCGCCCCTCATACCTACGTAGTTTGCTTTGTTTAGATTTAAGACCCTATTTTCTGATTTCACTAAATCACTTTCAAACTCAATATAAAATTCTATCATATTATGGTCCCCACCATCACAGAAGTCAGTCTTCAGCCAATTCGATTCACTCCATGTGATATCAAGAAATGGCTCAGCGCACTGGATACAGCAAAGGCTATTGGCCCCGACAACATCCCGGCTATCGCGCTGAAGACTTGTGCTCCAGAACTAGCCGTGCCTCTAGCCAAGCTGTTCCAATAGAACTACAACACTGGCATCTATTCGACAATGTGGAAAACTGCCCAGGTATGTCCTGTCCACAAAAAGCAGGACAAATCCAATCCGGCCAATTACCGCCCCATCAGTCTACTGTCAATCATCAGCAAAGTGATGGAAGGTGTCATCGACAGTGCTATCAAGCGGCACTTACTCACCAATAACCTGCTCACTGATGCCCAGTTTGGGTTCTGCCAAGACCACTCGGCTCCTGACCTCATTACAGCCTTGGTCCAAACATGGACAAAGGAGCTGAATTCCAGAGGTGAGGTGAGAGTGACTGCCCTTGACATCAAGGCAGCATTTGACCGAGTGTGGCATCAAGGAGCCCTAGTAAAACTGAAGTCAATGGGAGAATCAGGGGGAAAACGCTCCACTGGCTGGGGTCATACCTAGCACAAAGGAAGATGGTTGTGGTGATTGAATCATCACAGCCCCAGGACATCGCTGCAGGAGTTCCTCAGGGCAGTGTCCTCGGCCCAACTATCTTCAGCTGCTTCATCAATGACCTTCCCTCCATCATAAGGTCAGAAATGGGGATGTTCGCTGATGACTGCACAGTGTTCAGCGCCATTCACAACTCCTCAGATAATGAAGCAGTCCATGCCCGCATGCAACAAGACCTGGACAACGTTCAGGCTTGGGCTGATAAGTGGCAGGTAACATTCGCGCCACAGAAGTGCCAGGCAATGACTATCTCCAACAAGCAAGAGTCTAACCACTTCCCCATGAGATTCAACGGCATTACCATCGCCGAATCCCCCACCATCAACATTCTGGGGGTCACCATTGACCAGAAACTTAACTGAACCAGCCACATAAATACTGTGGCAAAAAGAGCAGGTCAGAGGCTGGATATTCTGCAGCGAGTGTCTCACCTCCTGACTCCCCAAAGCCTTTCCACCATCTACAAGGCACAAGTAAGGAGTGTGATGGAATATTCTCTACTTGCCTGGATGAGTGCAGCTCCAACAACACTCAAGAAGCTCGACACCATCCAGGACAAAGCAGCCCATTTGATTGGCACCCCATCCAACACCTTAAACATTCACTCCCTCCACCACCGGCGTACCGTGGCTGCAGTGTGTACCATCTACAAGATGCACTGCAGCAACTTGCCAAGGCTTCTTCGGCAGCACCTCCCAAACCCGCGACCTCTTCCACCTAGAAGGACAAGGGCAGCAGGCGCATGGGAACACCATCACCTCCAAGTTCCTCTCCAAGTCACACACCATCCTGACTTAGAAATATATCGCCGATCCTTCATCGTCGCTGGGTCAAAATCCTGGAACTCCCTACCTAACAGCACTGTGGGAGTACCTTCACCACAAGGACTGCAGCGGTTCAAGAAGGTGGCTCACCACCACCTTCTCAAGGGCAATTCGGGATGGGCAATAAATGCTGGCCTTGCCAGCGACGCCCACATCCCAAGAACGAATAAAAAAAACGTCTCTGTAATGACCAATAGATCAAACCTATTAATTCATCTATTTTGTTGCGAATGCTTCATATATTCAGATATAGTGCCTTTAGCTATGACTTATTTCTATTTTTCCCTGATGTCACCTTAGTCACTGATGCCTTATTACCTTTGTTACTCTCTATCCCTTCCTGACCCACTCTGCTTATTTTTACCAAAACTCTGCTCTGCTCTAGAGCCTTGACATTTCTCTCGCTGCTTTTTAATTTACTCTTTCCTGAATCCTCCCCCCACTTCATTAGTTTAAAGCCCTGTCTACTGCCCTAGTTATTTGGTTTGCCAGGACACTGGTTAAGTGGAGCCCGTCCCAACGGAACAACTCCCTCTTTCCCCAGTACTGGTGCCAGTGCCCCATGAACTGAAACTCCTTCCTCCCACACCACTGTTTGAGCCACGCATTTAAACTTCTAATCTGTTTGTCCCTATGCCAATTTGCGCATGGCTCAGGTAACAATCCAGAGATTATTACCTTTGAGGTTCTGCTTTTTAATTTGGATCCTAGCTCCTCAAACTCCCTCAGCAGAACCTCATTCCTAGTTCTACCTATGTCGTTGTTTCCTATGTGGACCACGACAATTGGATCCTCCCACTCCAAGTTCTCCTCCAGCTACGAGGAGATGTCTTTAACCCTGGCACTGAGCAGGCAACACAACCTTCGGAAGTCTCAGCCACGGCTGCAGAGAGCAGTATCTATCCCCCTGACTATACTGCCCCCTACCACAACTACATTCCCTTTCACTCCCCCCACTTGAATGGCCTCCTGCATCATGGTGTCATGGTCAGCTTGCTCATCCATCCTACAGGCTTTTCCCTCATCCACACAGGCAGTAAGAACCTGTTGGAGAAGGGCAAAGGCTGAGGCTCCTCCAGCACTGCACCTGGGGTCCCCTTACCTGCTGAGTTGCAGTCACACCCTCCTGTCCCTGACCACTAACCAGACCTGTACCACTACCTAACCTAAGGGGTATAACTGCCTCCTGGATCAAAGTGTCCAGGTAACTCTTCCCATCCCTGATGCCCCACAATGTCTGTATCTCAAACTCCAGCTCAAAAACTCTGAGCTGAAGTTCCTCAAGATGCAGGCACTTACTGCAAACATGGTTGTCCGGGATCACAATGCTCTCCACAAACTCCCACAAGCTGCAGTTGCGGCACACCACCTGCACTACATTCCCTATATGACCTTGTTTTATTTAATTAAATTTGTAATTAGGTAACTTGGTTTACAGTGTAGTTTCTTGACTACTTACTTGATCTAGATTAAGTTATGGGTACTGACATTAAATATCTACCTGTAACACAAAGCACTACAAGTAGTGTAGGCAAAAAGCAACAACTTCTTCCCCCTCTTCTCCAAATTCCCATTCTTTCCAAATTCCCAAATAAAACACTCGGTTTAAGTACACTCCGTTTTAGTCCCGCTCTGTGCTCTGCAGACCTGTTTACTCTTATACTCTAGGAGCCTCACCCAATTTACAAGTGTTGACTCCACTCTCCTGCTCCTGGTGATTAGCACCTATTCAAGATAAATACTTACAGCTGACTGACAGTTAACTGCCACTAACAGGCATCTTCTGTTAACTACAGTTTTTAGAGTTCTAGGTTAAAATCAAAATGTTAAACTAAATTTCACTTTTTACATCTACTACTTACCCAATACTTACCAGAAATTCCTACTCTTTCCAAATTCCCAAATAAAACATTGTTTAAGTACACTCCGTTTTAATCCCGCTCTGTGCAGACTGCTCATAAGACAGGGTAAGCCTCCGGTGGGGGGGCCGGGGAGTCGGGTGGGGGACTTATTGGACAGATTGTCACGAAGATATGGACAATTTTAAGGGTAAGATTAAAGTTTTTTTGTGTATATTTAAGACGTGTGCAGCCAACAGTGAAGGGATGGCGCTCGCTGCTGACCTCAAAATGCTGCCCTCAAAGAGTTAGCGGGCTCGAGAGCATCAATTTCCATTATTCCGACGTGACTTTGAATCTGGCGCCATCTATAGGGGATCTGTGGCGTCCAGCAACAGTGACGTCATCAAGCAGGCTGAGCAGCCAATCAGATTGAAGAATTCTCACAGACAGCAAACCAGGAAGTACAAAAAGCAGGGATTATAATTCAATTTTTAATCATTTTGTAGAAAGCGAAATAAAGATTGTGACGTACACATGGGGTTCAGGTAAAAGCTGAAATATCATAAACAAACATTTTAAAAAAAAAATTATTTTAAAAATCATGGAATTTTTATCATGGAATTGAGGGAATGATACTCCACACTTATAAAATTAGTTTTTCAGGGCCAGCGAGGTTGGTCAGCAGTAATTATGACTTAGTATGGCGTTTAAAAACTCAGTTGCAGCTCATTCATCAAGGCTTGACATTTTTAATACTTTTTACAGCGAGAATAGTGAAACAAAAAGAAAGAACTTGCATTTCTATAGTGCCTTTCATGACCACTGGACATCTCCAAGCGCTTTACAACCAATGAAGTACTTTTGAAGTCTAGTCACTGTTGTAATGTAGGAAATGCAGCAGCCAATTTGCGCACAGCAAGGTCCCACAAACAGCAATGTGATAATGACAAGATAATCTGTTTTGGTTATGTTGGTTGAGGGATAAATATTGGCCAGGACACCAGGGATAACTCCCCTACTCTTCTTTGAAATAGTGCCATGGGATCTTTTACATCCACCTGAGAGAGCAGATGGGGCCTCGGTTTAATATCTCATCCAAAAGACGGCACCTCCGACAGTGCAACACTGGAGTGTCAGCCTAGCTTTATGTGCTCAAGTTCCTGGAGTGGGACTTGAACCCACAACCTTCTGACTAGTGGGCAAAAAGTTCAATTTTACACCAAATCACTGATTCTGTTGATTGCATCTGGAAGACGACAACAGTGGGCCCTGTGGAGGAGTGGGCTATCACTGACAGCAACTAACGGATTTCCGCGTTTAACTGCTCATGTGTGGACACCAAGGGCTGGATTTTGTCAATGGGGATGTGATGGAGGCGGGACTCCCACTTTTTGGGTTGTAGTCCCGCCTCCATCGACTTGTGGCCAACCCACGCTACTTTCCCTTGATTGACCTTGTTAAGCCCGCCCAGCGGGCTCAGCAGGGCAATTAAGGGACACCTGGATACTGGTGATGTCAGCGATTGACATTTCATCTGTCAAGAGCTTTTGACAGATGAAATATCAGCATTTGACAGCTCTGTGAAGCTGTCAAACACTGACAATCTGTCTTCTAACTTGAGTCCTTCTACTCAGACTCAGTTAGAGAGCTCTCCAGACCAGAAAGCAGAGGCTGCAGCTTTTGACAGCTCAGCGGCTATTCTGCTTTCTGTGCCGGTGAGCTGAGGGACTCCCGAGACCTGAAGGGAGGAAGCTTGGAGGAGAAAGTAAAGGTAAGTAAAACTTATTAAAACACTTTACACACACCAAACACACTTACCTCTGCACTCATGCACCCATCACTCACCTGTACACCGGACATCTTGACCCCTCCAAGCCCTTCAGACCGACGGTCCGCCTCGCTAACTTGGCGTGGTTTGGAGCCGTCGGGCAGCCCACACTTCAGGGCTAAAAATAGGGATTAGCCAAAAAACTGCCTGTTAACTACCTGTTAATAGGCAGTTAATTGGCACTAATCCCCTTCCCGCCTCGGGGAGGCGGCTCCCAGCACAGGTCGGGTACCCACCTCCTGGGACATTGGCATGGAGGCGGGTTGGGGGCGGGATGGGTACATGCCCTCCGAATCTGCAATTTTCCCACCACTCCCGCCTCCAAACCCGCCTCCATGGGGCTTGGAAATTCGAGCCCCAATTTGCTGTCAGTTTTACACAGTAAGGACAGAGAGCACTGACAATTTCACCTTCATTACAACCGCAAATTCCGAACCCATGTGTTAATTTTATTATAAACCCTTCAGTAAGATTTTCCACTGGAGGTTATGCTGGTTCCTCTGCATAACTCCAGTCGACAGAGAAGGAAGATTGTGCAAGGAGCCATTCTGCTGGCTCTCTGGTACTGCTTTTGGCAGTTCCTGCTGCAAGTGTGGTCAGGCAAACAGTATGTCCACCCAAATATGGACAGGCATATTGAAATCAATTGAAAATGGCGGGGACATGTCGTACAATTTATTTACTGTTGGATTCCTGGAATCCAAGGCATGCAGAGTGGGGGAATAAAATTTTCAATCTCCGAAGGCAATTTCATTGATCACAGGACAATTGACGAAACTCCACAAGCTTGTGATTTAACCCCCTCCCCCACCAAGAGGCAGTCAGCTGTGCTGTGCTGCGGCAGGCACCCGAGATCTGCTGCCGTCTTCTTACCTCTTCCCCTACCCCAACCCGAGGCATGCTCCTTGACCGAGATGGGAATCCTACCAGGAGTCTCTCAAAAATCTTCTAATCAGTCTGGCCCTTGAAAAATGGGACAGGGTCAGGAGCATAAGCATGAGAACAGGTGCACAGCTCATCCTGCCAAAGTTTGGCCGCTGTAGAGACCAGGAAGGCAATCAGCCCCTTATTTCTAGCACTATGTCCTTTGATGATTGACAAAATAAGATGGCAGCTGAAAACCTTTTCAAAAATATTTTTCGGCAATTTTGCTGGTTTCTCTCGACGTACTTGGCAGCTGTTTCCTCGTAGTCCTCTTACATGGGTGCTGCAACTTTATTCATAAGTTTCCTACCTGTTGAGGAGCATTTCAGACAATCAGCATTGTTCAGATAGGCAATTTGTTCCTATTTTGTACATTATATTTGAACTAAAGATACTAGTGTGACATATACTTTCTTTGTGTGATACTTTCAAATGGGACATTTACAAGTGTGACGCATGACCCACATTTCCCACATTCTACAGACACCGCTAGATACAAGACTTTTAATTATAGAAATAAGGTGGAATGTAGTATTTGTGTCAAAATCGCAACACATCTGAATAGCAGTCAAATCACATGCCAATTGAGGTAAATGCACCTCTTATTTTTGATGAGGGCTTCTAAAACTTGCAGGTGAAGGGGCAAAGTGAAATGTACAGTGAGGTTTGACATTGCCTTTCAACTTCTCCGACCTGGGGTTGCATCCAGCTCGTACCGATAGGATAAATGTCTCTTTCCCTCTGCAAGCTGCAGTGGATTTAAACGCAATTATTTTGGGCAACCTTGATTTTGCTCTCATTGAATATTGGTTCACAACAAAGAACTACCCAGTTTCAGCAATAATTGGCATTACTTGGTCAATATTAGTGCAGGAAACTCTCAAACAAACAGGTGTTTATAGTCTTACCCTGATACCTATGCAGAGGCCCCTCGTGCAACTGTCCTTCGGCATTAATCAGTTAGCAGCTACTTATCTTTGGCCCACCAGAATGTTAGCACTACCACACTCGGTGCCTCTGTGTATATTAATGTGTGTACGTCATTTTCTAATTATATCCAATTTTATTCCTAAGTTTTACACTTCAAAGATCTCACTCGGACTTTCCCCTCGAAGTTCTGGAGTCTCTGACTTCTGAAGGTGACTGTATCAGTTTGAAATGATGTGATATTATCCTTTCTTTACCAGCCAGTGAATCAATGACATTTTGACACACCAGTGAAGCCTCTATTTTTCAGAAATGTATCAGCGCTTCTGGCTGACGTCGGGCTGACAGGAATAGCACATTAAAATCAATCTTCCCGCACTGCCGTTATCTCTCACTGCTGTGTTCATTGTGACAGTGCAGATAATACTAATCCTAATGGACCACGTAGTATTCCAAGCCTGACACTATACGGCCTGGTTATTAAGCATTCAGGAGAAAGCTAATGTTGAGAGTATTAGTAAAAGTTGTCCGTCTGATTGTTAGGGGCAGAGATTTTCTTCAGTATTACTTTTGTGTTGGCATGTTCTTTGTTTTCACCCATGCAGACTTTGACCCACCAAACACCCATTTCCATCTGAGATCCTATGGGGTGATTTTCCCTTCTATAGGATTGTTGTGAAGGGCATCGTTTACTTTGAAGCTGCTAGAGATAATGCATTAAGCTTTTCATGTGATGAGGTGAAATGCTTCACTTTGCTGAAGCTGCATGCTCTGAAGTCATTCTACAGAGCAAGCAAAGAGCCACTGAACATCACCAGGGTAGATGGAGCTAAAAGCCACCTCAGTTGGGAGTTGGTTATTGATTTACTGTAGACTGTAATGTGGCTTGAAATGAGCTTTGTGTATTTTGGGACCAAGAGAAAGCAGCATTAGAAAGTCACTAGGTCAAAAAGGATTAATATGAGGGATTTTGTTAGTGTATAATGGACTTGATGTTAGCACTGAGGTGTGACTTGTCTTAAGCTGCTTGGGAACCAGAGTAATATTGGATAATTGTTAAGAGCATTTAGCTACTCTCCAATAGCTACTCTGGAAGACTGGCTTTGAAGCTATCTTGCACAAGATGCGTAAATCATCTCATTAAGCACAACCACAGATGAACAAGCACACAGAGCCACTTGAACCTGGCAAAACAACTGCACAGAATGCCTTCTTAACAGATTGAATGAAATGATCAGCAAAATCATAGCAGCATAGGAACAGGAGGCCATTCAGCCCCTCAAGCCTGTTCCGCCATTCAATTAGATCATGGCTGATCTGTACCACAACTCCATTTTCCCGCCTTTGGTCTATATCCCTTGATCTATCTCATAGTTTAAATTTACACAGCATCTACAGCCTTTTGGAGCGAGCATTGTGAGAGAGATCTGGACCAGATATGAAATCTTCAGTCTAGAAAGATAGGAATTTCTGGACGAAAAAAGACCAAGATCCATCTAGTTTGCCTTCTACCATCCTGCAATTAAGGTGAGGTAGTCTTATGATACAACAATAATGGAGTTGTTGACTAATCATAGTGATTAATCTCCATCAATTTGTTTGTGTCAGCTGTGGCTCAGTGGGTAGCACCCTCACCTCATAGTCAGAAGGTTATGGGTTCAAAGTCCCACACCAGGGATTTGAGCACAAAAATCTAGGCTGATGCTCCAGTGCAGTGCTGAGGGAGTGCTACATTGTCGGAGGTACCAGTCTTTTGGATGAGACATTAAAACTGAGGCCCCATCTGCTCTCTCAGATGGACGTAAAATATCCCATGGCACTATTTCGAAGAAGAGCAGGGGAGTTATCCCCGGTGTCCTGGCCAATATTTATCCTGCAATTAACATCACTAAAACAGATTATCTGGTCATTATCACATTGCTGTTTGTGGGAGCTTGCTGTGCACAAATTGGCTGCCGTGTTTCCCACATTACAACAGTCACTAAACTCCAAAAAGTACTTCATTGGCTGTAAACTGTTTTGAGACGTCCGGTGGTCGTGAAGGGCGCTATATAAATGCAAGTCTTTCTCTTTTTTCTTTTTACAACAGACCCAGACACGAGGAAAACCTTCAGTGGGAACCATATGTCCAAAGTCACCTCTTCCTCCCAAGCACGCTCCAGTTACCGCCAATGCTCCCTATAAGGTGTGCGGCCTCGCAGCCCAATGTGAAGTTTCGTGCATGCGCGAAACTGTGAATGGGCCGTGCACCCAAAAAAAAAGAGGGAACATTGGTTACCACATGTCATGTCTCAAACTACTTCTACACTGTATCCTAAACTGGCATTTTCTGACAGAAATCTATCTAATTAGCAGGTGAACTGCCAGAGCACACACAGCCTTCTGAGAATTGTGGCTTTTAGCGTCATTCCACCCAGTCACTGGAATGCCGATTAGTAAATTGTGACAGAGTGTGGAGGAATACTACATCCCTTAATCATGTTTTAAACATTTATTCTTGGGATGTGGGCATCGCTGGCAAGGCTACCATTTATTGCCTATCCCTAGTTGCCCTGAGAAGGTGGTGGTGGGCCTTCCCCTTGAACCACTGCAATCCGTGTGGTGAAGGTGAGCTGTTTGATACAACTGAGTGGCTTGCTAGGCCACATTTGGTGAGGGACTGGAGTCACATATAGGCAGTTTACCGTCCCTAACATCACTAAAACAGATTATCTGGTCATTATCACATTGCTGTTTGTGGGAACCAGTTGGGTTTTCATGACAGTCTGATGGCTTCACAATCACTTTGACTGATACCAGCTTTTTATTTTCTGATTTAAAAATGATTACATTCACAAACTGCCGATTAAAATACATATCTATGCAGTTATGTTTTACAGGTATGCTCATTTTAATTCCGTCTTTGCCCCTCTGTCGCACTTTTGACATGCTTCTGGAGTCTCTTGTAATCCTCCCACTGCCCGCCCCCCCCCCCCCCGCCTCCTCCTCGGTCATGTGAGACTCATTACCCTTTCATTGCTGATTGATTCTTGCAACATTTAGGGTCACGCGTTTTGAGCCTACATTTGCTAATCTTAGGTCTGTATTTGCCATGCTTTTTTCAGAACACCTTTGAAGGTATTCTGCTTGTTCTCAACTGACATGATGATAAATAATTTCTTACAGTCAACCTGTTTTAGCTGTCAGGAGAGATGGGGAGAAAGTTGTGGAACGGGAACTTAAAAAAATTAATTTTACCTTGAATTGACATTTCACTAAATTTTATTCATGAACGTGATATATTGAAGTTGTACAAGTCTCAGACACTAGGAGACGGGCAGAGACCATGGTCATGAGACTTTGGGCCCTCATTAAGATAAGAGGACACATTAGCTGATTGGTTCAGAATACTTCTATTCACAAGGAGCCCTGCAGTGATGGTGACTGAATTTGAATGAAGTCTTGAATAATTTTCTGCTGCCGTAATGTAATTACTTCAATAAAAACCCAGCATTCCCATTTAGAAACGGAAGCCTTTTTTTGGAAATCAGTTTAAAAATAAGTCTTTGAATGTTAAAGTCTGCTTACACCGCCAAATTCTGGAGATGCATGTAATAATATGCACCATGTGCAAGAATATAGGCTCAGGCCAACATCCCCAGCATCGAAGCTTTGACCACGCTCCATCAGCTCCGATGGACGGGTCACATCGTCCACATGACCGATACGAGACTCCCAAAACAAGCGCTCTACTCGGAGCTCCGACACGGCAAGAGAGCCCCAGGTGGGCAGAGGAAACGCTTCAAGGACACCCTCAAAGCCTCCTTGAAAAAGTGCAACATCCCCACCGACACCTGGGAATCCCTGGCCCAAGACCACACAAAGTGGAGGAGAAGCATCCAGGAAGGCGCCGAACACCTCGAGTCTCTTCGCCGAGAGCAAGCAGAAGCCAAGCGCAAGCAGTGCAAGCAGCGCACGTCAACCCAAGCACCCCACCCACCCGCCCCTTCAACCACCGTCTGCCCCACCTGTGACAGAGACTGTAGGTCCCACATTGGACTCATCAGTCACCTGAGAACCCATTTTTAATGTGGAAGCAAGTCATCCTCGGTTCTGAGGGACTGCCTAAAAAGGAGAAAAGTGAGAAGTCGCACAACACCAGGTTATAGTCCAACAGTTTTATTTGAAATCACAAGCTTTCGGAGCGCTGCTCCTTCGTCAGGTGAAGGAGCAGTGCTCCGAAAGCTTGTGATTTCAAGTAAAACTGTTGGACTATAACCTGGTGTTGTGCGACTTCTCACTTTTGTCCACCCCAGTCCAACACCGGCATGTCCGCATCATAAAAAGGAGAAGAAGAAGAAGAGAAGAAGTATTGGAGATGTTAACCCAGAGTTACTAATGACATGCTTCTACTGCTGCACTGTTTCCACTGTATTAGGTGTCAGCTCAGTGGTATCGCTCTCGCCTCTGAGTCAGAAGGTTGTGGGTTCTAGTCCTACTCTAGAGATTTGAGCACGGAACCTAGGCTGATACTCCAGTGCAGTACTGAGGAAGATACTGCACTGTCGGAGGTGCCGTCTTTCAGATGAGATGTTAAACCAAGGCCCCATCTGCCCTCTCAGGGGAACGTAAAAGATCCCACGGCACTATTTGAAGAACAGCAGGGGAATTTTCCTGGCCAATGTTCGTCCCTCAACCAGCATCACTAAAACAGATTATCTGGGCATTATCACATTGCTACTTGTGGGAGCTTGTTGTATGCAAATTGGTTGCCGCGTTTCCCACATTACAACAGTGCTATTACACTTCAAAAGTACTTAATTGGCTGTAAAGCACTTTGAGACGTCCTGAGGTTGTGAAAGGCGCTATAGAGATGTGAGTCCTTCTTTATTAAATCTGCTGGTGTTCTGAAATGGTCTCATTTACAGGCTTCAGAGCTCCAGCGGCAACATTGAAACCGCTGTTAAGATTTGAAATTCCACATGCAAAGCTTGTACATAGTGTTGCACCTGGCACTGCTTGGGTGCCTGTTCAGTTGCTGCCAGATGTCACTTGGCCTCCAGTGTGCTCCTGGAAACTGGCCAAAGAGAGGAGAGTCTTGTTACCCGTGGAGGGCATTAGCATTGCCCTGTTTGTACAAATGCAACATAAGTACGCAACAACACAACCAGGGGCTTCCCAGCTATTGACCACTAAACAAATTAATATTCTTAAACTGCAATAAAAGTTGCAGCCCCAGCAGAACATGCTGATACAGAGGGAGATTTTAAATGGCCAGCCATTTTGGGAGCGATGTGGCATAACGGGTAAGCACGCACTCCTTTCACCATTGAGAGCCAGGTTCGAATCTAGCCAAACTAATGGGATGAATGGACATCCTCGCGACTGCCTGAAGGTCCAAAGTGACTGAACTGACCACAAGTCACAACAAACCAATGCTAAATTGCTCCGAGAGGTTTAGAAGAATGGATGGTGTCAGTAATGGGCAAACCTTGGTCCCAGAGGTTCCCCTTTAGCAGTGACACGGCCATGTGGTGAGACGGGCCTTCCACCAGCCCGACTGTATCACCGCCAACCCTAGTAAATTTCCTGGGGTCCATCTCATTTGAATTTTTCAGACGGGGTCCCAATAACATTCCATCTTTGTGCCGGGGATCCCAACTCGGGGGGACTGCTGGTAGTCATGGGGTCAGCTGCAGTAGCAGGAACATTTTTAAATTATAGACCTTTTGCGTCTATAATTTTAAAAATTCAGACAGAAAGAGTGAATCGATCACCCCGATAAAAGAAAAACCTGGCTGCTGTTGAGGGGTACTTCACTAAACAGATGTTACAATGCTGAAGTTTGTGACAAAATCACACAGGAATGGTTAGGCATTGTCTGGCATTGCCAAACTCTGCCACCTTTCAGAGGGGGGTGGGGGGCTATGCTGAGCGGAGTCTGGGTGCCTCCCACAGGGAGGGCAAGACGGTTAGGAGTACAAGTGGTCCTAGGCTGCTCTCATTTATCTTACAGTGACCAGTTAAAGCATTACTGATAGAACCTGGAAGCAGTTGACCGGTCCCTCATCTTACTCAGGCAATCCTTATGTGCAGGGTGAAAAAAGCCTAAATAGCCCAGCCTGATTGCTTAGTTACTTAAGGCAGCGAATAGCTGACCAATGGAGATCAGAAAGGCCAGAGGTTTGATTCCCAGTTTCTACCGAGTTAGGGTGACAGTAGGGGGGCATTTGTATCAGTCTCAGCACCACCAGTCTAAGGAGGGGAAAAATCACTCTATTCCTGTTCCTGATATTTGTCAAATTACCCCTGTTAGAAAGTGTGTGAACGACAGGTGAGGAATGGATATATCTTGACTGACACCCCCTCCTAGAGTTGGCCAGCCTGATAAAACTCAGTGTTTGGGCTCACCCGTGAAGAATAAGCAAGTGGACAAGGTAGTGGAAGATGGTCAGTCCCATACTCTAGCAAGAATTGGAGTTTTCAGGGCAGGAGGAAAGCAGAGAGAGCATATAATGTAATCGTCACCACCAATGTTCCTTGTCATTTGGTTTTTTTTGGCCGCGCAGCCCCTTTAACTGGCTGTGCAGCCTGATAGGATGGAAATGTCACCTGTGGCTGGCTGTGCAGCCAATTAAAAATACTGCGCATGCGGGGTTTTTTATTTCAAAGCTGGCTAGCTGGCTGCGCGGGACCCCTGGAGCTCTGCCCAGCCAATATATTTTAATTCAAAACCAAAATACTGCGGATGCTGGAAATCTTGCAATGAAAACGGAAAATGCTGGAAATACTCAGCAGGTCAGGCAGCATCTGTGGAGAGAGAAACAGAGTTAACGTTTCAGGTCGATGACCTTTCGTCAGAACTCCTGATGATAGGTCACCTGAACCGTTAACTCTGTTTCTCTCTCCATTGATGCTGCCTGACCTGCTGAGTATTTCCAGTATATTCTGTTTTTATTTAATATATTTTAATTGCAGCGTTGCCCAACACTGACAGCTACCTTTCCCACCATGCCCCAGGCCAAATACATTTAATTTTAATATGCCCTACAGATTGTACATATGCCTTTGGGCATGCAAGTAACAAGAATTTCAAACCCTAGCCAGCTGGTGCTTGTCGCTGACACATTGCTGCCAGCAGATTCTAGATATTAATCCAATTCAGGGGCTATCAATGCCTTGGATTTTACTAGAGTGTTACATTTGAGACAAATTTCTTTTATGACCTTTTTTGTGAATTTGTGTGGTCAAGGTGAAGGATATTGGTCTTGGAGTATTGAACACATTGGGCTGGATTTTCATTGACCCGTGGAGGTGGGTTTGGAGGCGTGTGGGGGGTTAAAATTGCGAAAACTGGTGGGCGGGCACAAGTCCGCCTCCATCCCGCCTCCACGCAATTTTCATTAAATCGTGTCTGCTGGTCCCGACTCCGTCCCGCCTTTAAGAGGCGGGATGGGCTGTTAAGGCCCTTAACAAGCACTAAATTGGCTCTATAATGCCATTTTGAAAGGCCTTTGTGATTTTAACCCTTGTTCTACGTGAAGCACGCCTGTTGTGAAACACAATTGTGAAACCTGGCGGGAGCACATTTCGAACGCTGACTATCAGCTGCAGGTCCACTATTACAATGGGGAAGTAATAGGAAAAATATCTGGGAGCAGACGTAGGGCTGAGGCTGCTCATTTTGCCTTCAGGTCCTCTCACAGCAAAACAAAATCTCTCTCTCAGCAGACTTATAGCTGCTGCTCATTTTGCATCCAGGTCCTCTCACAGCAAAGGCCAGGCACTCTCTGACCTTCAATGCAGCAGCAATGATGTCATCAGCAGAGGCGACTTTCAGACTGAAAACACTAATTGGGTCATGGGTTCCCACATGCTGAAACTCAATTGCCCAATTAGGTGAAAATTGCATCAATCTCCCACATCCAATTGCAGTCGGGTGGATAACACGAAAAGCGGATGACACGACCCCAACCTGCCCCAGTATCAAAATCCAGCCCATTCTATTTCAGGTACTCAGTGCTAGCGTCGAGCGCTCTTGGGTCAGGCAAAATGTGGGGTAAAGCTCCTTTACGCTCTGCCCCAGCCTCTGAAGAGCACCCCCCACTGCACAAGGGTGACATTTTTTCCCATTTCCCACACCGGCCACCCTTTGGTCTCCCTGAAATTAGTGCCATATACCTCGGCCTGTAGCAACTGGATTGAGACTGTTCAACCTCATTGTATATCGGGCCCCTACAAGCCAGCAGTCAGATGACATTTCTATCCTATTAGTCTGTACAATCACCATTCAAATAAGATGCAATCAAAGGTCACCTCCACACCAAGAACAAATTCTGCTTCAGTGCATTGTCTGCAACTTCCAAATGTAGAACTGTCAAAATGGAATTCTTACTCTTGATGGGAGATGTGTTTTTTTCATCATTACAATGGCGTTTCTGCAGGTTTTTTGTGGTTTGTATATTTTTGTGGGTTAGCTATATAGCGTCAGTACATTTATTTTATGTACAATTTATTGATACCCCATAGGCTTTCGAGACAAACATAACAGGGAGTTGCCATGGTTACGGTTGTTCTCCAATGGCGAGAGGACTGCACAGCTGTTAGTTTAAAGTAAAGCAGACACTAGCTCACAGAAAAGTAGAACTAGTTGAGTTGTTACCAACTGCAGTTAAGTAACATCCTCATTTTTCATATATATGAGATAACAAACCCATATTGCATGATTCACAATCTCTGGTTGTTTCATACCTGTCAATGCTCCATACACCTACTTAACTTGAGGAAATAGCTCCCTCTCTGCCAATCTCCTCTCATTCTCCAGTTCCCAGTCTGATATTAAGTCCACCTTCTCTCATGTAGCAGCATCACTCCAATCAGCCTCTTCCCACCCCTCCTCCAATCCAATATCTATTGCCTCCCATCTCCCTGCACCCCTAATCTGAATAAGACAAGAGATGAATATTGAGTGCATCAGTAAAGGAACATGTAACCCCCACATGATGAAGCGTGAGGAGACAGAGGGGAGGAGAGACTTCTGAAACGGGTAAGACAGAAAGCTGTAGTATAATTCTCCTGTCAAAGAATATATATGAGAAGTCGCACAACACCAGGTTATAGTCCAACAGATTTATTTAATTTTACAAGCTTTCGAAGCAGTTCGCTCCTTCGTCAGGTAAGTTAGCAATGAGAGAATCTCCCAGAATTCACAATTTAAACCCAGACAAAATCTATTCACATTATTCCCTACAACAAAGAGCACAGCCAAGACAATGAGATGTGTCCCAGGGGGTCCAACGTGTCAAACCACCTGCTGGCTGCATATCCTGTCAATTTGTGTTCTTGTGTTAGACTTTTTAAAAAAAAACACCTGGGAAGACCGGCCATGATGTCAAGTCACGTTCTGTATCGTGAATATATAGGGCTGGATCTTAACTCCCAAAAACAGGGGGGTTGGGGTCGGGTCAGAGGTTAAAATTCAAAAAATCTGAAACAGGAACCCAACCCGCCCATTAACAGAGGCTGGAAGAGGGGCGGGCGACCAATACGCTCACGGGAGGCGGGTCGGTCATTTAACTATTATAATGAGGCTGCCGGCCTTCATTTTAACAGTCATTCTATTTATTTTTAACTCATGTTGGCCGGGTTCCCCAGGCCTCCGGAATCCCAGCAGGTGAAAGGAGGCGAGAAGCGCTGAATCCAATGAGGTAAGTGCCTTTACAGCACTGCTTCTGGGCCAGGAGGAGCAGGAGTGTTTCCTCCCGGCTACCCAGTAAACTCTCCCACCACCCCCCCCGCCACAATCTGTCTGCTCCCCCACCCAACATCAGATCCCCACCCCACAACCGACCACCATCGGAACCCTCCCGACAACCATCGGGCCTCCCCCCACCACCGACCACCATTGGACGCCCCCCCCGACCACCATCTCCTCCTTGACCACTATCTGACCTCCCACCCCCGACCACCACCTGCTCCCCTGAACACCATCGGACCTCCCCCCCGCCACCTGCCCCTCCCAACCAGCGATTGGGACCCCTCCCCCACTAGACCGACCTGCTCTCCTCGGCTGCGGCCTTGTGTTGCAGGCTTCCCGCCCCACAGGGCTCTTGCCTGTCAATCAGGCTGCCTGTGGGCAGGAAACCAACAGAGAAAATTTAAAGGAGCCCTGCAGTTAAAAACTGCAGGACATACGGGGAAACTCGTTCTTCCAGGTTTCCCGACCTCACAACAGCCCCACCGCATGGAACGTGCCTCCGGGCTAAACTCCAGGCCATAGCCTCTGATTCACCTCGGGCATTGGCTTGGGCTATCCACTGGTAAAAATGATTTATATTCTAATTCACTGTTGTTTTCCTATTTATGAAAAAATCTCTACTGTCCATTAACAACTGAAGAGTTTAATTTTTTTCTGGACTGCATTTATGCAGCAGGACCTACGCTTGGATGCTCAGTGTCCAGTGCCGATTCTGTGCACTAGCAGATAATTAATTGTTATTTCCAGGTGTATTCTCCAGAGACTGCAGGACTCCAGGCCTCTGACAGCTTTCATAACCTGCTATGTACCCCTGCTGAGGCAGTGCATGTTTGTGGAAACTCTGGTATATAATAGGAAAGCTCTTGGTCTCGTTCTACATTTGAGCCATGCAGTGCTTCAGCTGATAAAGTGTTTGATAGCAAGTACATTGCTGTCTCCATTTTAACTCTCTCCTCTCCAGTGATTTTTATTTCCTAATGTGGTTTCCAGGCAATAAACTCTGTGCTGCCCCAGATCGCTGCCAACGTTAAGTCAATAAATAATTGTAAAAGGGACTGTGCAATGGGCTAAATGCCAGCCTTCCACTTCTGGGACTTGGGTTCCAATTCAGCTCAGACTGATGGACGATTGTCGCTTGTGTCTGCTGGCTGTAATGATCCTATGAGAAGTGGGTTTTAAGCAGACTTTAACCATTTCTCGGAGGAATTGGCTCACAGCGCTAAACTGGAATGCTGCCACACTGGTGCAGTGGGGGGTGGAATGCGGGCACGCTCCTGGATTGGGCAGAGCAGAGGGGGCTTTATTCTGGGTTTGATGTGACCTGGGCTTGCTTGCTGCTGACACTAAGCCCTTGAAATGGGAAATGTTACAGTCCCTTGCACAAAATTCACAAGAAGAAACCCATACAGAAATCTCTAATTTTAAAATACACTATTAAAATTAAAATGCAGTATTATTTAAGGTGATTGGCAAAAGAACCAGGGGCGACATGAGGAAAAACTTTTTTATACAACGAGTGGTTGGGATTTAAAATGCACTGCCTGATGGGGTGGTGTAAATGGATTTATTGCTGGCTTTCAAAAGGAAATTGGAAAAATACTTGAAGGAGAAAAAATTGCAGGGATATGGAGAAAGAGCGGGAAAGTGGACTAACTGGATTGCTCTTCGAAAGAGCCGGCACAGACTCGATGGGCCGAATGGCCTCGTTCTGTGCTGTACTATTCTGTGATTTCTCCCAATGTGACTTCTCTGTTTCTCAACGCAAGCAGCGACACCAGTACAGCGAGTAAAGATACAAGCAGCAGAGTTTTGGATGGCCTCCAGTTTACGTAGGGTGGAAGATGGGAGGCCGGCCAGGAGTGCGTTGGAATAGCCAAGTCTGGAGGTAACAAAGGCCTGGACGAGGGTTTCAGCAGCAGATGAGCTGAGGCGGGGTGGAGTCAGGCGATGTTACGGAGGTGGAAGTATCGATATTTCACAAATACATTACATCTAAGCTAACTACATGTGTCACTTCTATTTAGTTGCGACTGCAGGATCTTATTTTAGTTGCTGGAATACACTACCTTCCTGATGATGAATTAAAGTAAAAATGATTGTTGCTAATATTAGTTAAAAATGGTTCCCAACAGCTTAATTATTCCAGAATGCTAGCCTGGGAGCAACAGTTTCATCATGTTCTTGATTTTCCCAGTGTTTTTGATGAGTACACGCACCGTCCTAAGTCGGTGCACCCAGGCGAGGGATGGGAAAGATCAGCCGGGGTTCCTGATTCGGATCCAGTGACACTGCACAGAGGGTATGTGTGTGGAGATTCAGTGAGGACAGGATCTGAGTGGGCGTATTTTGCAAACACCCACGATCGAGGCTCACATTAAGAACTGGCACCGATATAACCACAGCAGTGAGTGTGTAACTTGGCACCTCCAGTAGAATAGGGCATCAGTTGGCTGAAAAAGAATTATTTTCCTTTCCCATTTTGCTCCTGAGGGGCTGCTTGTCTTGGTGGGAATGAAGTTGTTTGGTGTTGAAAACCCATTTAGCATCTTCCTTATGGTTTGCTGTGGAAATGGAAATCAGTAAAGTGAAATGAGGCGGTAGATATCCTTATGCACGTAAGAAGCACCTAATAAAACCCAGCAGCAGAAGGGAAGATGCACTGCTGCATTCTGCAAAGGGCGCCAGGTATAATTATTGTTTTTAAAGTTCTCGACGGTTTTATGGGTAAATATACATTCTAATCATAGAGGACTAATGCTCGTGCTTTACTGACAGATTAGGGAGAACGAGCGATGGAATGGAAAGAATGAGCACACAGGAAATGATGGGAAGGAAAATGTGTTACACTGCGGGCCAGAGAAAATTAATCGTAAACCACTTGATGATAATGCTGTCCACAAGGTATCTCTGAGCTCCATTTGGCTTGTTAATTGTCTTAAATTATCGGCCAGTGGGTTCTGAAAAGCATCTTTTTTTGCTTGTTGAGATGATCTGATGTTTTGGCATCAAACAAGAATCAAATAATGTTGTTTTAGGATCTCTCAGATGCCCAATTTTTAATAAAGCCATGACCTATACAAGGCCATATGGAGCAGCAAGGTCCCAAGTTCTATTTGTGCTGTTAGTTAATCTCAGCTGGGCAGCAGTAGGGGCGCAACTATTTGGGGGGGAATGTTAACTCCCTAAGAGGGGTAGGAGAGGGGTGGGGGAGCCGGGGGGGTATAAAATCTTTAAAAATGGGAACCTGACCCCAACCCGCCACAAACACGCCTACTTCCGGTTTAACCAGGGCAGGTTGGGGGTCAAGCGAGTAACTTGCTCTCGAGAGGTGGGTCAGTAATTATAATATTTAACTGAGGCTACATGCCTCTGATTTTAGCAGCCATGTGGATTTAACAGCTGCGGGCCGGGTTTCCCAGGGCTTGGGAAACCCGGCAGCTAAAGGGAGGCAAGAACGGCCGGATCCAGCAGGTAAGTGCTTTACCAGCACTGCTGGTGAGCCAGGAGGGGCAGGAGTGCTTCCCCCGTGGTACCCCCCCCACCCCCGCCCCAAACTAACCTGCCACGATCTGCCTTCCTCCCTGCGATCTCCACAATCTCTCCCTCCCTCCTCTCCGCTCCCCGGCTGCGGTCTTGTACAGCAGGCTTTCTCGCCCGCCAGCCACTGCTTCTGGCTTAATTGCTCTCGGAAGACCCTGGATGGGTCAGGCCTCCTGCTGAGAGCCCTCCTTGGAGCAGCTTGTCCTCTTCTTTGCTGCCTCTGCTCCATCTCCCTGTCATGTTCCAGCGCGAGGGGGATTGCAAGTAGAGCCCCCATAACTGGGAGCGAGTGGTTTGAGCAGAACCCTTGAATTCAGAAATAAGGCATTCTCCACTTGCAGTACCACTCCCTGTTACCTCACCAACTTTAGATAACTGTCGACAGCTCCAAACAGTTGTACAAACTTACACAGAGCCAGTAGAAATCAAAAAGCAAGTCAGCTGCAAGTTGTTGATGATCCCTTTAAATCGAGCTGGTGGGGGGTCCCTCGTGCAGCTGAACGCACGTTCTGCTGTGCGTGATTAAGCGAGGACATGCAGTCGAGCGACGACGTCCAAAATAGCAGGTCGTGCATCAAATCAGCATTGCACGCTGATTGACGTTGTGATCTGACTGATTAACATTCTTCTGGTGAATGCAGGTAACAGCTGCGCTACTGACCTGACCAAAATGGCAGAATGGGCAGAAGTGAGGCGGCCGCCATTTTTTTTTGCCGAAACCGGCCTTAACAGCTGGCGCTAAGGTGCCGAATTTCGCGGCTGGGATGTTTTAGCAGGATTGCAATGTCACTCCAGGTGAAAGCACACGCATTGGGTATTTTAATATGAACTGCGCATTGCATTCCTTTTTATTGTGCGTAATCTGTTATAGGTTAAAAATAAGTTAACACCCACATTTATTCTTCTCCCCGAAGATCTTGAGTTGATCTGAATGCTGGTCTTATGGCCTGATGCACTTGGTCTAGTATTTCTGCAGAAAGTTCCATGTTACTTACCCACATGCCTTCTTTGTTTTGCAGCTATTTCGACACTATGTGCAGCGAGTGGATGCGCGAACTGCAGGTATTCCAACCATATAATAATGGTAAGTTCACCCTTGAAGCTTTAATTGGGAGAAATGTGCAGTGTACATTTGTGGAGGACCAAATGGAAATCAGTAAAGTGAAATGAGGCAGTAGATCTCCTTATGGACACAAGACGCACCTAATAAAGCCTAACAGCAGAGGGGAAGATATACTGCTACATTCTGCAAAGGGCTCCAGGCTTAATTGTTCTTAGAGTTCCCAAGGGTTTTATGAGTAAATATACATTCAAATCACAGAGGACTAATGCCAGTGCTTTAATGACAAAATAGCGAGAACGAGCAAGAACATGGAAAGTATGAGGGCACAGGAAATGATGGGAACTAAAATCCAGAGTTGTGGGGGAGGTGGGGGGACTGCTTTCTTAACTGCCACATCAGTTACATTTTGTGTATATGCACAGTACATTAACAGGACTGAGGCACAGTGGCAGTACTCTGTACTCCGATCAAGTGGCCATTCTTCTTGTCTGAGCCCAGACAATGAGATTTAGCCACATCCAATGAGTAGCAAAGTCGAACCCAATCAGGCCCTTCCGTCGATATCCCTACATGTGCACTTCCTGCCAGGGGTCAATGGATAGTCATTAGGAGCACAAACCCGAGGTGATCGTCTTTATTCACCTCTCTAGTCCAGGGCCACTGAGACCAATTGCAGCTCCTCAACAACTGCCATGGCTGCAATGAGCTAATTTAGCACAGACCTGCAATGGTACCTGGGACTTTCCAATATTCATGGCTCAGTGCTACAACTGGGTCTTAGCTTTCCTCTTAAGGTCATCAGGGGACAAATCTGGGAAAGCGTGGTGAAATTTTGTTTCACAAACTTCCATTTGAAATGGCCTAGTTTCTTACGGATGATCACTGAAGGAATGATGAAACATATATTAATCACAATCAATTACTGGATGTTTTCTTGTCCCTCAATTCCACAACAACAGTGATCGAGCTGGGCGACTGTTCAACCAACATCAATCAAGTCACGAACGGGTCAGAACTTCATTCAACTTAACGTTGAGACCTGAGGCATGTTGTTCAACACCAACCAATAACTCCATCACCTCATCTCCAACTCATCTCTTTTCCTGGTTGCTCACTCAAGCTCAACCTGGTGGTGCACATCTTGGTGATTTATTCAACCCTGAGCTGAGCTTTAAACCGTGTAATATCCATCACCAAGACCACTTTCTTCCATCTGCGACTTTACCTTCTTCCTCCTTTATCTCATCCTCGCCGCCACATCCAAGCTTTCATCATCTCCAGGCTTTGCTGTAGTGCTTTCCCAGCTAGCACCCCGTCTCTCCCCTGCATAAATGTTAGTTGTCCAAGACTCTGCTACCTGTATCATATCCTGTTCTCAGTGCAGCTCCCTATCCCTTCTCAACCTCCATCGGCCGTCAGTCCGCCAACGCATTGAATTCAAAATCTTTGCCCCGTTTACAAATTTGTTCAATAAACCTGAAACCTTCTTCAGCCTATACATGCCAGAGTGTGCCACCATCATGGGACAGCATTTAGGCATCTGGGCCCTACAATCTGGAATTTAGTCCTGAAACAGCCATAGCCAGAATCATTAATGACCTCGGCTGTGGCTGTGACCGTGCCAGATTATCCCTCCTTCTCCTTCGTGACGTTTCTGCAGTGTTCTATGTGCTTGACTACGCCATCCTCTTCCAATGTCTCTCCTCCGTCATTCCGTTCCATGGGGCTGCACTTGCTAATTCTCCGACCACAGCCAGTACTTCTCCAGCAATGGCTTCTATTCCCTCTCTCTCACCCATCCCCATTCTCATTTCAGGAGTCCCCCAAAGATCTATCTTTTGCCTCCCCCTCCTTATCTTCATATTGCACCTCGGCGACATCACCCGCAGGCGCAGGGACAACTTTTGCTCGTTTGCTGATGAAACCCAGCTCGAATTCTCCACCACTTCTCGCGATCCCTTGATTGCCTCCGTGCTGTCAGACTGCTTCTCCGTCATCAAGTACTAGACGCTTCATAATTTTGTGCCGCTCAATATCGGGATGACTGAAGCCATTGGGGGGAATTTTAACCCGGAGGAGGACGTGGGTTTGAGCGCGGGGGGGGGGGGTTAAAACCGGCACAAATGCGATCGCGTCAGGAAGCTGGCTCCAACCCGCTGACTCCTACGTTTAACTCGAGCGCGTTAGTCTGGTTGTGTGTGACCCCCCTCGGGAGAGGCAGGTTGCCTATTAACATATGGTAATCGCTCAATTGGAATCATATTGCAAAACAGTTTTAAATTTAACGGCGCATCCACAGGTTTCCTGGGCTGCCTGAAACTCGCCAGTGAAAGCAAGGCGAGAACACAACAGCAATTGAGGGGGCTGATTAAAACTCATGGAAATACTGCAATCAATACTCAGTACTCACAGCTGCTTTCTTACCGACTAGTGGGAAAGAGTTTGTTCACAGTACGTTTGCTGAGAGTTTGCTTTCTACGCTTTAGAGGTTTTCTGAATCACATCACAATTGGCTTAGTGGCAGGAGGCAGAGGGTGATGGTCTAAGGTTATTTTTGTGACTGGAAGCCTGTGTCCAGTGGTGTACCGCAGGGATCGGTGCTGGGTCCTTTGCTGTTTGTAGTGTACATTAATGATTTAGACATGAATGTAGGAGGTATGATCAATAAGTTCGCAGATGACACAAAAATTGGTGGGGTGGTAAATAGCGAGGAGGGAAGCCTCAGGCTACAGGACGATATAGACGGGTTGGTCAGATGGGCAGAACAGTGGCAAATGGAATTTAACCCTGAAAAGTGTGATGTGATGCATTTTGGGAGGACTAACAAGGCAAGGGAATACACAATGAATGGTAGGACCCTAGGAAGGACAGAGGATCAGAGGGACCTTGGTGTGCATGTACATAGATCCCTGAAGGCAGCAGGACAGGTAGATAAGGTGGTTAAAAAGGCATATGGGGTACTTGCCTTCACTAGCCGAGGCATAGAATATAAGAGCAGGGAGGTTATGATGGAGCTGTACAAAACGCTAGTTAGGCCACAGCTGGAATACTGTGTGCAGTTCTGGTCGCCACACTATAGGAAGGATGTGATTGCATTGGAGAGGGTGCAGAGGAGATTCACCAGGATCTTACCTGGGCTGCAGCGCTTCAGCTATGAAGAGAGACTGGACAGGCTGGGGTTGTTTTCCTTAGAGTAGAGAAGGCTGAGAGGGGACCTGATTGAGGTGTACAAAATTATGAGGGGCATAGATAGGGTAGATAGAAAGGAACTTTTCCCCTTAGTAGAAGGGTCAATAACCAGGGGGCATAGTTTCAAGGTAAGGGGCAGGAGGTTTAGAGGGGATTTGAGGAAAAACTTTTTCACCCAGAGGGTGGTTGGAATCTGGAACTCACTGCCTGAAAGGGTGATAGAGGCAGGAACCCTCACAACATTCAAGAAGCATTTAGATGAGCACTTGAAACGCCATAGCATACAAGGCTACGGACCAAGTGCCGGAAAATGGGATTAGAATAGACAGGGCTTGATGGCTGGCGCGGACACGATGGGCCGAAGGGCCTCTTTCTGTGCTGTATAACTCAATGGCCCAGAAATTGATCTCGCTCTGTTCCCGCAGGGGTAAGGCTTTCCCGCGATCTCTCACCTCGCTTGTGCTTTTTCAGATCCAGCTCGCACGAACTTCATGTTCTAGAGATCAGCTGGGCAGTGCTTGCGTATCCCAGCGGCGTAGTGAATTCGTGCGAGCTGTGGGATCACGTGACTCAGTTAGAGCCAATGGCAGCACACCATTTTCCATTCATAAGTTTCACAGCACCCTGTGAAATCTATGAATCTTACACCCCCCCAAAATAACAGCTAAACCTCAATTAAATTTAAAAAAAACCCATCACATTAATAAAATAAGTATAGTTAATTAAATTAACCATTTTAAATAAAAAATTAAATTTTTGAAAAAATTTAAAATCTTTTAAAAAGTTATAAAAATAAACTTACCTGTCTTTAAAGTCTCTAAAAAAGATATACCTGTAAAAAAAAAATCAAAAAAATACTTAATTCACTACTTACCTTCTTAAAAGCGGGTCTTACTCCTCCTTTTTACATTTCCAAAATCTTCCCTACTTACCTGCGCGTCCAAAGCATGAAGTGCACAGCGTGCGCGCAGCCTGTAGCGCGCACGCGATGCACCCAGGACCCGCCCCCATTTCAGAAGAGCAATTGCCGGTTTTCAGCGCATGCGCAGGGCATGCAGAAAACCGGCAATTGGAGTGGGAATACGCGAGAGTACGCAGTGCGTACTCTCGCGTCCCGGGATCAATTTTCGGCCCAATGACTCAATGGGGGAAAAATTCAGCTGCTTGCGCCTCCCGTTAGCGCCTTAAGAGGGCGCTAATGGGGCGTAAAGCAGCTAACGCCCGGGCGCAGCGCCGCCCACGCCTCCCGAAAAATTTAGTGGGAGGTTAGCGGCGGCGGCAGCCGGTAGCGCCCTGTGGCGCTGCGCCGCCGGCGATGACGTCATCGCCGTGCGCAGCACCCCGCTCGCGCCCCGGCCGTGATCTTCAGTCGCGCCCCCTGATTTACCGCCAGACGCTATGTCCGACGGGTTCAGGGAGGCGTACGTGCGGCCGGGGCGGCGATATTTAAAGGGGAGGTGGCAGGCGGCCATTTTTGTTGCTGGCCGCCTGCCAGCACCTGCCCCCGTTGCTGTCCCCGGCCCCCGTGAAGCACCCCCACCGTGAAGTGCCGGCTGCGCTCCAAGAGCCCGGCACTTCTCTTGAGTGCCGGGCTCTTTTGCCGGCACTCCCGATCCCTGGGAGCCCAGCTGGGCCCCGGTTCGCGCTGCGCAGGGTCCCTCCCCTTTAAGAAGGGGAGGAAGGCCTGCAATACCGCGGCACGTAGCGCCAGGATATTCACTCGCAGCGCCCCAAGAGGGATGCGGGGTGCTTCCAGTGGCGCCCCGCTTCCCTCTTGGGGCGCAACCACTGAAGTTCCGGCGCGGGGCCGCTAATTTTTTCGGGGCGCTAAAAGTCGCGCCCCGGCGAGGTTAGCGCCCCAAATGGGGCGCGACCTAATTTCTACCCCTATGACTATGAGTGGTGCCTTGGCTGCCTCAGATTGGACCTCGGACAAGGAGCAATAGGACCAGCACTAACAACAGCAGCAGCCTACTGTAGAGAGACCTGCAGCTGGACATCAGAGAGGGGCGCAGCAGAGGGGTGCAGCTCACAGGAGGCACTACCCGCGACACGGTATACAAGCAGAGGCTGAGTTTCCTTGACCTGTCGGAACAGCAGAGCTTCCGAAGGCTGAGATTGTCACGTCAGGTGGTGGCAGACATCTGCAGCCTCCTAGAAGAAGACCTGCTCCCTGCTGGACCTGGTGGCCATGCGTCACCAGTGCCACCAGTGTCAAAGTGACCACCGCGTTCAACTTTTTTGCCTCCGTATCCTTCCAGGGCTCTGCCGGAGTCATATCCAACATCTCCCAGTCGGCAGCGCACAAATGCATAAGAGAGGTGATGGATGGGTTGTTTGCCAGGGCCGGCAACTTGGCCTGCGATGATGCCAGTCAGAATGAGTGGGCACTCGGGTTTGCATTTCTGGCTGGCTTCCCACAGGTGCAAGGCATCATCGGCTGCACACACAAGGCAATTCGCGCTCCCCCAGATCAACCAGGAGTGTTCGTGAACCACAAGGGGTTCCGTTCCAGCAATGTGCAGCTGGTGTGCAACCACAAAAAGATAATTCTGCAGGTGTGCGCAAGATTCCCGGGCAGCTGCCATGATGCTTTCCAAGCTCCATGACATCTTTGGACCTGAAGCAGACTTAAGGGGAGGTTGCTGGAAGACAAAGAATACCCACTTCAAACATGGCTGATGACGCCTGTTAGAAATCTGACCAATGAAGCTCAACAGTGCTAAATGAATGCCATATGACCACCAGATATGTGATCGAAAAAGCCATCGGCATGCTGACGATGTGCTTCAGGTGCCTAGGGAGATCTAGAGGCGCCCTTCAGCGCGCACCAGCCAGGGTCGTGGTGTGGACCTACAGGAGGAACAAGGCGCAGCGCGCACATTGTCCGTGGATGATTCTGAGCAGGAGGAAAACGAGGAGGAGGAAGGTGAGGAGGCAATACAGCACCAGCTGCTCACCTTGCTGCCAGGGATGCTCTGTTTAATGCAAGGTTCAATTAGGTTGCACCAGTGGACCGATGTTTTTTTAATTCTTTCTGGGATGTGGGTGTCGCTGGTAAGGCCAGCATTTATTGCCCATCCCGAATTGCCCTTGAGAAGGTGGTGGTGAGCCACCTTCTTGAACCGCTGCAGTCCTTGTGGTGAAGGTACTGCCACAGTGCAGTTAGGGAGGGAGTTCCAGGATTTTGACCCAGCGACGATGAAGGATCGGCGATATATTTCCAAGTCAGGATGGTGTGTGACTTGGAGGGGAACTTGGAGGTAGTGGTGTTTCCATGCGCCTGCTGCCCTTGTCCTTCTAGGTGGCAGAGTTCATGGGTTTGAGAGGTGCTGCCGAAGAAGCCTTGGTGAGTTGCTGCAGTGCATCTTGTAGATGGTACACACTGCAGCCACGGTGCGCCGGTGGTGGAGGGAGTGAATGCTTAAGGTGGTGGTTGGGGTGCCAATCAAGCGGGCTGCTTTTTCCTGGATGGTGTCGAGCATCTTGAGTGTTGTTGGAGCTGCACTCATCCAGGCAAGTGGAGAGTATTCCATCACACTCCTGACTTGTGCCTTGTAGCTGGTGGAAAGGATTTGGGGAGTCAGGAGATGAGACACTCGCCGCAGAATACCCAGCTTCTGGAGCCGAGTGGTCCTGGCGGAACCCAAACTGAGCATCGAAGAGTGGGTTATTGGTGAGTAAGTGCCGCTTGATAGCACTGTCGATGACACCTTCCATCACTTTGCTGATGATTGAGAGTAGACTGATGGAGCGGTAATTGGCCGGATTGGATTTGTCCTGCTTTTTGTGGACACGACATACCTGGGCAGTTTTCCACATTGTCAGATAGATGCCAGTGTTGTAGCTGTACTAGAACAGCTTGGCTAGAGGTGCGGCTAGTTCTGGAGCACAAGTCTTCTGCACGACAGCTAGGATGTTGTTGGGGCCCATAGCCTTTGCTGTATCCAGTGCACTAAGCCGTTTCTTGATATCACGTGGAGTGAATCGAATTGGCTGAAGACTGGCTTGTGTGATGGTGGGGACCTCGGGATTAGGCCGATATGGATCATCTACTCGGCACTTTTGGCTGAAGATGGTTGCAAATGCTTCAGCCTTGTCTTTTGCACTCACGTGCTGGGCTCCACCATCATTGAGGATGGGGATATTCATGGAGCCTCCTCCTCCCGTTAGTTGTTTAATGGTCCACCACCATTCACGACTGGATGTGGCAGGACTGCAGAGCTTTGATCTGATCCGTTGATTGTGAGATTGCTTAGCTCTGTCTATAGCATGCTGCTTCCGCTTTTTAGCATGCATGTAGTCCTGTGTTGCAGCTTCCCCAGGTTGGCACCTCATTTTTAGGTACGCCTGGTGCTGCTCCTGGCATGACCTTCTGCACTCCTCATTGAACTAGGGTCACAAGGACATCAACAGCTTCCCCCCCACCCCAATGCCACTGACACAAAGCAGTCCTGCAATCGACCAACCACCCCTTGCACATCCCCGCCTTGGTCCCCGTCAATTTATGTCTTCCCATTCAACATCAAGCAAGTTAAAAGGCGACTTGCCACCCAGCAATCAACAATGGCCAAGACAGGAAAGTGGTGCAAAATAATAACATTTATATGATTCTACTAAAGAACAGAAACTTAACAACATAACATTTTCTCATAGACCCATGCGGATACCAATATGCTACTACGTAGCTTTACTCTTCCTTTTCCTACTGCTGCTATGTGGTGCAATACCTGTGGCTTCAGCAGAGGTAGAGGCAGGCTGCTCAGATTCCTGCTCTGTCTGTTGAGATGCTGTTGGCCGACGACCTCTGGGTTTTGGAGCCCATGAGGGTCCCGCCAAAGACTGCTCCACCTGCGCCTGTGCAGGGGCAAACTCAGCCCTCGGAAGGTGAGGCGGCATGTCGGGTTCTGACTGGGGGTGGGGGGATGGGGGCAACGGCTGAGAAGCAGAAGTGCTTTGAGTGGAATTCCCACTTCCATGTCCCCTTTCACCATCATCCCTCTCATGGGCCAGCCACACTTCACTGCTGCCACTCTTCTGGAGAACGCTTTGGTGCAGATCAGTGCAGCGCTGCAAGGCCATGGCTAAGGTATCTGTCATCCCATTTGAGGAGGCAGACATTTTGGCATCCAGAGTCTGCACGGCCGTGATTAAGGACTGCATGGACTCATTTGATTGCCGTGATCGATGTTCCACGGAGTTGGCCACTCTATCCATGGAAGAAGACATCATCGCAACGCCCTGCGACATCATCCCACTCATGCTTGAGGCGGACTCCTCCATTTTCTGCAATCGTGGACAATGTGCATGGAAGGCCTGTTAGTATGTCGCGCATTCTGTGCTGCTCCTCAATGATTATCCTTTCCATTGATGGCCCCCGGGGTACAGTATCTGTGTGCAGCTGAGCAGAGTTTGGAGAGCTGCACCCTCCGACGCGGACTCTCCACTGCTGTCCCTGCCACCACCATCTGCTCGTGCTCACTTGCGAAGTGTGAGTCACCAGGTAAAAACCCAACTATCTGTCTTCCTGGTCCCACCGAAGTGCGAGTCTCTGAGCTGGTGCACGGTAAGCATCAGTCCTGGGACCTCATACTCAATATTGAAATTAATTTGCCAATTGCATGCCCATTCTGCAAGTTTATGAATGACTCTTTGTATTTTTTTGCATTGCTCCTTTCTATTAACTACACTCCCCAATTTAGTGTCATCTGTAAATTTAGAAATTGTACTTCCGATTCCCGAGTCCAAATCGTTGATGTAAATTGTGAACAACAGCAGTCCCAGCCAATGTTCCCTCTAAGCTGCGCGCTTGCGCGTGTGTGCAGCAATCCTGAAGGTACTGCGCAGGCCGCTCATAAGCTCTCAAATACCGTGCAAAATATGTAAAGGTACCACGCTTTGAAAAAACTGGCCACGTACAACAACAACATTTTAGAAGGAGCATTGGTCCCAGCACCGATCCCTGTGGAACATGACTTCCCACCTTTTGTCAGTCTGGTAGCTACCCTTAACTCCTACTCTATGTTTTCTGTTTTGTAGCCAGCTTGCTATCCGTCTGCTACTTGTCCCCTGACTCCACATGCTCTGACCTCAGTCACGAGTCTACTATGTGGTACCTTATCGAAGCCCTTTTGAATATCCAAATATATCACATCATCCTCTTGTATGGAATTATCTCCAAAGTTGGTGGTTTTTTGTTTGCTAATTTTCTTCTGTCCTCTCCAGAGTCTTGCTGGGACACAGTTCCACAGGCACAGATGGCCCTCTGCTACTTTGCCCAAATGACACATTCTTCGCAAGTGTCAGCCAGGCTCAGCGGTATCACTCTCGTCTGTGAGTCAGAGCTCTTGGGTACAAGCCCCACTCCAGAGACTTGAACACAAAATCTAGGCTGACACTCCCAGTGCAGTACTGAGGGAGTGCTGCTCTGTCGGAGGTGCCGCCTTTTGGAAGAGACATTAAACTGGGGCCCCGTCTGCCCTCTCAGGTGGATGTAAAACATCCCATGCTACTTCTCGAAGTAGAGCAGTGAAGTTCTCCCGATGTCCTGGTCAACATTTATCTTTCAACCAACATTACTAAAGCAGATTGTCTGGTAATTTATCTCATTGCTGTTTGTGGGACCATGCTGTGCGCAAATTGATTACCATGTTTGTTACATTACAACAGCAACTACACTTCAAAAAATTCATTGGCTGTGAAGCGCTTTGGTTCATCCTGAGGTTATCAAAGGTGTTAGATAAATGCAAGATCTTTCTTTTACGTGTCTAACTAGACGACGAATGTTGGTTGCTGTTAGGCAACGGAGAGTATCATAGGCAATCCTGATCCTGTCCATACCCAATGTCCACCTCCACTCACCTTCCAGCAGGAGTCCACGGAAAGAGACTTGGAGCATGACTGACCCAAAGCAGGCAACTTGGAATGAGAGAGGGTTTGCATCATAAAAGCCCTCATCTGTTCTTGCAATGGCGCGACTTCATTCCACACTATATCTTAACGGAGGCGGAACAAGGGGCGGGCGGCCAACCCGCTCCCAGCAGGTGGGTTGGTCATTTTCATTCTCTAATGAGACTGCGTGCCTCAGAATTAATCTCCATTATAAGTTTAACCCTGGCTGACTGAGTTTCCCGGGCCTCAGGAAAGGCAGCTAAATAAGTTACCCGCAGGATCAAGCTTACTTGCTTCCGCCCCCCTCCCCCCCAGCCCATGATTTGACACTTCCCAGAGCCATGATGTCTGCCCGAGCCATGATCTCCAACCTCCCCCCCTCCCCTGATCTTTCCGATCACTCCCTCCCTCGCTCCATGACTGTGGCCTCCAATCTCCCTTCCCCGACCCTTCCGATCTCCCCCCCCCACCGACCCTTCTGATCTCCCCCCTTGACCCTTCCGATCTCCACCCCTGAGGCTTCTGATCTCCTCCACCACCAAATCTTCCAATCTCCCTCCCACTTGCCGAGGCCCTTCCGATCTCCTCCCCCAAGCAACATTTCCTACAAGCTGCGGGCCATGCAGCCGCGTAGCTCTCTGCCGGTCCTGCGCAGCCCGGGACCAGCTCTTGCAATGTTCGCGCATGCACTAAACTGTGAATGGGCCGCGCAGCCCCTTAAAAAAAATTACGGGGAACATTTCCCCCGAGGCCATTCCACTCTCCCCCTGAGACCCCCGATCTCTTTCCGCTCCCCATCCCCTGAGGCCTCTGATTTCCTCCACCACCAACCCTTCCGATCTCCCCCCTGCCCCGAAGCCTCTGATCCCTCCCTCCTATCTCTCCACCGCACTCTCCGGCTGCGGCCTGGTGCCGAAGGCTGACCCGCCCGACAGCCAGCCGGCCTCTCAATCTGGCTGGCTGTGGCTGGGAAATGCAGACAAAAAGTGTTAATCAGGTCTTGCATTAAATTCGGCAGGACCTGCGTGAAACACATTCTACCGGGTCTCCTGACCCCACTCCCTCCCCGCCTCTGAGCTAATATCGAGGCCATGGTTTCTTAGTCAAGAAGTGAGGTTTGTTCAATGCACATTGGATGCTGGAATTGTCTGTCTTTCAAAGCGAATCAAGTTAAATTCTTCAAGGAAATAGACACTGTTCTCTGCAGCCGCGACTGGGCGTTCCGAAGGCTGTGTTGCCAGGGTTAAGTATAGCTCCTCGAGGCTGGAAATAATTTGGAGTGGGAGGGAAAAGATCCAGTTGTCATGGTCCACGTAGGAATCAATGACATAGGCAGAACTAGGAATGAGGTTCTGCTGAGGGAGTTTGAGGAGCTAGGATCCAAATTAAAAAGCAGAACCTCAAAGGTAATAATCTCTGGATTGTTACCTGAGCCACGTGCAAATTGGCATAGGGACAAGCAGATCAGAGATTTAAATGGGTGGCTCAAAGAGTGGTGTGGGAGTAACGGGTTTTGATTCATGGGGCACTGGCACCAGTACTGGGGAAAGAGGGAGCTGTTCCATTGGGACGGACTCCACTTAAACCAGGCTGGGACCAGCGTCCTGGCGAATCGAATAACTGGGGCTGTAGATAGGGCTTTAAACTAAAAAAGGGGCGAGGGGTCAGGTGAGGGGAAATTTAGAAATCTAAAGAGAAATTCAAGGCAATGGAGCAGTGTAGCGATTTGGATAAAGATAAGCAGAGTGGGATACATTTCATTGAGATATAAAAATTCCACAGGAAAAGTGATCCATCCGTGGCTTACTAAAGAGTTAAGGATAGTATTAGATTAAAAGAAGAGGCTTATAATGTTGCAAAGAATAGTAGTTGCCTAAGGATTGGGAGAGCTTTAGAAACCAGCAAAGGATGACCAAAAAATTGAAAAAAGGGAGAAAATAGAATATGAGAGTAAATTAGCAAGAAATATAAAAACAGGTTGTAAGAGCTTCTACAAGTATGTAAAAAGGAAGAGAACAGCAGAAGTAAACATTGGTCCCTCAGAGGCTGAGACAGGAGAAATTATATTGGGGATCATGGAAATGGCAGAGACTTTAAACAAATATTTTGTATATGTCTTCACAGTAGAAGACACAAAAAGCATACCAAAAATAGTGGGGAACCAAGGAGCCAATAAGAGTGAGGAACTTAAAGTAATTAATATAAGTAGCGAAAAATACTTGAGAATCTAATGGGATAAAAGCCGACAAATCCCCTGGACCTGACGGCCTACATCCTAGGGTTCTAAAAGAGGTGGTTGCGAGCTAGCGGTTGCATTGGCTGTGACCTTCCAAAATTCCCTAGATTCTAGAACGGTCCCAACGGATTGGAAGGTAGCAAATGTAACCCTACTATTCAAGAAAGGAGGGAGAGAGAAAACAGGGAACTACAGGCCAGTTAGCCTGACATCAGTCGTCGGGAAAATGCTAGAATCCAGTATTAAGGAAGTGGTAACAGGACACTTAGAAAATCATAAAATGATTAGGCAGCGTCATGGTTTATGAAAGGAAAATCATGTTTAACAAATATATTTGAGCTTTTTGAGGATGTAACTAGCAGGGTAGATAAAGGGGAACCAGTGGATGTGGTATATTTGGATTTCCAAAAGGCATTCGATAAGGTTCCACAAAAAAGGTTTCTACGCAAGGTAATGGCTCATGGAGTTGGGGATGATGGCCCAAAAATTAGTGAGTGAGCCTTCGTGCGAGGGTAAGGCCTTCCCATGATCTCTCACTGCGCGCTGGCTTTTTCAGTCCGAGCTCGCACGAACTTGATGTTCTGGACAGCAGCTGTGCAGGGCTTTCGTATCCCACAGGCGTAGTTAATTCGTGCGAGCTGTGGGATCACGTGACTCAGTTAGAGCCAATGGCAGCACACCATCTTTCATTCATAGCTTTCACAGCACGGCTGTGAAAGCTATGAATACTATACCCCCCCAAAAGAACAGCTAAACCTCAATTAATTTTTTTTTTAAACCATCACATTAATAAAATAAGTATAGTTAAATAAATTAACCATTTTAAACAAAAAATTAAATTTTTGAAAAAATTTAAAATCTTTTAAAAAGTTATAAAAATAAACTTACCTGTCTTTAAAGTCTCTAAAAAAGATATACCTGTTAAAAAAAATTCAAAATAATACTTAATTAAGTACTTACCTTGTTAAAAGAGGGTCTTACACCTCCTTTCTTTATGTCTAAAATCTTCCATGCTTACCTGCGCGTCCAAAGCACTAAGTGCACTGCGTGCGCGCAGCCTGTAGCGCGCACGCGGTTCACCTAGGAACCGCCCCCTTTTGAATTCACCAAGTGCCGGTTTTCAGCGCATGCGCAGTGCATGCAGAAAACCGGCAATTGGAGACAGAATACGCAAGAGTACACAGTGCGTACTCTCGCGTAGCGGCACTAATTTTTGGGCCAATATATTAGCATGGATAGAGGATTGGTTAACGGACAGAAAACAGAGAATAGAGATAAACAGGCCATTTTCAGGTTGGCAGGCTGTAACTAGTGGGGTGCCTCAAGGATCAATACTTGGGCCTCAGCTATTTACAATATATATTAATGACTTAGATGAAGAGACCGAGTGCAATGTATCCAAGTTTGCTGACGATAAGCTAGGTGGGAAAGTAAGCTGTGAGGGGGACACAAAGGGATATAGACAGGTTAGACAGTGGGCAATACATTGGCAGATGGAGTATAATGTGGGGAAATGTGAGCTTATTCACTTTGGTAGGAAGAATAGAAAGACAGAATATTTTTTAAATGGTGAGAAATTATTAAATGTTGGTGTTCAGAGAGATTTAGGTGTCCTCGTACAGAAAACACAGTAAAGTTAGCATGCAGGTACAGCAAGCAATTAGGAAGGCAAATGGCATGTTGGCCTTTATTGCAAGGGGGTTGGAGTACAAGAGTAAGGAAGTATTGCTACAATTGTACAGGGCTTTGATGAGACCACACCTGGAGTACTGTGCACAGTTTTGGTCTCCTTATCTGAGAAAGAGCATACATGCCTTAGAGGCGGTGCAACAAAGGTTCACTAGATTGATCCCTAGGATGAGAGGGTAGTCCTATGAGGAGAGATTGAGTAGATTGTGTAGTTTAGAATAATGAGAGGTGATCTCATTGAAACATATAAGGTTCTGAGGGGGATTGATAGGGTAGATGCTGAGAGGTTGTTTCCCCTGACTGGAGAGTCTTGAACAAGGGGGCATAATCTCAGGATAAGGGATCAGCCATTTAAGGCTGAATGAAGAGGAATTTCTTCACTCAGAGGGTTGTGAATCTTTGGAATTCTCTGCCCCAAAGGGCTATGGACGCTGAGTCATTGAGTATATTCAAAGCTGAGATAGATAGATTTTTGGATAGGGGAATCAATGGAAATGGAGATCGGGTGGGAAAGTGGAGTTGAGGTCGATGATCAGCCATGATCTTATTGAATGGCGGAGCAGGCTCGAGGGGCCGTGTGGCTGACTCCTGCTCCTAATTCTCATGTTCTCATGTTCTTACAACACTGCAGATACTCCAAAATCTAGTCACTATCCCACACAAGTGACTCTTGTTTAAGTGCTTGATAACTGCTACAATGTTTGACTGTTGATGATGTGTCAGCACTGCTGGGACCAAGTGCTTTAGACCTGTTTGCTGTTCAAGTGAAGTGAGATTCACAACTTGACAGCTCCTTAACTGCCTGTTATTAGGAGAACGGGTGAGCTCAAGGCCACAAATGCGCCTGCAATTCTTGCGGATTCAGATGCTACCCCTCGACCATTCGGTTTCCTCAACAGTCAGATTGACCAATTGTTTTCTTGCAAGATCAGGTGTTACCCAATAATTTTTAGATGAGCAGTCACTGCTAGTATTTGAATGGCTTTTATAGAGATGATTGGTAACAATATATCAAATTGGAGATGGAAAAAACATCTTATAGAATCATAGAATAATACAGCACAGAAGGAGGCCTTTCGGTTCATTGAGATGTGCCGGCTCTTTGAAAGAGCTATCCAATTAGTCCCACTGTCCTACTCTTTACCTGCAGCCCTGCACATTTTTCCTTTTCATGTATATATCCAATTTCCTCCTGAAAGTTACTATTGAATCTTCTTCCACCACCCTTTCAGGCAGTGCATTCCAGATTACAACAACTCGCCGAGTTAAAAAATTCTCCTCATCTCCCCCCTGCTTCTTTTCCCAATTATTTTAAATCTGTGTCCTTTGGTTACCGACCCTCCTGCCAGTGGAAACAGTTTCTCCTTATTTATCCTATCAAAACTCATAATTTTGAACACCTCTATTATTCTCCTCTTAACCTTCTCTGCTCTAAGGAGAACAATCCCAGCTTCTCCAGTCTCTCCTCATAACTGAATTTCCTCATCCCTGGTACCATTCCGGTAAATATCCTCTGCACCCTCTCCAAGGCCTTGACATCCTTCCTAAAGTGGTGCCTAGAATTGGACACAATACTCTTGCTGAGGCCTAACCAGTGATTTATAAAGATTTACCACAACTTCCTTGCTTTTGTACTCGATGCCTTTATTTATAAAGCCAAGGATCCCACGGCCAACATGTCCTGCCACCGTCAAAGATTTGTGTACGTGAACCCCCAGGTCTCTCTGTTTCTGCACCCCTTTTAAAATGTTACCATTTAGTTTATACTGCCTCTCCTCATTTTTCCTTCCAAAATGCATCTTCCGAAAGCTTGAGCAGTGTGTCAGAGAAAATCCGCTTCAATTACAATTACAGGCTCTTACTGAGAATCATTTTCGGGTGTTAAGCGTTACAGAACCAAGGCGGGTAGATGGAGTTAAGATAGAGAACAGCAAGGATCTAATTGAATAGTGGAACAGGCTCGAGGGGCTGAATGGCCTACTCCTGTCCCTATACGTCCCAAAATAATCTGAACAAAAGGAAACCATCTCCCTGGTGATAGAAGCATAAAATACAGCATTACAGGATACATTCATCCACATGCCACAGGCCCTTTCTCAGAGCACTCAGGTGGAGGGTTCTGCTTGGAAGTAAATTATGGAAATTAATTCTGTAAAAAAAAGTACACAAGGATGCATAGCCCATCAGTAAAATCGAAGAGTTAAGGTTATAAAACCGAACAAAAAGGTGTCAAATTGCTTTTGGCACTGTTAAGGGATTTGAGTAGGTACAGGCCTGTCTTGGAGTAATTTTATGACTCGTATAAAAGAACAGATATTCAGTATTTACAACCTCATAAAAATCCAGCATCCTTTCAAGAGGCTTAAACATTTTGTGGGTTTGGGAATGTAAAATGTTTCTTTATTTATGAAGTTTAAGGCATGAGGTCACAAATCCAGGATTCTATTATTCTCAAGAAATAAATGAAGTAAAACCAATCTGTATTGAGTTCCCATGATTTTCGAGATACTGTGAACGTGCAGCAACTGCTATTTAACACTATAAAAAAAGATAGAGAGGGAGTCAGGAGTCAAGAGTTATTCTTTTTCGAAGGCACTGTGATTAAGTAGTCACTGTTGGAAATTTGGAAAAGCAAAGAGCACCATTGACTTTAATCACCATTCCTTTAATCACATTTTGGAGGTTAGTGGCAGAGCTCCTCAAGAAGGTTCTCCAAATACTTCCTAAGCCTGACTTACAAGTCCCAAGGGAATGCCATACTTTTATCTAACAGGGCTAATGAGAAAATCTCAACACCAGATAGACCTCCAACATTTAGCAAGGAGATTTGAAGAAATTAGTTTTTTAGATGTGCTGAACTTCAGCCTGGGGGAGCTGCTTTCTCCAGAATTCTTGACAGGCAGTATGGGGCAGTAGAGGAGACAAAGTCATTAATTTAAAAGGGAGTAAAATTAATCTGGGAGTACCTGACCAAAGTACACTGCGTACAGCTCTGGTCGTCATATTATAAAAAGGATATAGAGGCACTGAAGAGGGTGCAAAAATTTTTACCAGGATGATACCAGAAATGCGAGGTTATACCTATCAGGAAAGGATGAACAGGCTGGGACTCTTTTCTCTTGAAAGGAGAAGGCTGAGGGGTGACTGAATAGAGGTCTTTAAAATTATGAAAGGTTTTGACAGAGTAGACACAGAGGGCTGGATTTTCAATGACCCGTGGAGTCGGGTTTGGAGGCGTGTGGGGGGTTAAAGTTGCAGATTCGGGGGTCCCGACCCCATCCCGCCTCCAACCCGCCTCCATGCCAGTTTTGCTGGCGGCAGGTACCCGACCTGTGCTGAGACCCGACTCCCCGAGGCGGGAAGGGATTAGTGACAATTAACTGCCTGTTAACAGATAGTTAACAGGCAGTTTTTTGGATAATCCCTATTTTAAAAAGAAAAGTGTGGGCTTCCCGACAGGTGGCAACCACGCCAAGTTATCGGGGCGGACCGTGGGTCTGCAGGGGTTGGAGGGGTCGATATGTCCGGTGGGCAGGTGAGTGATGGGTGCATGTGTGCAGAGGTAAGTGTGTAAGGTAAGTGTAAAGTGTGGGGAAAAGTTTTACTTACCTTACTTCCTCCTGCAGGTGTCAGCCCTTCAGTTCTCAGGGAGTCAGAAATCTCACCGGCACAGAAAGCAGAAAAGCCGTGGTCCTGTCAAAAACTGCAGCCTTCTGTTTTCTGTGGTGGAATGATTTCTAACTCAGCCTGAGAGGAAGGACTCAAGTTAGAAATCATATTGTCAGTGTTTGACAGCTTCACAGAGCTGTCAAACGCTGATATTTCATCTGTCAAAAGCTCTTGACAGATGAAATGTCAATCTGTGAAGTCACCTGTTGCTGGGTGGCCCTTAATTGGCCCGCTGAGCCCACTGGGCGGGCTCAACAAGGTCAATCAAGGGAAAATACAGTGGGTTGGCCACATCTCGATGGAGGCGGGTTTACAAGCCAAAATGTGGGATTCACGACACCAACCCGACCTGAGTATCAAAATCCAGCCCAATGAGAGTGTTTCCACTTGTGAGGAAGAGCAAAACTAGAGGCCATCAATACAAGATAGTCACCAAGACAGCAAATAGGGAATTCAGAAGAAACTTCTTTATCCAGAGAGTGGTGAGAATGTGGAACTCGCTACCACAGGGAGTGGTTGAAGCGAATAGTGTAGATGCATTTAAGGGGAGGCTGGACAGGCATATGAGGGAGAAGGGAATAGAGGGTTATGCTGATAGAGTTAGATGAGGAAAGATGGGAAGAGGCTCGAGTGGAGCATAAATGCCGGCATGGACTGGTTGGGCCGAATGGCCTGTTTCTGTACCGTATATCCGATGGAATTTTAAATGGAGGCATCTGAGAACAGAAAAGTTAGAAGGGAATTGCTGAGTGATGAAAAGCAAAAGGGGAGTACACCTACCCAACTGTTGATAGAACTGGAACACAAGAAGAACCTTTGGGTCAGGCCAGGTGAATTAAATAACAGTTAAAAACTCATTTGAGTGCAAGCTCTTGATAGTTCTGCCTGGAGGAGGAGTTTGTTTGATTATCTGAAATAAACTTTCAAATTCATCTGCAGGATGAGGTCTGTAAGTGTGATGGAAGCCGTGACGTAGGTTTCTAGTGGGAGGTTGTTGCTCGAGAGAGATGGAAACAATAAATGGGGGAAAATGATCTGTTAATCAAAAATCTTAAAGAATGGTTATAGTTTTGGGGAGAAAGATACAGGAACTCATGGAGGCAGATAAATACAAGGGGATCATTGAGTTTGAAGGATAATACGAGACTTGGTAAGTGAGTCACTGAAGTGGATGAGTTAGCATGAGCCTTGAAAGAGATTTATTGGGGTCCAAGAGTGGGTAGTGCGTTTAAGTCCAGAATTGTCCTTTTTTTTTTCTTGCTGTGTATAGTCGTATTTGTAAATAAATTTAATTCTGTTTTCGTGTTATGTATTGGTCTGATGCTGTGGTATTTACTGTAAGAGGAGAATGTGATGGGCATCCCAGGCGACATCTGGTGCGCTGTACTGTGGTTAAGGGGCAATTGTTAATCTCATGCTCATCCACTCACAGCATGCAAAAAGGGATCCACTTTATAAGAGATAAGGGGGCGAAATTCCCCATGAGGGCCATTTGGGGGTGCTAACTGGAAAAAGTTTGAAAAGTTCGCGCCCGGGGCTAATGATTCCGAGCCCCACCTAAATTCCCTGACATCGCCCCAGGAAGGGAGAGGGGCGCTAAATCAAGTGGGGCGCTACAGGGGCGCTAACACCAGAGAGCTGACGAATTTCAGGTGAGTTCCAAACAGATTTGATCACTCGCGCTGCTTCTTTCCAGCTATTAAAGGGGAGGTTCGATCATTCACCAGACGCTCATTCGCAGCTTTGCTTGCTTCGAGGAGAACAGGCACAGACTGCAGACCCTGTTCATTACTCTGAGAAGAACTGCCTAATAACCAACAAATCAGACCCTAATGCAAAGGAAGATTCCTTATTCAGCAGCAAACTCTGAAATCTCAAAAACGCTTCCAATAATAAAAAGGGCCCTTTGCCTTTGAGCAGCAAAACGTTCAGTGTCCCGGCCGACACAAACAACAACCGGAAGTGCACGCCTTTAACTAACGCTCCCTCCACAGGCCTCCCGACTGGAAAAAGCTTGCCGAACCTGTCGCTAAAAAACAGAGGCTCACAGGCAGGCGAAAAAGGGGAATTTTGCATCGGAAGCGCTAACAGGGCGATGTGCCCGGAGATGACGTCATGATCTCCGGGCGCAGAAGATCGGGGCGAAAACTGATAGTGTCGCCGCTAATCTCCCGCCGAATTTCACGGGAGGCACGGTTATCGCCTTGGGGGGCACAAAGCTATTTGTGCCCCGTTAGTGCCTCCCATCAGAGGCGCTAACGAGGGGAATTTCACCCTGGTCTGCTTATGGAAGCACAAGTTAAAGGTGTTGGGAAGAATCCTATTAACTCTCACTTCACTTTTTTTTCCTGATAAGAACATAAGAAATAGGAGCAGGAGTAGGTCATTCGGCCCCTCAAGCCTGCTCCACCATTCAATACGATCATGGCTGATCATCGACCTCAACTCCACTTTCCTGCCCGATCTCCATATCCCTTGATCCCCCTAGAGTCCAAAAATCTATCTCTCAGCCTTGAATATACTCAAAGACTCAGCATTCACAGCCCTCTGGGGCAGAGAATTCCACAGATTCATAACACTCTGAGTGAAGAAATTCCTCCTCATCTAGGTCTTAAATGGCCTACCCCTTATCCTGAGACTATGCCCCCTAGTTCTAGACACTTCAGCCAGGGGAAACAACCTCTCAGAATCTACCCTGTCAATCCCCTTCAGAATCTTGTATGTTTCAATGAGATCACCTCTCATTCTTCTAAACTCCAGAGACTATAGGCCCATTCTGCACAATCTCTCATCATAGGACAGCCCTCTCATCCCAGGAATCAATCTAGTGAACCTTTGTTGCACCTCCTCCAAGGCAAGTATATCCTTCCTTAGATAAGGAGACCAAAACTGTGCACAGTACTCCAGGTGTGGTCTCACCAAGGCCCAGTACAATTGTAGCAAGACTTCTTTACTCTTATACTTCAACCCCCTTGCAATAAAGGCCAACATGCCATTTGCCTTCCTTATTGCTTGCTGTACCTGCATGCTAGCTTTCTGTGTTTCTTGTACGAGGACACCCAAATCTGTCTGAACACTAACATTTGTAAGTTTCTCACCATTTAAAAAATATTCTGTTTTTCTATTCTTCCTACCAAAGTGAATAACCTCAAATTTCCCTACATTATACTCCATCTGCCACCTTACTACCCACTCACTTAATCTACCTAGATCCCTTTGCAGACTCTGTGTTCTCCTCACAGCTTACTGTCCCACCTAGCTTTGTATCGTCAGCAAACTTGGATACATTACACTCGGTCCCTTCATCTAGGTCATTAATATAGATTGTAAATAACTGAGGCCCCAAGACTGATCCTTGCGGCACCCCACTAGTTATATAGCCTGCCAACCTGAAAAAGATCCGTTTATCCCTACTCTCTGTTTTCTGTCCGTTAACTAATCCTCTATCCATGCTACTATATTACCCCCAACCCCATGAGCCCTAATCTTGTGTAATAACCTTTTATGTGGCACCTTATTGAATGCCTTTTGGAAATCCAAATATACTACATCCACTGGTTCCCCTTTATCTACCCTACTAATTATATCCTCAAAAAATCTAATAAATTTGTCAAACACGATTTCCCTTTCATAAAACTATGTTGACTCATACCTATGTAATTGGCTTTATTTAAGCTTTGTGAGGTAGTTTTGCCTAGTTCATCCTAACTTTGCTGCTACTTTCGTTGCTGTACCTCATTACTTTTCTGGCAAAGAGAAGATGGGGGCTGCAATGATTGGGGGCGTCGTCCTGCTCCAGCTCAATCGGAGCAGAGTGAGACGCAGACAGAGAGTGGCAATGATGGCCAGACGGAGGAGGCCCATCAGGCGCATGTACAGGAGAGCTTACCCTCCCAGGGTATATCGTGAACAGCTCTCCTACATCCACATGTCCGAGGAGCTGTGTTTGCGAAGGCTGCGATTCAGCAAGGAGGTGGTCACTGAGCTCTGCCACCTGCTGCAGCCAGATCTGCAGCCTCAGCTGAGGTCCAGGACGTCTCTGTCGGTGGCAGTGAAGGTCACAGTGGCCTTGAACTTCTACGCCACTGGCTCATTCCAAGCTGCTGTTGGGGACCTCGCCAATATCTCCCAGTTTGCGGTGCATCGCTGCATCCGGCAGGTCACCAATGCCCTCTTCACAAGGAGACGAGACTTCATCTCCTTCCCTATGACCCCAGACAAGCAGCATGACCGTGCTATGGGCTTTGCGAGGGTAGCGGGCTTCCCCATGGTGCAGGGCGCCATTGACTGCACGCATGTGGCTTTGCGTGCTCCGCGAGAGAATGCAGAGGAGTTCCGGAACAGAAAGGGGTTCCATTCCTTGAATGTGCAGTTGGTCTGTGACCACAGACAGGTGATTCTCGCTGTCAATGCCCACTATCCGGGCAGCTGCCACGATGCTTTCATCCTGCGCCAGAGTACTGTGGCAGAAATTTTCGAGGCACCGCATCAGCCAGTTGGTTGGCTTCTGGGGGACAAGGGGTACGCATTGAGCACCTGGCTGATGACACCGCTCCGTGCGCCAAACACCCCTGCTGAGCTGCGGTACCAGGAAAGCCAACAAGCAACGAGGAACATTATTGAGCGCACAATCGGCGTGCTCAAACAACGATTCCGCTGTCTGGACCATTCCGGAGGAGCCCTGCAGTACTCGCCTGAGCAAGTTTCCAAATTCGTAGTGGTGTGCTGCATGTTGCACAACATGGCAATCCTCAGGACGCAGCCAATGCCACCAGGCCTTGCAGCACCACAAGAGGAGGAGGAGGAAGAGGAGGAACAGGCCGAGGACGATGATCAGCAGCAGCACCAAGGCAGGAGGGCGGCCCACAATGGTCAAACTGCAAGGGCCGTCCGTCAACGACTAATAGCAAGCCGCTTCTAGGACCCCTGCCAGTGCTACAAACACGAATCAACCCAGCACGCAACCCCTATGCCGGCCAAGGCACCAATAATTCCAACCACCAGCCATGTATATTTTGAATACAGAAACTTATTTATTTTACAAACTCTGTGTGTGTCAATTCCTCATGACAAACTCATAGAAATAAACACAAAAAAACAGTCAATAACATAACTGGTTCTCACAACCTGGAGATAATGTCCAAAACACTAAACAAAAGTTGGGCCATGAACCTCGGCCTTTAATAAAAAAATGACCAGCATTTTGGCACACCTCCTACTTTTTGCCCTTCGAGGGTGATCTCCTTCCCTTGCGCACTTCCCCCCTTCTAACCCTACTGCTCCTCCGTAATGGGACCTCAGTGGCTGCAGCAAGGCTTGTCAGACCCTGACACTGCAGATGCCCCTGAAGGACGGCCTCGACCACTTCTGGGCCTGGAGGGCCCGGCTGCAGACTGCACCAACTCTGCATGGGCGGCAGCAGTCTGTCCTACAGGCGGTGGCAAGTGCAGTGGAGAAGTGACAGTGTTGGCAGCAGGAATGCTGTCATCGTGAGAGAGGACAGCAACTCCCTGCTCGCCCGACACACTGGCACTCCCACGGGGCAGCACTTCAGCATCCGGAGCAATTTGCCTGAGAACAGATTGCTGGCCTGCTGCGGCGCGGTGACAGCCCCGGGGACATGTGCACGAACCATCGAGGATGGCAGCAGTCAGTGCTCGCGTGGCCTCAATCTGAGTCTGCATGAGAGCAGGCTCAGATGGGTTCCTGGCAGCCAGTGACTGAATTGCAGCAGTAAGCTTTAGTGTGGCATCCGCCTGTGCTACAGCGAAGTGCTCCACACTCCTTGCCAGTGCCTCAATGCATTCGGGCACCCTTCCCACTGCACCCATGAGCTCAGTGTGCATGACCACCGCCTGGCTGTTCATTTCTGCAATCAGCCGCTCCTCCTCTGCGTCCATTGCATTAGGAGTGTCTGGCATACTCTCCCTCTGGGGAGAAGGCTCCCGTTCTTCCCTCCCCCCCCCATGGCGTTGCTGCAGCCCGCTGGGTCCTGGAACTTCACCATCATCAGCCCCTTCCCCCCTGCTCCCCCGTTCTTCCCTCCCCCCCCCATGGCGTTGCTGCAGCCCGCTGGGTCCTGGAACTTCACCATCGTCAGCCCCTTCCCCCCTGCTCCCCTCCGGGGAAGGCGTGTTCCCAGTGTGGCCATGGGCTTCCTCGGGAGAGGGTGGCACTGATGCTCCGGCTTCCTCTTCCTCCTCAGCTGCAGCATCACTCCCAGTGGCAGCTTCAGGGACCATCTCCTCAGCTGGTGAATCACCATCTGAAAGCAGGGAGGTGCAAGAGTGGCTTTAGCGTGAGGACAGGGTGGCAGTAAGGGAGGAATAAGTGCAGCGAGTTAGCAAGTTGGATTGAAAGTGTCAAAGGCTGGTATTGTGAGGGACAAGTGGAAGGACAGAGGACAAAAAGGTGATGACCTTACCATTGCTGTCCACAACGGGGTCGGCGTCTCCAGTGGCGACGGGACCGATCACCCGGCTTGCCACAATCCTGTGGACGCGCTCCTCCAGATCGCTGAGGGGTTGCAGCTGAAGCCGCACTCCACCCGTCCGTTGCTGCTGTCTCCGATTATGAGCCAGCTTAGCCTGCAAGAAAAAGGACAGCATCTGAGTCAATATACAGCCATGGTCTTGCCTGATGTGCCTCCCATAGGTGAATAGCCCTTACAATATGCAGCCATGGTCTTGCCTGATGTGCCTCCCATAGGTGAATAGCCCTTACAATATGCAGCCATGGTCTTGCCTGATGTGCCTCCCATAGGTGAATAGCCCTTACAATATGCAGCCATGGTCTTGCCTGATGTGCCTCCCATAGGTGAATAGCCCTTACTGTATGCAAAGTGTGGAATGTGTGTGTGTGTTTGATGAAAGGGCCATAGGTGTTGCATGAGTGTTGTGCATTGGGGTTTTAAGACCCTCTGGCCATAGAGTGAGGTTGAGATGGAGGGATGGAGAGGTATTGAGAAAAAGCCACTCACCCTGACGACCCGAGTGAGGTCGTTGAACTTTTTGCGGCACTGGTCATGGGTCCTGGGCACCATGCTCCTGGAGGAGACGCTCTGAGCCACCTCCCTCCACACTCTTCTGAACTCGCGTGGCAAAGGCCTCCTGCCACTCTCTGGGAACAGCATGCATCGTCTGCGCTCCACTGCGTCAACCAGAGCATCCAAGGCCCTAAGACTTTAGTTTTGGAATTAAGTGAGTCACTCTCAAACCTAAGGTGAAATTCTATCTTATTATGATCACTCTGCCCCAGAGGACCCTTTACTATGAGATTGCTAATTAACCCAGTCTCATTACACAATATAATATGTAAAATAACCTGTTCCCTGGTTGGTTCCATGACGTATTGTTCTAGGAAACTGTCCCAAATGCATTGCATGAACTTGTCCTCCAGACTACCTTTGCCAATTCGATTTGTTCAGTCTATATGAAGATTAAAGTCCCCTATGATTAATGCATTACCTTTGTTACAAGCACTACTATTTCTTGGTTAATATTCTGTCCAACGGTATAGCTACTGTTAGGGGGCCTATATACTACTCCCACCAGTGTTTTCTGCCCCTTGTTATTCCTTATCTCCACCCATACTGATTCTACTTCCTGATCTTCCGAGCCGAGATCCTGTCCCTGACCACTGACGAACTCTAAAGTACTACTTAACCTAAGGGTGTGACTGCCTCCTGGAACAAAGTGTCCAGGTAACTCTCCCCCTCCCTGAGGCATCGCAATGTCTGCAGCTCGTACTCCAGCTCAACAATTCTGAGCCGAAGTTCCTCGAGTTGCAGACACTTCTTGCAGATGTGGTTGCTCGGGATCGCGATGCTCTCCACAGACTCCCACATGCTGCAGTTACGGCACACCACCTGCCCTGCCATCTCTAATCTTGTTTTATTTATTAATTAGTTAGTTAAAGCTTTTATTCAATTGATATTTTAGTTTTATTGTTTGATAGTCTTATTTTTTCCTTATGTTTTAAGCCACAGAATGAAGAAATGTTTTCACATGGGATGTGGAGGTAGCTGCTTAGGTATTATGCTAGAATATAAAACAAAAAATAATTCCAATCAGGATACAGAAATTATGCTGTGTGAAATTAGCCTGGGAACACTTGGCACATAAGCATGAAATTCTTTGGTCTGCTACATTAACAGGAGGGTTAATCTGTTTATTTCTAAGTACATTAATGCCGCTGAAGCAGCACAAAGACATTTCATGCAAGCACATCAAGCGTCGTATGCTCAGATCACACAGTGTAATTTCAATTCCTAATTAATTTCAAGCTAATTAAATAGAAGCCAAAGATGAGAACAGGTGTTTTTGTATTTATGCAAATTTTGTGTATATATTATGAAAACCCACTAAATGTCCGACTAAAAATAATACATTTTTTTTTGCCTACTCGCCCTCTCTGCCCTTTATTTTCGAGTGGGGATTCTTGTGCCATGTCCTTCCCCTGCCTATGTCTAGTTTTCTGGCATCCGCCAAGGCCGTTGTATAAGTGGTTACCAAGAGGTGCATGACAGCCTCCCGCAGGAACTCTTCCTTCTTGGGGCAGAGCACCTCTCTCCGGTCAGCACCTTCCCACAATTTACATGTCTGGAATTGCTGGCCTGCGCCATGATGGAAGCAGAGATCCTCGCTTCCTCACTTCTAACCATAAAATCTCTGTTCTATCCATGTTATACACATTTTAAGTGGGCCGATGCATTGTGGATTCTTAAAATGAAACTCGGTTAGTTGCATGCCAAAAATAATTCTTTTGCTTTTGCGTGGGGTGAAGTGAGACAAATACTGTCTGGAGATAGCTGTTAGTTTCAAAGGGAGACATTACGCCTCTGTTAACGAGACTTGCTTGTTGTCAGAATCTAATCTGATCAAGTTGTTTTGGCTAGCACCTTGGGGATGACGATATAAGCAAGTGTTCCACTGTAGAAGTAGGCATAACTCATCTGTCATTGCCACAACCATTAAGGAGGTGTCATGACAAACAGAAACTCCAATAAGCTTTGCTTTTCAGTCTTGGCCTAGTAAGCAAGGTCTGCTGTTTAAATACCATCCGTTTGTGTGATGGAAATGATCAATATTTTAATTACTATAAGTGCACCTGGTTGTCCTTATTCTGTAGTTCCATTGCTTCAATGATGAGATCCCACGTTGACCTGGTGAGACAGGACCACACGGACAGAAGCACACCCATGGGGTCCATTTTAACCCTATCCGCTCGACAGAAACTGGCAGCATGGGCAGTTAAAAACTAGCAGGTTACTTATCCGCTCAGGTCCTGACCAGTTCCTATTTTAACCTGACCGGTTTTGAAGGCGGATGAGACGCCCGCTTAAAGCAGGCGGGAGCTCCTTAAATCCATGCAAATCGGAGCCCTATTACATCAGTAGGATTCCGATGCACAGGGATGCATTGGCAGAAATGCAGCGGACGGGCGGGCGGTTTAGAACCAGTTTTCAATGCTTTCCCGCCAGGCAGTTAGGTTAAACTTACCCCCATGATTTCACTCGCACCAGCAGCCCTCCTAGTGGACATTTTACATGTGTGGGCATCGACAGTAAATATTGGCCAGCTCTTCGACTCTGGAGAGCATCACAGCTGAGTCCAATCCTTTTCTCATTCAACATCCTGATTATCTGTTTGTGAAACCCACTTTCACATCTCCAGCAACGGTTCCTCTGTCTACTCCAAGTTCAGCTCTGGTGTACCCCAAGGCTGACTGGCCTTTTTATTTTCTTCATTTACATGTTAGCCCTTGGTGATTTCATCGGAAGGCATGGGTCACCCAGCTCTACCTTGACTACTTCACTTTCAGTGGGCTGAAACCTGTAACTGTGTTTTTGTTGTCTCGTAGCTCAGTTCTCCAGTGACCGGCTTGCTGACCTCCCAAGGTCCAACGTGTCTGAAACTCAGCTGTCTCCATCCTGTTCCCATGAGTTGCTGCTTGCCAATGCTCCTGGTCCATGCCGACGTCCACTGGCTCCCTATCCCCCAATGCATTGAATTCAAAAATCTCATCCACATCAATGACAAATTTATTTGAGTTTTTTGAGGATGTAACTAGCAGGGTAGATAAAGGGGAACCAGTGGATGTAGTATATTTGGATTTCCAAAAAGCATTCGCTAAATGCCAGATAAAAGGTTGTTACGAGAGATAAGGGCTCACGGGGTTGAGGATAATATATTAGCATAGACAGAGGATTGGTTAATGGACAGAAAACAGAGAGTAGGGATAAACAGGTCATTTTCAGGTTGGCAGGCTGCAACTAGTGGGGTGCCACAAGGATCAGTGCTTGGGCCTCAGCTATTTACAATCCATATTAATGGGAATAAGGGGGAAAACGCTCCACTGGCTGGTGTCATACCTAGCACAAAGGAAGATGGCTGTGGTGGTTGAAGGTCAATCATCACAGCCCCAGGACATCGCTGCAGGAGTTCCTCAGGGCAGTGTCCTAGGCCCAACCATCTTCAGCTGCTTCATCAATGACCTTCCCTCCAACATAAGGTCAGAAATGGGGATGTTCGCTGATGACTGCACAGTGTTCAGCACCATTCACAACTCCACAGATAATGAAACAGTCCATACCTGCATGCAACAAGACCTGGACGACGTTCAGGCTTGGGCTGATAAGTGGCAGGTAACATTCGCGCCACAGAAGTGCCAGGCAATGACTATCTTCAACAAGCGAGAGTCTAACCACCTCCCCTTGACATTCAATGGCATTACCATTGCCGAATCCCCCACTTTCAACATCCTGGGGGTCACCATTAACCAGAAACTTAACTGAACCAGCCACATAAATACTGTGGCAACAAGAGCAGGTCAGAGGCTAGGTATTTTGCGGCGAGTGTCTCACCTCCTGACTCCCCAAAACCTTTCCACCAACTCGCCAAGGCTTCTTTGGCAGCACTTCCCAAACCCGCGACCTCTTCCACCTAGAAGGAAAAGGGCAGCAGGCGCATAGGAACACCACCACCTCCAAGTTCCCCTCCAAGTCACACACCATCCTGACTTAGAAGTATATCGCCGTTCCTTCATCGTCGCTGGGTCAAAATCCTGGAACTCCCTATGTAACAGCACTGTGGGAGTACCATCACCACACGGACTGCAGCGGTTCAAGAAGGTGGCTCACCACCATCTTCTCAATGGCAACAAGGGATGGGCAATAAATGATGGCATTGCCAGCGATGCCCTGATCCCATAAAAAACAAATTTAAAAAATGAAGGGACCGAGTGTAATGTATCTCAGTCTGCTGATGATACAAAGCTAGGTGGGACAGTAAGCTGTGAGGAAGATACAAAGTGCCTGCAAAGGGATAAGGACAGGTTAAGTGAGTGGGCAATAAGGTGGCAGATGGAGTATAATGTGGGGAAATGTGAGGTTATTCACTTTGGTAGGAAGAATAGAAAAACAAATTTGCTTTAGTGAGAAACTTTTAAATGTTGGTGTTCAGAGAGATTTGGGTGTCCTCGTACAAGAAACACAAAGTTAGCATACAGATACAGCAAGCAACAAGGAAGGCAAATGGCATGTTGGCCTTTATTGCAAGGGGGTTGGAGTACAAGAGTAAGGAAGTCTTGCTACAATTGTGCAGGGCCTTGGTGAGACCACACCTGGAGTACTGTGCACAGTTTTGGTCTCCTTATCTAAGGAAGGATATACTTGCCTTGGAGGCGATGCAACAAAGGTTCACTAGATTGATTCCTGGGATGAGAGGGTTGTCCTATGATGAGAGATTGTGTAGAATGGGCCTATACTCTCTGGAGTTTAGAAGAATGAGAGGTGATCTCATTGAAACATACAAGATTCTGAAGGGGATTGACAGGGTAGATGCTGAGAGGTTGTTTCCCCTGGCTGGAGTGTCTAGAACTCGGGGACATAGTCTCAGGCTAAGGGGTAGGCCATTTAAGACTGAGATGAGGAGGAATTTCTTCACTCAGAGGGTTGTGAATCTTTGGAATTCTCTGCCCCAGAGGGCTGTGAATGCTGAGTCTTTGAGTATATTCAAGGCTGCGATAGATAGATTTTTGGACTCTAGGGGAATCAAGGGATATGGAGATCAGGCAGGAAAGTGGAGTTGAGGCAGAAGATCAGCCATGATCTTACTGAATGGCGGAGCAGGCTCGAGGGGCCGTATGGCCTACTCCTGTTCCTATTTCTTATGTTCTTATGTTAAATCCCTATCGCTACAACCTCTACTGGCCCTGCGTTCCTGTGCTCTTCAGCCCCCAGCTTGAGCCTCCTGTGCATTCCCTTCCTTTTTGTTCTATCATTGGTGGTAAAGCCTTTAGCTATCTTGGTCATATTCTCTGGAATTTCCTCACAAACCCCTCTGTCTTATTACCCCTCTCCCCGCTTTGAAAACCTATTTGATCGTAGTCTCCTTAATCTCACACTGCTGCTCAGCGTCCATTTCCTCATACATGAACCACTTTATACACTGAAGGTACTATACAAATGAAAGTTGTTGGACTAGAAATTGGGTGGCTTATCTTCACCCGTTACCGGCATAATCGGGCAAAAAACCCGCCAGCTGGCGGTGGGTCTCACAGCGGCCACCATTTTCGGGTGGCCAGCAGCGCTGCCAAGAGCAGCGATCACGCAAATCATTGAAATGAAGCAGATTGTGACGTCAGTGAGTGTGCAATGCTCACTTGATGCCCGATTTGTGAGTTTGGACTTTGCCGCTCCACTTACAGACATGCCTTAAGACGAGCTGAGCAAGCGTTGAGAAGCAGGAAGGAGCGATATTGAAAGGGATCATCAACAACAACTTGCACCTGACATGTTTGTTCAGTTTGACTGGCTCTGTGCAACTTTCTGCAACTCCAGCAGCTTCATTAACTTATTGAAGGTTCTAAGGTAACAGGGAGTGTTGCTGCAGGTGGAGAACACCTTCATTATTATTTAAAGGCTTCTGCTCACAACACTTGCTCACAGTCATGGGGGCTCTAATGGCAGTCCCCCTCGCTCTCGAGTATCTTAGGGAGAGGGAGCGGAGGCAGCGAAGAAGACGAGAAGCTGCACACAGCGTGAGGAGGAGGAGGGCCAGGAGGGCTCTCAACAGGAAGCCTTACCCACCTAGGGTCTTCTGAGAGCAATTCTCTTATATCCACTTAAGTGAGGAGCAGTGTATGAGGAGGCTATGCTTCACCAAGGAGGTGGTCACAGAACTCTGCCACCTCCTGCAACCAGACCTGCAGCCTGTGAGCAGGGCGAACACGGCTCTCCCAGTGGCAGTCAAGGTCACTGTGGCCCTCAATTTCTTCGCCTGCGGATCCTTCCCGTCTGCAGCAGGAGACATAGCTAACATCTCACAGTTCGCCGTCCATCACTGCATCTACGAGGTCACTGAGGCTCTCTACACCAGGAGAAGGGACTAAGTTGTCTTCTCTGAGCAGAGAGAAGCAGGATGAGCGCACATGTGGCTTTGCCATGATAGCAGGCCGCTATCGACTGCACCGTATAACAATCCTGAGATCTTCCGTAACCGCAAAGGCTATTATCACTCAATGTGCAGTTGGTGTGCGACCACGCCCAGCGCTTCCTGATGGTCAATGCCCGCGATCCTGGCAGCAGCCATGATGCCATCATCCTGTGTCAGCCAGCACTCTTCCAGCCACCACAGCAAACTCAAGGGTGGCTGCTCGGTGACAGGTGCTATCCGCTCTCCACCTGGCTCATGACTCCCCTCTGCAACCCCAACACTCGTGCCCAGCACTCATATAATGAGAGCCATGCTGCTACCAAGAACATCATCGAGCAGATCATCGGGCTACTGGAGCAACGGTTCTGCTGCCTTGACTGCTCGGGAGGAGCCCTCCAGTACTCGCCAGAGTGGGTGTCCTATTTCATGGTGGTCTGCTGCATGCTCCACTATTTGGCCATCATGAGGGTGCAGCCCTTGCCATCAGGGATTGCGGGACCACCTCAGGAGGCGTACGAGGGAGAGGAGGAGGAGGAGGAAGGGGAAGAGGATCAAGAGGAAGAAGACGAGGAGGGAGGGAGGAGGCAGGCAGCCAATCCCGTTTCTGGATGGGCTGTCCGTGAACAGCTTATTAGACTCCGATTCCAATGAATGAAACCCCAGATCCTCATTGCTCACCACATCCCCATCATATCATCCCTGTGTCACAGAATATCACTGCGTCCTCCATCCACAAAGCTGAAATGAGAGACGCCACAAAAGATTCCAAACAAAATTAATAAATTTATCAAAAATCGCCACACATATTTAGAGTAACAATATGAACTAATGACCCTTGTGCAATCCCTTAGTGCCTGTTGTTCATGTGCACTTTCCTGATCTAGTGCTTCTATGAAGTGGTTCCCCCAGTGGTGGGAAATGGCCCTTGCTGAAGCCTTCACTCACCTTGACCACTCATGTGAGGTCATTAAACTTCTTTCAGCACTGGATGGTTAACCTTGGCACCACAATGCTGGTTGGAACATGGGCGGCTATCTCCTGCCACATCCTTCAGGATGTGTATGGCGAGGGCTTCCTTCCAGTCTGTGGGAAGAGGACAGCCCGCCTCCTCACCACAGCCACAACCAGTGCCTCCAGAGCTGCGTCAGAAAATCTCCGGGCTCTCTCCCTGTGAGGGCGCTCCGCCATGGTTTTGCATCTTCTTCTTCTTCTTCTTCTTCTTCTTCTTCTTCTTCTTCTTCTTCTTCTTCTTCTTCTTCTTCTTCTTCTTCTTCCAGTTGCAACTGGATTGACAATGAGGTGCTGTAGCATCAATGCACCTCCTCTTTAAGTACTGAATAAAGCCTGTGCCCACATGACTGGGAATTAGACTAGTCCCGCGATTGGTCCACCTGTTGAGCGTTAAGCCAATGAGCAGCAGTTTTAGCGCTGAAATCATGACTATAATCATGCTAATGAGGAGTGAGCATGAATTTTGCGTGCTAGCTAGACCATTTTGAGGTGCCGCAGCTTAACATCGTTAGGCCTTAACACTGCCTGTTTCGTGACTATATCCAATTTCTAGGCCGTTGTTCCAGCTGGTCGTGTTGCTATGTACTTATGACCGATGTTTTAGAAGTGAGAATGTGCCCACTTTTGACACCCATTCCTTCATAGTTATGAGGGAATTCTGCCTTGAGTCAGAAGGTTGTGGGTTTAATTTCCATTCCAGAGACTTGAGCACATTAACCAGGCTGACACTCGAGTGCAGTACTGAGGGGTGCTGCACTGTTGGAGGTGCCGTCTTTCGGATGAGACGTTAAAACGAGGCCCCATCCACCCTCTCAGGTGGATGTAAAAGATCCCATGACACAATTTTTAAGAAGAGTAGGGCAGTTTTTCCCAGTGTCCTGGCCAATAGTTATCCCACAACTAACATCATTAAAACAGATTATCTGGTCATTATCACATTGCTGTTTGTGGATTCTTGCTGTGCGCAAATTAGCTGCCATGGTTCCGACAGTATAACAGTGACTACACTTCAAAAGTACTTCATTGGGTGTGAAGCGCTTTGGGACGTCCTGAGGTTGTGAAAGGCGCTATATAAATGCAAGTCTTTCTTTCTTGTGGCATCTGTTTTCTTGGCAGCTCTGGTTTTTGTTCACATTTGGTCATAAGGTTTAAATTTGAAATGTTTGGAATTTGGGATGTTCTGAAATCAATTGGAATGTTTATGTTATATTAACCGGGCTCATTGTGGAGTAATTCTTGCAACAACCCTCAATCATTGAGATGTCCTTGTAAAAAATTTAAGCCTTAATCTATCTTGTATTTGTCATTTTTAATCATTGGTAATAAAGTAACCGATCCAGTGAAAGTTCTGGCTTCCTGGTAATGCTCTCCTGCCTGAACATCACCATCTGGCCTGGAATAGAGAGCTCAGCACAAATGATAGTTAAACAACTTGCAACAAGCTCTTGCATTTTATCACTTACAAAAACGTCCAGCTGTTTGTTCCCCTATCCCCTCTAGGAAGGCAGATAAAATGTCGGCACTGGTCATTTGGCCATCTGTCAGTGTGTTTTTGCCAGCATATTTCAAGGGAACCAGCTCAAACAGCTTTGCGGTTTACACAGAATTTTCACAGAGTAAAATCCCTGCCCACTGCCACACCGCCCGCTCCCCCCACCCCACATCCCCTCACCCCGCAACAGTAAAAGCTTCCTACTTTTCCAAGCTCAGTTTGGTCTGAAAAAATAAATCAGGTTTGCATTGCCATTTGGAACATCAAGGGAGCAACTGTGGGAGGGTGGCTTGAGTTTAGTGGTCACCTGGTTTAAACTGGCGTAAGACTGACTAATTCACTTCAACGGCTAAGTCCGTACTATTGGCCGACACCCAAAGTAACATTTTTGAATGGATGGAGAAAAGCTTAGAAGAATGCATGGTTAACTCCGACTGCCTCAAGCTAAGACACAGACGTTGCTGTTTATAAGGTTAAGGTACAGGAAACTCTTTTTTATCCGGCACCGACGGGACCGGCGTGGTGCCGGTTGATCAAAAAGTCCGGATTACAGAGAGGTGTCCTTACTTAAGGAAAGACATCCTTGCTCTCGAGGCAGTGCAAAAAAGGTTCACTCGGTTAATCCCGGGGATGAGGGGGTGGTCATATGAGGAGAGGTTGGGTAGATTGGGACTCTACTCATTGGAGTTCAGAAGAATGAGAGGCGATCTTATTGAAACATATAAGATTGTGAAGGGGTTGGATCGGGTGGATGCGGGGAGGATGTTCCCGATGACGGGTGAGACTAGAACTAGGGGACATAGTCTTAGAATAAGGGGCTGCTCTTTCAAAACTGAGATGAGGAGGAACTACTTCACTCAGAGGGTGGTAGGTCCATGGAATATGCTGCCACAAAAAGCTGTAGAAGCTACATCATTAAATAAATTTAAAACAGAAATAGACAGTTTCCTAGAAGTAAAGGGCATTAAGGGTTACGGGGAGCGGGCAGGAATTTGGACATGAGTCTAGGTTCGGATCGGTCATGGCCCTGTGGGTAGTGGAGCGGGCCCAGGGACCGTGTAGCCTGATTCTGCTCCTATTTCGTGTGTGCAATTCTGTTAGATGCAGGAGATGGTTCTGTGATAGATAGTAGATTGGCGGTTAGGATCAGATCAGCCATGATCTTATTGAATGGCGGAGCAGGCTCGAGGGGCCGATTGGCCTACTCCTGCTCCTATTTCTTATGTTCTTGTGTATTCTTACCAAGGAACGAGAGCCCCATACACGGCCACAGGTGCAGGAGCCCCGGTTACACGGCACTTGTGCAGGAGTCCCGTTGACACGGCCACAGATCCAGGAGTCCCCGTTGCACGGCCACAGGTGCAGGAACCCCGGTTACACGGCCACAGATCCCGGAACCCCGGTTACACGGCCACTAATATATAATAAAACTTACCTGAACCTACTCCTGAATTTTGCCGGTTAAGAGAGATTTCCGGATATTTAGGTGCCGGTTAAAAGAGAGTTTCCTGTACTAGGCACAGTTTTAAGCGCCCTGTCCTACAAAAGATATTGGAGTCAGAAAAGTTGCATTTAGCAGAAGGGTCAAAATTATGACAACATTTGAGAAGGAAAATAGTGAAAGATTTATTCCACTGGTCAGTGAATCGATAACAAGGAGACGTTTAAATTTAGGATTAGTACAAATATCATAAAGAAGGCGGCCACAAGAATTTGTTTTTACGCGGAAGGATATTGGACTATTGAACACATTACCACGTGAATATTGAACCAGAATCAAATACAACATTTGAGATTGAATTTGACAATCATTTAAAGTTGGAAAATATTACAGGATATGGGGAAAGAGCAGAAACATTGGATCAGTGTGTCCCAGTGTCAGCACAGGATTATGGATTGAATGGCTCCGTTCTGTGCCGAAATTTCCATGATTGAGAAACATCCTTTCATGTTCATCTGTTGTTGCACATTGTCTGTGGAACGTTCCAATAGATTTCTGAATTGGAGGGGAATAGAATAGTTGCACGATCAATACTTGTTATCAATTGCTGCCTACTTGAATGGACAGTTTCATTATTTGCAATCTAGATCTAAAGAGGGTGGGCAAAAGAAATTAAGATCAACCAACTTTATTGTAGTATTTTGTCAATAGAGTGTAATATTGGAAATTAGGCCTGTGAGTATATAAGGGCGCTACCTCAGAGTACTACTCAAGCTCAGGTGATGTCAATTACCTTGTATTTAGACAGACTGGCGCCATCCAGTTCTTAAAGGGGAGGGTCCATCATGCTGCACAGCCTCACCCTGATCATTGCTGCGTTTGACCTGGGCCTGCAAGGAGGTGCAATTCTTCAACCAGGAATCTCATGGCTGCTCAGAGGCCCAGGGAGAGAGCTCGCCGGTTCAGCGACCAAGCATTGGAGGCTCTGGTTGTGGCTGTGGAACGCCGATGGGCAGTGCTGTTCCCAGACACTGGCAGGAGGCCATTGCCCCAGGGGTTTACAAGGGTGTGGAGGGAGGTTGCCCAGTACGTTTCATCCAGAAGCCTGGTCCAAAGGACGCATACGCAGTGCCGCAAGCAGTTCAACGACCTCACTCGGGTGGTCAGGGTGAGCAGATGCTTGAAATACCTCTACATCCCACCATTTCAACCTCACTCTGTGCACAGACAGTGTAAAGTGCCAAATCCCCAACACTCACCCAACAACTATGCCCATCTACTAAAAGTCACATCCACACCCCACACCTTGCAGACATTAATGCTATTCAACTATGGTAGGCACATCTGCCAAACACATGGCTGCACACTCACTCACATACTGTCCTTTTTCTTGCAGGCCAAGCTTTCACATAACCGGAGGGAGCAACAACGCACGGGAGGAGGTCAGGTGGAGCTGCACCCCCTCACACAGCTGGAGGAGCGAGTTCACAGACTCATCGCGAGTCATGTTGTGGGCGCTGTGGCAGTCGGAAAGGTCGACACCCTTGGGGACAACAACGGTATGTTCATCATTTCTCTCTCCTCTCTCATACCACTTCCCCCTCACAATACGAGCCCTTCACAATTTCCATCTAACTATACTGTCTCCATTCCTCGCTCCCTTCCTGCCCCCCTCCCCTGATGTTAAAGCCACTCTTGTACCTTCCTGCTTTCAGATAGTGAGCCACCAGCTGACCAGCCTGTCCCTCAGCCTCCCAGTGGCAGCGATATGGGAGAGGAGGAGGAACACGAAGCCGGCGCCTCACTGCTTGCGTCTCCCGAGGGCGAGACATCCAATACTGGGACCACACGTTCACTGGAGGGGAGCAGGGGATTTGGATCTGATGTGGGTGAAGCTCCGGGACCCAGCGGGCTGCAGCAATGCCATGGGGGAAGGGAAGCTCGGGGGCCAGCTCCCCGGAGGGTGAGTGCGCGCACGAGTTCTGCTCCACAGGACTCGGATGAGGACCTCGATATCACGGCGATGAACACACAGGCAATGAGCATGAATACCGAGCTCATGGGTGCAATGGCAAGGGTGCCCGAGAACATGGTTGCACTGGCTAGGAGCGTGGAGGAGTCCGCCGCCAGCACAGCTATCATCTGTGCGCAAACCCTTGAGCTCATCCTTCTCTCTTTGCAGAGGATGGTGGAATTGCAGGGAGACCGTGGGGACCCAGACCCCATGCTGCATGTAATGGGTGGGGTGGCAGCATCTATTGCGGCACTTACTCACCAATAACCTGCTCACTGATGCCCAGTTTGGGTTCCGCCAAGACCACTCAGCTTCTGATCTCATTACAGCCTTGGTCCAAACATGGACAAAGGAGCTGAATTCCAGAGGTGAGGTGAGAGTGACTGCCCTTGACATCAAGACAGCATTTGACCGAGTGTGGCATCAAGGAGCCCTAGTAAAACTGAAGTTAATGGGAATCAGGGGGAAAACGCTCCACTGGCTGGAGTCATACCTAGCACAAAGGAAGATGGTTGTGGTGATTGAAGGTCAATCATCGCAGCCCCAGGACATCGCTGCAGGAGTGTCCTAGGCCCAACTATCTTCAGCTGCTTCATCAATGACCTTCCCTCCAACATAAGGTCAGAAATGGGGATGTTCGCTGATGATTGCACAGTGTTCAGCGCCATTCACAACTCCTCAGATAATGAAGCAGTCCATGCCCATATGCAACAAGACCTGGACAACGGTCTCTGCGCAACTTTGCCAGAGGCGGGCTTGCAGATTCAGTTTCGGTCGCGCCACCAGGCGGCGGGATAGGCCCTTAAGGCACTTAACTACCACTTAAGTACGTCTATAATCCCATTTTGAGGGCCTTTCAAATTTTGCCACTTTTCCAGCATGCTGCACGTCTCTTCTGAAACACGCCAGCTAATCCTGTCGGGTTGACAAGTGGCTGGCTTCCTAACAGCTGCAGCTCCACCATAAAAACCGAGCTCTCAACAAGGATCAGTTGTAGGTGGCAGAACTTTGATTTTTCAGGTCTTGGAGAACTTTTTGCAGGTCCACTAATCTAGGAAGTGGTGAAGCTGAGATCCATCTCCACTGTGACCTCCTGGGAAACCCCTCTCCCCACATTGACTGAGCGCTTCCTCAACTGAGGTATATACCAGCAGCATGGGAACCATTTATTTCCTTTCATCCTGGTCCTCAGATTCGGAGGAAGAGCAGCCGCGGCAGCAGCAGAACCAGGCACAGCAGCAGAACCGGGCACAACAGCAGCACCAACAGCAGCAACAACAGGAACGCCAAACTGCTGCTCACCCACCTGATGGCGCACAGGGCATAAGGCGCCAACTGGGGAAGAACGTCGCCGCAGGAGATACCCCCAAAACAGGGTTTACAGGATGAGGATGAGCTTTCTCAACATGACTGAGCAGTAGTGCCAAAGGAGGCTGAGACTTTCGTGAGAGGCAGTCGGTAACACCTGCGCAATGCTGCACCAACATGGAGCCCAGAGGAGCGGGTGGACACCCCTTACCAGTGGCTGTCAAAGTCACCACCGCATTCAACTTTTTTGCTTCAGGCTCCTTCCAGGGATCTTCAGCAGACATCAGCGGCATCTCCCAGTCGGCCGTACACACTTGCATCACGCAGGTTACCGATGCCCTCTTTTCAAAGGCGCACAATTACATACACTTCTCCACGGATCAAGCAAGTATAACCGCGCGTGCGGTTGGCTTTGCAAATATGGCAGGCTTGCCAAGGGTGCAGGGCATCATAGACTGCACACATGTGGCCCTTAAGGCACCCCATCACAATCCAGCTCTTCTTGTCAACCGCAAGAGCTTCCATTCCCTCAATGTGCAGCTGGTGTGTAACCACAAGAAGGACATTTTGCATGTTTGCGCCAAGTACCCTGTCAGTTGCCATGACTCATTTATCCTGCGGCAGTCTAGTGTGCCTCCACTCTTCAGTCCGTCAAACTAACTTTGCGGATGGCTACTTGGAGACAAGGGCTATCATTTGGAGACAAGGGCTATCCCCTGAAGATGTGGCTAATGACACCGGTCAGGAGGCCATCCAACGAAGCTGAGGAGCGCTACAACTCCAGCCACATTTTGACCAGATCCATTATCGAGCAAACCATCGGCTTGCTGAAGATGCGATTCAGATGCCTTGATAGATCAGATGGAGCCCTGCAGTACTCAACAGCCAGGGTCTCCAGAATCGTCGTGGTCTGCTGTGCACTGCACAACATTTCACAGCATCATGGATTGCAGCTGCCTGAGGGACAGGTGGCTCAGCGCATAGCCTCCTCAGATGAGGAGGAGGATAAGGAGGAGGAGGAGGAGAACAAGAACGAAGACCTTATGGATGCACATCAACCAGCTGCAGCAGCACACGAGCCCGGGATGCAAGGGATGCACTCACCTTGGCCAAATTTGCTTAAGTTGCCCATTCAAACACATGTGCTTGGCACCTTCTTACCACACCATAGACAATGGAAAAGAACCTGTGGCTTCCTATCACTCTGACCACCATCATGACAAAGACAATTCGCCCTGGGCCCTCAATGTGGAACTTCCATTTCTGAAATGACTGAGTCCAGAACTTCAACAGTTTGCCATCACTTAATTTTAATACATTGACTAAAGGATGGCATTTAACAATTAAACACAACAGAACACCCAAGTGACTACCCTTGTGACTGCTTGTGCATTATCTTTCTCTTACGCGTGCTCCTACGTGGTGCTTCCCTTGTGGCTTCAGCAGATGTGGAGGCCGCTTGCTCACTCTCATGCTGCTCCTGCTTCGACACCTTTGGCGGGCATGCTCTGGGGTTACGAGCCTGTGAGAGCTTGCCAACAGTCTGCTCCTCCTGCGGCTGTGCAGGGGCTGAGACGCTGATCTCAGTTGGGTGAGGACTCTGGTGGGGCTCTGACCGAGGGCTCCGCAGTGGCATGGTCGTGTGAGCGCTTGGAGAGGAGCCCCCACTTCCTTGTCTGCCACCAACATCCATCTCATGGGTCAGCCCCACTTCAGTGCTAGCAAGTGGCTTGACAGCACCTTGCTGCACATCAGGGGGGCCATGAAGACCCGTTTCTGCACTGGCAGTCCTACTCCAGAGGACTTCCATGAAACTCTGGTTTCTCTGATCAATAGCTGACCATCGCTCCTCCAGAGATGTCAGTCTATTCTGAACATTCACCATGTTTTCCACACTCTGGCGAGTTAGCTCCTCCATGTCCGTAGCCATCCTCTCCTCTACCGTAGCCATCCTTTCCACGGAGGTCGCCATCCTTTCCGTGGTGATGCGTTCATGCGCCAATGCCTCCACAAAGGCTCCGCTCATGTTAGCGATGGACTCCTCCATCCGCTCCACACTCACAGTGACCCTGGAGACAAAACCTGCCAGAGACTCCTGCACCTGTACCTGGAGTTCCAGCACCGCTCTCTTTCTGGATGGACCCGGAGGCACAGGGTCGACATGCAGCTGAGCAGCTGAGTCCTCCGACGAGGACTCTCCACTGCTGTCCCTGTCTCCACCATCTGCTGATGCTCACTTGTGAGCTGTGATACACCAGGTGACAACACTACTCTATCTCCCGAAGGTCCCACCAAGGTGTGAGTGTCTACGCTGGTGCTGGGTGTGCTGAATTCTGCTGACGCTGCACCTTCAGAGATTGCAGGTTCCTCTGAGGAGTCTTCCGGCTCAGCCTCTTCCTCCTGGACAGTGGGGAGGGGGGCTGTCGATGGTCCTATGGGGGAGTAAAGGCATGAGTTAGACATGTGATATAAACGTAGCATGCACATTGAATAGTGCAGATGATCATAAGTCAATCTGTTTGAGCATCAGAAGCCATATCAGTCACTCATGCAATGTCAATGAGAGAGATGCAAATCTATACTGTCACCAGCTTGCTCTGATGCGCCCGTCTGTCCGCCCCCCACTTCCACATCCTCCCCGGCTCCCACGATCTCTAGGGCCGCCTCCTCTGCGCTGGTGAGCTGGGCTATTGAGGGTGGCTCTCCTCCTGTCTTTGCCCTTTCCCTCTTATTGTGGGCTCTCTTTTCCTGCAATGAGGGACACAAGTGGAGTTTGAGTGAGAATGATGGAGTGAGTGTAGATAATCCATAGCATAGATGCTGAGAAGGACATAAAGATGGAGTGAGGTCCCAATACTAAGGGCCCTCCCTGTGTGTTGTTAGTTGTTGTCATAGCATAACAGTGATGGGGAGTGCGAGGGCAGCATAGTCGAATAGTTAAGTGATTGTGCACATAGAGAGAGAGGGAACGGTTAAGGGTGCAAGGGTAAAGTGGGATGTGTAGGAGTAGGTTGACAAAGCAGAGTGATGGTGCTGAGAGGAGATGGGGAGCAGAATGAGGGTAAAGGTGATGGTCTACTCACTTTGCTTGTTTGGACAAGGTCATTAAACCTCTTTCGGCACTGCAGCCAGGTTCTGCTGTACATCGATCTAGCACTCACCTCCTGGGCAACTTGCAGCCACACAGCTTTGTTCTGCTGAGGAGGGTTTTTCCTCCCAGAGGATGGAAACAGCACCTCCTTTTGTGCTCTGGCTCCCTCCACCAGAGCATGGAGTGAATCATCATTAAAGCGTGGTGAGGCCTTGGGCCTTGAAGTAGACATTGCAATAGCTCCAAAAACTATTCTCAACAGAAGCAATCACAAGCGTTTAGGTACTAAATGAACCAAGGCTGCTTGGAGCCCTTAAATGCAGCTGAAGAAATGACGTCATCGGATGCGAGTTTCAGGCCCAAAAAACTAATTGGGCCAGAGGTTCGCACATGCTGGGAATCAATTGCCCAATTCGGGCAAAACTGCAATTTTTTCCCGCCCGACAGCGGAGGCGGGATTGGGACCCGCCGACCACCCGACCCGCACCCAACCTGCCACCAATGATAAAATCGCCCCCTTTGTGTTCTCCTCACAGCTTACTGTCCCACCTAGCTTTGTATCATCAGCAAACTTGGATACATTAAACTTGGTTCCTTCATCTAGGTCATTAATATAGATTGTAAATAGCTGAGGCCCCAACACTGATCCCTGCAGCAACCCACTAGTTACAGCCTGCCAACCTGAAAAAAATCCGTTTATCCCTAATCTCTGTTTTCTGTCCATTAACCAATCCTCTATCCATGCTACTATATTACCCCCAATCCCATGAGCCCTAATCTTGTGTAATAACCTTTTATGTGGCACCTTATCGAATGCCTTTTGGAAATCCAAATATACTACATCCACTGGTTTCCCTTTATCTACCCTGCTAGTTACATCCTCAAAAAACTCTAATAAATTTGTCAAAAATGATTTCCCTTTCATAAAACCATGTTGATTCTGCATGATCATGTTATGATTTTCTAAGTGCCCTGATACCACTTCCTTAACAATGGATTCCAGCATTTTCCCGATGACTGATGTCAGGCTAACTGGCCTGTAGTTCCCTGTTTTCTCTTTCCCTCCTTTCTTGAATAGCAGAGTTATATTTGCGACCTTCCAATCCGCTGGGACTGTTCTAGAATCTAGGGAATTTTGGAAGATCAAAACCAATGCATCCACTATCAACCACCTCTTTTAGAACCCTAGGATGTAGGCTGTCAGGTCCAGGGGATTTGTTAGCTTTTAGTCCCATTAGTTTCTCCAGTACTTTTTCTCTACTTATATTAATTATGTTAAGTTCCTCACCCTCATTAGACCCTTGGTTCCCCACTATTTTTGGTATGCTTTTTGTGTCTTCTACTGTGAAGACAGATACAAAATATTTGTTTAACGTTTCTGCCTTTTCCTTGATCCCCAATATAATTTCTCCTGTCTCAGCCTCTAAGGGACCAATGTTTACTTTTGCTACTCTCTTCCTTTTTACATACTTGTAGAAGCTCTTACAATCTGATTTTATATTTCTTGCTAGTTTTCTCTCATATGCTATTTTTTCCCTTTTGATCAATTTTTTGGTCATCCTTTGCTGGTTTCTGAAACTCTCCCAATCCTCAGGCTTACTATTATTCTTCGCAACATTATAAGCTTCTTTTTTCAATCTAATGCTAGGGGAGAGCATTTGCTCTAACACGAGATTTGAGATATTAATGAGCTTCTATATATTTAAAACTATAATGAACCTTCTTTCATAGATGTAATATCTTTTATCTGCCTTGGAATGCATAATTCAGGCTTGGGGGGCCTTCTTTGCAAGTGGGAGCTGTGTTAGACCTCATGTCATTGTGCTAAGAGTTGTCAATGATTCAGTCAATAATTTGCCATTGTCTAACCTCATAGTTAATATTTCTTGTGCACTTCACTGCAGACAGCACAGGAGGTACCTACGCATCACTTATATAGATGGATATCTGCAATGAAGTGTAGATTCTGGTCCCTGGAGCTGCATTGCAGTTAGAGTTGGAAATATTACTGGGTGAATTGTGACACAATGACTTCAGGCCTCTCCTACACATGGCAGTACCGGGGAATGAATCAAACAAACTGAAAGAGACTTTGATCTTTCATAATACTTTTACACAAAGACCATAATGTAGCTGTCTGTAAGCTTTTCATCTTGTACAGTTGTGGCTGATTCATATTTCTATCACCATTTCTTATGGCACCTAAGTAATTGCTCAATTTGCAAATATTATTTTTTGACTTGGAAGTCAAAAGTGCCGAACAACATTCCACCCTTTAAACAGAAGACTAATCTGGGCAGCTTGTCATTTCTTGTGGGTTATATCAGCTCCCCTGAGTCTCAGCACACATCCTCAAATGGCACCGTCAACACATTCCTCAAATGCATGCCAGTGCCACTTGTGATGCATCTGCCTGATAGTCACCCTCGCCGAATGCACTGCATCCAACGGATGCACACATGCCTTACAGCCACTCATAGGTCTGGTGTGCCCCCTTGCAGGAGAAGAGGGCACAGGACAGAAGGGAGAGGACCGGAGAAGAACCCCCATAGGTCGTGGAGCTCACCAATGTGGAACAGCTGGCTTTGGAGACTAGCGGCATATCAGCCTCCATGAGCGTCGAAGATGGTGAGACTGGTAGTGCTTTGCTGCAGGGTGACAGGATTCATCTCAGACCTACATCTCCTACAAGACTATGTCATCTTGACTTGAATTCAGCACCAAATGAAATGTGATCACCTTAATCATGTAAATTTCAACATTTGTGCATTTCCATGATTAAGTCGTATCTGTCTCTTCTCTCCTCCAGGGCCATCACATGATGAACAGCAGCCCCTGTCCTTTGCAGACGCCGATTTCTCAGAGGAGCTCATTGCTTCTGAGGGTGCACCGTCACAGGACACATGGGAACGAGGCACCAGTGCAGATAGGAGCTCCTTGGCGGATCCTGACAGGTGGGCTCTCACCTGGTGAATCACATAGCACAAGTGAGCACGAGCAGAGAGGGGACAGTTGTGGATAGTCTGCGTCGGAGGGCGCAATCCTCTCCAAGCTCTGCGCAGCTGTAAACAGATGCTGAACCTGGGGGAGCCATCACTGAAAAGGAGTGGGTCAGCAGCAACTCTGCGAGGTACTGGCAGTCCTGCCAGGCGCACTCTCCTCAATGACAGAGGATGGAGGAGTCCTACTCAAACATTTGTGGACTGATGTCGCAGGCCATTGCAAAAGCGTCTCCCATGGAGCGAGTGGCCTCCTCTGTGGAACTTGAATCGTGACGCCCGAATGAGTTCCTGCAGGCCCTGCCAACCATGAACACCAACATTTCTACCGCCTTAAACAGGATAATGGACAGATTAACTGGGGTCTTACAAGGCGTCACTGATCTGCTCCAAGCTGCTCTCCCGCAGAGAGGCTGAAGTGATGTGCCACTGGCCCAGGAGAGGGACAATGGCAATCGGGGAGATGAAAGTGTGCACTCCTCTCAAAGTGTTTGCACGTCTCATCCACTGCCCACCCCTCCTCAACCAATACCTGACAGGCTGCCTCCTCTCCCGCTGGCCCAACCTGCCCCTGCACAGGTGCAGGTGGAACAGTCTTTGGCGTGGCCCTCACAGGCTCCAAAGACACCCAGAGATCGTTGGCCGCGAGCACCTCAAAAAGTCAATGCAGGGATCAGAGCAGCCTGCCACTACCTCTGCAGAAGCCACAGGGATTGCACCAAGTAGGAATGCCAGAGGTAGGTAAAGAAAAGGTTTGTATTTCATCGAGGGTATGCACATGGGTGTTTTTGAAAAGGTGTTAATATTTTTAATTTGTCAAGTCACATCAAATTTATTACTTTCACCACTTTCCTGTGTTCCCCATTCTTGCATGGCGAGTGCCAACTTGGGTTTTCATTTCATCTGTTTCATTTCCTGCTTTTTTCTCAGTTCTGACGAAGGGTCTTCGACCTGAAACATTAACTCTGTTTCTCTCTCCACGGATGTTGCCTGGCCTGCTGAGTTTTTCCAGCGCTTTCTGTTGTTATTTGGGTTTTCATTTGTTTGCTGCTAATGTGAAGACATATATTGGCTGACACCAATTGGTGGATGTGCAACGAGTGGATGGATGGTTACAAGACTGCTCGTGTGAGTGGCTGTGGGGGTGAGGAGGAGGGGAGGAGGTGGAGGGGAGGGGAGGAGGGGGGAAGGGAGAGGGGGCGGAAAATGTGATAGTTACTTTGGTCCAGTGTGAGTGACTAACTGAACCTTCGAGCTTTTAGGGCATCCCTGACATTCCAAGCAGCAATGTGAGCGACTGGTCTGGCCTTGGGCCTCCTCCTCCGCCTCCTCCTCCGCCTCCTCCTCGTCCTTGCCGCCACTGGAATCCTCATCAGATGAGGAGTCCTGAGTGGCTTGTTCCTCCTACACTTCTAGTCCTCGCTGCTGCGCTCTGTTGTGCGGAATGCAGCACACAATGATTATCCTAGAGACCCTTGCTGGTGAGTAATGAAGGGCACCTCCAGACCTGTCCAGGCACCTGAAGCGCAACTTGAGCATGCCGATGGCTTGCTCGATGACACATCTGGTTGTCATATGGCTGGAGTTGTACTGCGCCTGGTGCATCGATGGGGTTCCTCAGAGGTGTCACCAGCCAGGTTTGAAAGGGGTATCCTTTGTCACCTAGTAGCCATCCTTTAAGGCTGGCTCCAGGTCTGAACATATCGGGGATGTTGGACTGCCGCAGTATGAAAATATCATGGCAGCTCCCAGGGAATCTGGTGCAGACCTGTATGAACCTTTTCTTGTGGTTGCACACCAGCTGAACATTGATCAAATGGAATCCCCTGGAGTTGATGGATGCTCCTGATTGATCTGGGGGTGCTAGGATTGGCACGTGTGTGCATTCTGGCTACTGTCCTGGAAAGGGATTGACAGGGTAGATGCTGAGAGGTTGTTTCCCCTGGCTGGAGTGTCTAGAACTAGGGGGCATAGTCTCAGGATAAGGGGTAGGCCATTTAAGACTGAGATGAGGAGGAATTTCTTCACTCAGATGGTTGTGAATCTTTGGAATTCTCTGCCCCAGAGAGCTGTGAATGCTGAGTCTTTGAGTATATTCAAGGCTGAGATAGTTAGATTTTTGGACTCTAGGGGAATCAAAGGATATGGAGATCGGGTGAGAAAGTGGAGTTGAGATCGATGATCAGCCATGATCTTATTGAATGGCGGAGCAGGCTCGAGGGGCCGTATGGCCTACTCCTGCTCTTACTTCTTATGTTCTTATTTCATCCATCACCTGCCTTATGCGCAGCGGACTGAGAAACCCTCGCTATGTCTATGGTAGCGCCCTGGAAGGAGCCGGAGGCAAAGAAATTGAGGGCTTTCCCAGCCACTGGTAATGCGTGACCACCAGGTCCAGCAGGGAGCAGGTCTTCTTCTAGGAGACTGCAGATGTCTGCCACCACCTCACGTGACAATCTCAGCCTTCGGAAGCACGACTCCTCCGAGGTCAAGGAAGCTGAGCCTCTGCCTGCAGCTCCCTCCACAGCACGCCCATGCTGCTGATGATGCTGATTGCCTTTCTCAACCGAAGTCCAATCGAGAGCAGCCATGGCGCCGCCCAGCCTGATGTTCTCTGTATGAACAGCTCTGAATTCCCCAAATAAGTTTCACAACAGGTACTGTCATCAAACCGTATCCCAGAGGGAACTGAGAAAGCAACTGTGAGCACTGAGCCTTTATTCAGATTGGATCTCCTAATCTTTAACCACCCGATAAAGTGCCACTCAATCTCACATCGGTTTCATTGCCAAGTGTCCCGAACCCCAGGAAACTTGCGCAGCACCAGTTAATTCCAAATCGAGCTCAAAATCGCATGATAGGAGCCTGATTTAAATAAGTTAATGACTGACCCGCCTCTTAGTCAGAACACCTCTAGCAACGGCTTCTCTTCCCACCCCTGCACCATCATCTTGGGAGTCCCCCAAGGATCCATCCTTGGGTGTGCCTCCTCTTTCTCATCTACATTCTTCCCCTTGGGTGACACCATCTGCCAACATTGGGTCAGCTTCCACATGATGCTGATGATACCCAGCTCGACCTTTTTTTTATCTCCCTTGATCCCTCCACTGCCTCTATCCTGACAGACTGGATATCTGACATCCAGACTCCAGTTAAACATTGGGAAGGTCAAAGCCATCATCTTAAGCTCCCACCACAAACTCCATCAACTTGCCACAAACTCCATGCCCATCCCTGGCAACTGTTTCAGGCTCATTAAGACAATTCATAACCTCAGCATCCTATTCGACCCCCAAATGAGCTCCGAACCCTATTTCTTCTCTCTCACAAAGTAACCTACCTCCACCTCTGTAAACTTACAGGCCTCCGCCCCTACCTTAGTCCATTTGCTGCTGAAACCCTTATCCATGTCTTTGTTACCTCCAGCCTGGACTATTCCAATGCTCTCCTAGCTGGCCTCCCACCCTTCACCCTCCATAAACTTCAGCTGGTGCAAAACTGTTCTACCCTTATCCTATCCCGGATCAAATCCCAGTTGCTTATCAACCATCCTCACTGACCTCCATTGGGTACCGGTTCCCCCCAATGCCTCAGGTTCAAGATTCTCATCCTGGTATTTAAGTACTTTAATGGCCTCATCCTCCTCGTCTCTCTAACTTCCTCCAGCACTACAGATGCAACTCCCTCCCAAGCACTCTGTTCTCTAACTCTGGCCTCTCATGCTTTTACCTTACTCTTGTAGCCGTACCTTTAACTACCTAAGCTCTATGCTCTGGAATTCCCTCCCTAAACTTCTCTGCCTTTCCACCGTCCTCTCCTCCTTTACGACCCTCCTTAAAACCCAACTCACTTAGTGTCTATTTTTACCTTGCATCTCTGTGAAGCACCTTGCCGAAGGTACTTTGTTACAGATGGTTTTGTCGTGGCCTGTTTTTTGTCCAGGGCATGGCATTCCAGATTACTTTGTGCTTAAGGTCTTTCAGATGAAACGTTAAAACGAGGGCCCGTCTGCTCTCTCAGGTGGAAGTAAAAGATTATATGGCACTATTTTGAAGAAGAGCAGGGGAGTTACCTCACTGGTGTCCTGGCCAAAATTTATCCCTCAATCAACATCATTAATAAAAACAGATTATCTGGTCATTATCACATTGCTGTTTAGGACCCTGCTGTACGCAGATTGGCTGCCACGTTTCTCACATTACAACAGTGACTACACCTCAAAAGTACTTCATTGGCTGTAAAGTGCTTTGGGACGTCCTGAGGTTGTGAAAGGCGCTATAGAAATGTAAGCCTTTCTTTCTTCTTGCAGTTCATAGGAAGCACAGGCTTACCTATGGGAACTGGCTTTTGTGTCGACCAGAAGAAAAGGTATCTGGAGAAGTTCAAATCAGAACAATTGGTGACAACAAATGTAGGATATTAATGTCACTGCACCCTAGTTACACGGAAATGGTAATGGTGGGCCACCTTTTTAAATCACTGAATTCCTTGGTGTCATGGTGCTTGTGCAATGGCATTAGGTCGGGAATTCCAGGATTTTGATCCTGAAACAATGAGGAAATGGCGATATATATCCAAGTTGAAATGGTGTGTGAATTGGAGGAGAATTTGAAGGTGATTGTGTTCCCATGATCTTCCTGCTCTTGTCCTTTCTGATGGTAGAGGTTGTGGGGCTGGGCGGTGCTCCTGAAGCAAACCTAGTGCGCTGCTGCATTGCATTCTGTGGATAGTACATACGACAGCCACAGTGCGGCGGCAGTGGAGGAAGTAGATACTAAGTCCAGTGGTGTGGGGAACTGACCTGTCCTGGTTGGTGTCGAACCTCTTGAGTGGTGCAGCTGCACCCATCCAGGCAAGTGGTGCGTATTCCATCATGCTTCTAACTGGTGCCTAGTGAAGAGGATTTGCGATATCAGGAGATGAGCTATTTGTCACACAGTACTAAGCCTCTGTACTGCGCTTGTAGCCGTGGTGTTGATATGGCTGGTTCAGTTACGCTCTGGTCCATGGTGGCCTCTAAGATGTTGATGTTGGGGGACTCGGCGATGCTGCTGTTGAAGGTCAAGGGAGGTGGTTGAGCTTCTTCTCATTAGAGAATACTGGTATATGATGAACCTATTAAACCCAACCATATTCTAAAGTTTAATTGGACAATGTCACTGGCTTCATAAGAGCACTTTAATTGCTGACAGAACACCATAAGTGGCACCATATAACAAGGGCAAAAATACTAGTATCATCGTTCATTGGAAAGCCTTGATTGCATTGTCACGTATATATCCTGAACTCTGTACAGCCTATAATACTGTAGACGGTGCAATCCTCAACTGTTAGAATCTTGTGCCTGAAGTTAATAGGCATAAGCTTAGGATAATATGCTCAGAGCTAAACCATGTCTAACAGATCACAGAGGGCCAATGCAAAGTGAGTTGCATTTTACAGATGATGTAAGATAGAACACAAAGCACTAACTTACTGGCCTGAAATAGGCCGATGACACAGTCAGGAGATCGAGCGTAGCTTAATGATATGAGACTGATTGTTAAGCTGTTGCAAGAAAACTTGTTATACGTACATCTTAAGTCCACTGAGCTGAAATGAATCTGCATCAAAGTGGAGAGGCAGTACTCCATGGAGTTTAAGCACCCATTTTACATTAATGCAAGACACAGGTAAAGGAAACTTAAGTATTCTGAAATGCTATTATTTTGGTGTCCAAAATCAAGTTTAAATTATTAGGGACAGTTAAGTACTGTATTGCTATTTTATCTGCTGATTTATTTTGTTTATGTATAAGCTTATATCTTACAATAAACACGTTTTGTAGTTTAGCCTGAAATACATGGCCTGTTAGTGCGGTCTTGTCTTTGAGAGAAATTAGGAGAACATGGTGGGCATCACTCATATCTTACTAGTTTGTAATGTGAGAAAAGGGAAATTGTTAGTCCTGTGGCATGCGAAACCGATTCACTCCATACATAAGGTTTATTTTTTTATTCGTTTATGGGATTAGGGCGGTGCTGGCAATGCCAGCATTTATTGCCCATCCCTAGTTGCCCTTGAGAAGGTGGTGGTGAGCCACCTTCTTGAACTGCTGCAGTCCTGTGGTGATGGTACTCCCACAGTGCTGTTAGGTAGGGAGTTCCAGGATTTTGACCCAGCGACGATGAAGGATCGGCGATATACTTCTAAGTCAGGATGGTGTGTGACTTTGAGGGTAACTTGGAGGTGGTGCTGTTCCCATGCGCCTGCTGCCCTTGTCCTTCTAGGTGGAAGAGGTCGCGGGTTTGGGAGGTGCTGCCGAAGAAGCCTTGGCGAGTTGCTGCAGTGCATCTTGTAGATGGTACACACTGCAGCCATGGTACGCCGGTGGTGGAGGGAGTGAATGTTTAAGGTGGTGGATGGGGTGCCAATCAAGCGGACTGCTTTGTCCTGGATGTTGTCGAGCTTCTTGAGTGTTGTTGGAGCTGCACTCATCCAGGCAAGTGGAGAGTATTCCATCGCACTCCTTACTTGTGCCTTGTAGATGGTGGAAAGGCTTTGGAGAATCAGGAGGTGAGACACTCGCCACAGAATGCCTAGTCCCTGACCTGCTCTTGTTGCCACAGTATTTATGTGGCTGGTCCAGTTAAGTTTCTGGTTAATGGTGACCCCCAGGATGTTGATAGTGGGGGATTCGGCGATGGTAATGCCATTGAATATCATGGGGAGGTGGTTAGACTCTCGCTTGTTGGAGATAGTCATTACCTGGCACTTCTGTGGCGCAAATGTTACCTGCCACTTATCAGCCCAAGCCTGAACGTCGTCCAGGTCTTGCTGCATGCGGGCATGGACTGCTTCATTATCTGTGGAGTTGTGAATGGCGCTGAACACTGTGCAGTCATCAGCGAACATCCCCATTTCTGACCTTATGTTGGAGGGAAGGTCATTGATGAAGCAGCTGAAGATGGTTGGGCCTAGGACACTGCCCTGAGGAACTCCTGCAGCGATGTCCTGGGGCTGTGATGATTGACCTTCAACCAGCACAACCATCTTCCTTTGTGTTAGGTATGACTCCAGCCAGTGGAGCGTTTTCCCCCTGATTCCCATTGACTTCAGTTTTACTAGGGCTTCTTCATGCCACACTCAGTCAAATGCTGCCTTGATGTCAAGGGCAGTCACTCTCACCTCACCTCTGGAATTCAGCTCCTTTGTCCATGTTTGGACCAAGGCTGTAATGAGGTCGGGAGCCGAGTGGTCTTGACGGAACCCAAACTGGGCATCAGTGAGCAGGTTATTGATGAGTAAGTGCCGCTTGATAGCACTGTCGATGACACCTTCCATCACTTTGCTGGTGATTGAGAGTAGACTGATGGGGCGGTAATTGGCCGGGTTGGATTTGTCCTGCTTTTTGTGGACAGGACATACCTGGGCAGTTTTCCACATTGCCGGATAGATGCCCATGTTGTAGCTGTACTGGAACAGCTTGGCTAGAAGCGCGGCTAGTTCTGGAGCACAAGTCTTCAGCACGATAGCCGGGATGTTGTCAGGGCCCATAGCCTTTGCTGTATCCAGTGCGCTCAGCCGTTTCTTGATAGCACGTGGAGTGAATCGAATTGGCTGAAGACTGGCTTCTGTGATGATGGGGACCTCGGGAATAGGCCGATATGGATCGTCCACTCGGCACTTCTGGCTGAAGTTGGTTGCAAATGCTTCAGCCTTGTCTTTTGCACTCATGTGCTGGGCTCCACCATCATTGATGATGGGGTGTTCATGGAGCCTCCTCCTCCTGTTAGTTGTTTAATGGTCCACCACCATTCACGACTGGATGTGGCAGGACTTCAGAGCTTTGATCTGATCCGTTGATTGTTGGATCGCTTAGCCCTGTCTATAGCATGCTGCTTCCGCTTTTTAGCATGCATGTAGTCCTGTGTTGCAGCTTCCCCAGGTTGGCACCTCATTTTTAGGTATGCCTGGTGCTGCTCCTGGCATGTTCTTCTACACTCGTTGTTGAACCAGGGTTGGTCCCCTGGCTTGATGGTAATGGTAGAGTGAGGGATATGCCGGGCCATGAGGTTACAGATTGTGGTGGAATACAATTCTGCTGCTGCTGATGGCCCACAGCGCCTCATGGATGCCCAGTTTTGAGCTGCTAGATCTGTTCTGAATCTATCCCATTTAGCACGGTGGTAGTGCCACACAACATGATGGAGGGTGCTCTCAGTGTGAAGACAGGTTTCGTCTCCACAATGACTGTGCGGTGGTCACTGCTACCAATACTGTCATGGACAGATGCATCTGCGACAGGTAGATTGGTGAGGACGAGGTCAAGTAGGTTTTTCCCTCGTGTTGGTTCTCTCACCACCTGTCGCAGGCCCAGACTGGCAGTTATGTCCTTCAGGACTCGGCCAGCTCGGTCAGTAGTGGCGCTATCGAGCCACTCTTGGTGATGGACATTGAAGTCCCCCACCCAGAGTACATTCTGTGCCCTTGCTACTCTCAGTGCTTCTTCCAAGTGGTGTTCAACATGGAGGAGTACTAATTCATCAGCTGAGGGAGGGCAGTAGGTGGTAATCAGCAGGTTTCCTTGCCCATGCTTGACCTGAAGCCATGAGACTTCATGGGGTCTGGAGTTCATGTTGAGGACTCCCAGGGCCACTCCTTCCCGACTGTATACCACTGTGCTGCCACCCCTGGTGGGTCTGTCCATTTATAAATGTTGAATCATGGGAGCAATAGGGCTGTTCACAGAAGCTGTCTTGCTGTGGTAAGTATGCCTAAAGACTACAAGGAGGAACTATTCCCTGTATGTAGCCTGTGTTAAACCCGAACCGAGGTTGCTTTAATATTGACACAAAGTTGAAAAATAATCCCCTTAAAGGCTCTTGCTTTCACACTTTCTGCAACAACAGATGGTAAGGGAATGACTGTAGGGATAGAATAGATATAGCTGTAACTCAGAAAAATGGCTCAGCTGCACACACAATGCAGTTTATTATCTGTAGCACAGATATTCATTATGCCAGTAAAACCCATCAAATGATGGAAAGAAAACTTTGCAATTTGGGTAGAAAGGTTCTTATTAAATTCGTGAAACTGAGGTGAAGGGTAAGACCCATCCTGCACACCACCAACGAGAGCTGTATCAAGTTAGCTAGTAATGATTAAGTGACATCATGTTTAGATTTTGAAAGTTTGTAGATTGTAGGAGGATGAGAACTGAGGGAGGCATGTATAATGGAATTGGAGATCTGCCTTGTTTCCGGCCACACAATAGCCTCTGCATTTTAATATTATTTTTTGAGAATCTGTACCATTTCAGATTTATGCACACTTTAAAATGGCTTTCGCAAACAGTATATTGAAGAAAATTCTCTTCTGATTTGATTTCTCTAGATCAGAGGGAATCCAGATCACTGGTATGCAGACTGCCACTTTAAGACTGGTGACTCACCTCTGTCTGGATGGATTGCGTGACCAATAGCACAGAGGACTGCAAGCAGTGGAGCTGGCCAGCTCACCAGAGGGAAAGCGATGTATGAGAGCTGATTTGGTTCATGGTTGTAAACATTTTGACTGATAGCTATATTTACTGTAATTGTGAAAAGTACTCTACTGACCTTCCTGCCCCCAGTTTGGACTTTAAAGCAAAAAAAAGGATATAATTGGGCTATTGTGACACGGTTTCTCCAGTGAATACCTGCTTCACCACGCAGTTCCAAGTTGGGTAAGTAGTAACACTCCATGAATATCTGACTTCACATACAGCTTTTCTTCAAACATAATCTAGTGGATAGACTAGAGAAGCTGGGGTTGTTCTCCTTAGAGCAGAGAAGGTTGAGAGGAGATTTGATAGAGGTGTTCAAAATCATGAGTGGTCTGGACAGAGTAGATAGAGAGAAACTGTTCCCATTGGCGGAAGGGTCGAGAACCAGAGGACACAGATTTAAGGTGATTGGCAAAAGAACCAAAGGCAACATGAGGAAAAACTTTTTTACGCAGCGAGCGGTTAGGATCTGGAATGCATTGCCTGAAAGGGTGGTGGAGGCAGACTCAATTGTGGCTTTCAAAAGGGAATTGGGATAAGTACCTGAAGGAAAAAATTTTGCAGGGCTACGGGGATAGGGCAGGGGAATGGGACTAGCTGAAGTGCTCTTGCAGAGAGCCGGCACGGGTTCGACGGGTCGAATGGCCTCTTTCTGTGCTGTAACCATTTTATGATTCTAGTGCAAGTTAGGGGAATTATGCACATTTATTGCTTCAAAATTGATTTAACGTACTGATGAGAAATCAAGTATTCTTTTCATGTAATCTAGTGAAATCTGCTATTTTTGTTCAATCTTTTGTTTAATTTTATTTCTTAACAAACATGATACATAGTTTGTATCCTGAGCTATACAGTCTGTTTGTCAGTCAGAAAGATAAGGAGTTTATGGTGATAATCGGTGTTATTTCCAGTGTATTCTTTATTAGGTATTAACAGGGTCCATGGTGCACACAGTGGCCTTCTCTCCAGGATTACGTCACACGCAAGGTCATGTTCCAATTCACAGGAAGCATCTAGCATGTAGTAGATGTCATTTATCTGGATTTTCAAAAGGCCTTCGATAAGGTACCACATAATAGACTAATGAATAAGGTCAGAGAAGGCAGAGTCAGGGGACAAGTAGCAGAATGGATAGCTAGCTGGCTTCAAGACAGAAAGCAGAGAGTGGGGGTAAAGGGTAGCTATTCAGAGTGGCAGAAGGTGGGTAGTGGTGTTCCACAAGGATCAGTGCTGGGACCACTATTGTTCACAATTTACATTAACGATTTAGACTTTGGAATCAAAAACACAATTTCTGAATTTGCGGATGACACCAAATTGGGGGGATAGTCAATACTGAGGAGGACTGCAACAAATTACAGGAAGACATTAATAAACTTGCAGAATGGGCATATAAATGGCAAATGAAATTCAACACAGATAAATGTGAGGTATTACCTTTTGGTCAGAAGAATAGGGAGGTCACTTATCACTTGGAGGGTGTGAATCTGGGTGGGGTAGAGGAACAAAGGGATCTCGGAGTACAAATACACAAATCACTAAAAATAGCGATACAGGTTAACAAGGCCATAAAAAACTTGTCCGACCACACCCTTCAACCAGACGGCATCTCCGCATCATAAAAAAAGCAAACCAAGCACTAGGGTTTATTTCTAGAGGGATGGAATTGAAAAGTAGGGAAGTTATGCTAAACCTGTAGCGAACCTTGGTTAGACCACACTTAGAGTACTGCGTGCAGTTCTAGTTGCCATATTATAAAAAGGATATAGAGGCACTGGAGAGGGTGCAAAGAAGATTTACAAGGATAGTACCAGAAATGCGAGGGTATACATATCAGGAAAGGATGAACAGGCTGGGTCTCTTTTCTCTTGAAAAGGGAAGGCTGAGGGGTGACCTAATAGAGGTCTTTAAAATTATGAGAGGTTTTGATAGAGTGGATACAGAGAGAATGTTTCCACTTGTGGGGAGGAGCATAACTAGAGGCCATCAATATAAGATGGTCACCAAGAAATCCAATAGGGAATTCAGAAGAAACTTCTTTACCCAGAGAGTGGTGAGAATGTGGCACTCACTACCACAGGGAGTGGTTGAAGCAAATAGTACAGATGCATTCAAGGGGAGGCTAGACAAGCATATGAGGGAGAAGGGAATAGAGGGTTATGCTGATAGATTTAGACGAGGAAAGACAGGAGGAGGCTCGAGTGGAGCATAAACGCCGGCATGGACTGATTGGGTCGAATGGCCTATTTCTGTGCCGTATATCCTATGGGGGAGAAATTCAGTATCGCCCCATTTGGGGCGCAATTATCGGCCGGGCGCAAAGATTAGCGCCTGCCGCTAATTATCGGCACCAACTGCAAACTTGACTTTTATCGCCCCTGGAGGTGATTGGAGCGCTAAATCAGGCGCTTCACACCTGTCTTAAGGCGCAAAGGCCGAGGAGCGAGGCGCTACCTCAGAACGCTGGAGAAGCTCATGTGATGTCAGTCAGCAATGGAACACACACACAATGGCACCATCCAGTTCTTAAAGGGGATGGTTGATCTTGCTTTCCATCCACATCCTGCTCATTGCAGCCTTGAATCTCTGCCTGGAGTGACCTGCACATCAAATCTGCTGGAAAGAACAATGGAGAGTACCAGGGAAAGAGCTTAGAGTGCAGCCCCCACAGTCTCTTCTAAATCAATACAAGGAATGGCAAATCAAAATGAACCTGCAAAGTGCTGCTCAGTATCCAAAACTCCTTCACACAGCGTTGAATCTCTCCAGAAGTCTCTCTCTCTCTCTCTCTCTCTCAGAATGTGTGGTTCAAAAATGGCACCAATGATAAAAGGCAGGAAGCGGTCGCCTTTAAATAGCGCTCCCCCAGTCCCTTCATGACTGCAATTCGCTCCCCTCAACCTGTCGTTGCTAGCGTCAGGCGGTAAGGCAGGGGGCGCCACTCAATATCCGGTCCGGGGCGCTACCGGGGCGTTGCGCACTCGACTGACGTCACGATCTGCCGGCGCAGGAGATCGTGGTGGTAGTGTTTAGCGCCGCCGCAAAATGTCTAGTTAATTTCGCGAGCGGTGCAAACATCGCCGCGCCTGTGCGCTAGAAGCTTTGCGCCCCATTAGCGCCCTCTTAAGGCGCTAACGGGAGGCGCAACCATCTGAATTTTTCCCCCTATGTATCCTATGTAATCCTTCATGCTGGACACAAGAAAAAATATCTGGAGTGCACCCATTTGATAAGGTGCTCCAGAGTTATGGGAAGGAATGAGATAGAGTAGGGGACTATGCGCAGATTCCTGATTTCGACACAATGAAGGTGCAGGAGGAGGTATAGCATGTGGGAGCTAGTGCATTTGCAGATTTGGAGGATTAAGAGAAGAAAGTTCAGAGGCGAAATAACCCATAATAGTGAATAGATAGCTACAAAAAAGATTGTGATGAAAATAGAGAGGTTGAAGGTTAGAGGTGAAGGATGGCCCTTCAGGCAACAAGCCTTTGCTTGAATTGTGATCAAGCATTCTCCACAGTCGGCAAGAAATTTGAATACACTGAGAATTCAATACTATTCAAAGAAATCGGTCTTGATGGGATGTGGAAAGAGAGACTGATTCCAGTGTGTACAGCTAAGTCAACTAACTTCTTCTCAAGCTGAAACAGAGTAATGGCTGAAAAAGATCCAAACTCCTTTTAACATCCTCAGATCGTTGTTGAGGGTCATTCACTGCTGACTATTCATTTTATTTTCCATTCCGAAGTTTTGAAAGAAATACTCTAAAAATATCATCAATGTAATTTTTTTGCATATTGTGAATTCAGTGACCCATTTACTCTTTCTGAATAGTTTCAGACCTATTTGGGAATGAGTTCTGCTATACTGGTTCGTTTTGGATAAGATATGGTCTGAAGCACAAAAGCCAATGGCTTAGTGGGTAAAGGAACACAAGGTGTAGCCCTCAATCGTACAGAGTAGAGGACCCACGCTCGATTCCTGCAGAATTTCAGTTAGTTGCTCTCAGTCACAGCAGCTGCTGGTTTCCTACAGTTAGCCTCAGCTCCGCTGGATTAGATAGGGGGAAGAAACATCAATGACAACTTGCATTTATATAGCACCTTTAATGTGTTAAAATGTCCCTAGGAGCTTCACAGGAGTGTCATCACACTATGGTTCCATAAATAAAGAGGGAGATTGGATCAATACAGCAAATATAAAAGGAAGAATTTAGCACTTACGGGCAGTTAATTTTTAAAAAAAGGTCAATTGTAAGCAATATATTGGAAAGCTACAGAAAGTGGGATTAAAAAAGGCTGAGGAGAACATTGACAAAAAATATACAGGGCAATGAAAAGGCCTTTTAGAGGCACATTAGTAAGGTTAGAAACAAACTAAAATTGAAGAAGGGGACTATAGGTATGATAATAAGGGAGAGGGTGAGTGAATAAGGAAAGAGGTCAAGAGAGGGAATAAAGACAGCAGTGAGATAATAAGAGAGAATCTTAAAAAAAACCAGTAAAATATTATACAAATATATCGGTAAAAAGAGAATTGTTAAATGTGAGGTGGGACTCTTGAGAGGAGAGGATAATGAGCTCCTAGAGGATAAACAGAAACTGGCAGGGATATTTAACAAGTAGTTTGCATCAGTGTTCACAAAAGAGAAGGATACTGGGGAGGAGATAAATCCTGAATTAGTTAAAAGCAAGATGAGAGTTGTTATAATAAATAAAAGAAAGACTTAAAGAAAGACGTACATTTATATAGCGCCTTTCACAGTCACCGGACAGCTCAAAGCACTTTACAGCCAATGAAGCACTTTTGGAGTGTAGTTACTGTTGTAATGTGGGAAACGCGGCAGCCAATTTGCGCACAGCAAGCTCCCACAAACAGCAATGTGATAATGACCAGATATACTGTTTTTGTTATGTTGATTGAGGGATAAATATTGGCCAGGACACTGGGGATAACTCCCCTACTCTTCTTCGAAATAGTGCCATGGGATCTTTTATGTCCACCTGAGAGAGCAGATGGGGCCTTGGTTTAATGTCTCATCTGATAAGACAGCACCTCCAACAGTGCAGCACTCCCTCAGTACTGCACTGGAGTGTCAGCCTAGATCTATGTGCTCAAGTCCCTGGAGTGGGACTGGAACCCACAACCGTCTGACTCAGTGGCGAGGACGCTACCCACTGAGCCACAGCTGATAAAAGGGAAGTATTAGAGAAGTTATTTGAGCTAAAGGAGAACAAAGTGACGGGACTTGATCGGATACATCCAAGGATCATGAGGGAAATGGAGAAGAAATAATGAAGGCTCTACCAATTATATTTCATGATTGTGTTGAGAATGTATGTGTCCTGGAGGACTGGAGAGTGGCCAATGTCATAGCTATTTTCAAAAAGAGAGACAGAGCAAAACTGAGTAATTACAGGTCAATTACTTTAACATCTGTGGTAGGGAAAATTTTAGAATCTTTAATTACAGATTAAATTACTAACTACCTAGATGAAAAGAAAATAATTAGAAGACGCCAACATAGATTTCAGAAAAGAAATGTACGTAACAAGCCTGATAGAGTTTCCTGGGGAGGTGACAGAGACGGTGGATGGGGGAAATGTGGTGGATGAGCTGTTCTTGGACTTCCAGAAAGCTTTTGACAAGGTACCACACAGGAGACTAATGGAGAGATTAAGGGGCATGGAATTAGGGGGAGGGTAACAAATTGGATTCAAAACTGGTTAGAAGGGAGGAAACGTAGTAGGAGTCAAAGGCAGTTTCTCAGAGTGGTTAGATTTGGGTAGCAGTGTCCATTATGTACATCAATGATATAGAGCTAGAGGGAGCGGTGTCCATTATGTACGTCAATGATATAGAGCTAGAGGGAGCTGTGTCCATTATGTACGTCAATGATATAGAGCTAAATTTGCAGACAATGCTAAAATAGGAGGCATAGTAAATAATTCCAAGAAACAAAGGAAGCTGCAAAGGGATATTTATAAGATGGTGGAATGGACAAAAGAGAGGTTGTGACAATAGAGAAGGTATAGTGCAGATTCACTAGGCTGTTGCCTGGTGTGAGGAAGCATAAATCCAAAGAACGATCTGAAAAATTGGACTGTTTCTATTAGAATAGAGGAGATTGTGGGTGATTTGAAAGGGGATGTTTAAAATTTATGAAGGGATGGGACAGAGCAAATAAGAAAAGACTGTTCCCAGTGTTTAATAGCTCTAGAACTACAGGACATGGATATAAGATTAATTGTAAGAGATTTAGGACAGAGCAAGAGAAACCTTTTTTTACACAGAGAAAACATAAGCCCGTATTTTCCGATCCCTACGGGTGTGTACGAGCTGTGTACACACCCATAGGGACATCGGAAATGCCGGTTTCAGGCATGCGAAGCGCATGTGCTGAAAACCGGAATTTCCGATCTGTCAAGAATCCCCTTGACAGATCGGACGCCTGCCCTGGAGACGGGCCTCTGCGGGTGGAGAGTTCCGCTTTCTGGAGAACCTCTGCCCGCTGGAAACCCTTAGAAATCTTACACCTGGTAAAAATACTTTTAAAAAAGGTAAGTTTATTTTTAGCCCCGTAAAAAACTGTAATTATTTTTTTCAAAAAATTTAATTTTTGTTTAAAATATTTAATTTAATGTAATTTTAACTTATTTTAAAAACGTGATGGTTTTTAAAAAAAATTATTTAATGTTTTAATGTCTTTTTTCAGTGATCCCCATTCAAACTTTTGACAGGTCTATCTGTCAAAAGTATGAAGGGGGATTCCCTTCTTTGATTGACTCCCCATGGCCCACGTGATCCCAGGGACGCTTGCGAACCGCCTGCGCCCCTGGGATACACGGGCCCTGCGCATTTCGACTGTGGAGAGGCCCAGGAGCGGAAGTGCCCAGACCTCGGGAGCCCTCAGGTAAGGGCGTAGATTTTTTTCCGATAGGAGGCCTCCGCACGCAGGAAGCCTCCGATCGGAAAATACGGGCCATAAAGTTCTTGAATGCACTACTGGAGATAGTGATTGAAACAGAGACCGTGTCAACATTAAAGCATAGGTTAGATAGTTGGTTGAAGAAAAGGAGGACAGAGCGATATGGAAACAGGATGGACACATGGTATTAAGATCACTGCTCATGAGGAGGATAAACACCAACAAGGACTGTTGGCCAAATGATCTGCTTACATGTTGTAATTTCTAGTAATCAGAAATAGGCAAAGGAGGGGCAGGGTCAGTTACTCAACGATGAAGGAGGCAAGCTTGTAGTGGAGAGTGAGGGAATAACAAGATATTTAAAAGGAATTTGCCTCAGTTTTCCCAAACCAGGTTAATATTGCGATTATAGAACCATTGGAGATGTGTGCAGACCAGTTAATGGGGTTTATTATTCAAAGAGAGATGATTCTGAAGAAATTGCTGCAACTTAAAGTGGACAAATCATTGGAGTTTACATACAAGGATCCTGAGCAAAGTTAGATACAAATAGTGGAGGACCTTACTATAATTTTCTAAAATTCTTTGCAAAAGAAAATTGTGTCAGAGGAATATCGGGTGTAAAAAAGGCCCCTTCAAAAAGGAGGCAGCGATAAGCTAGGAAATTATACATCAGTTACTCTTGCTTCAGTTATTGATAAACTACCAGGGGGAAAAATTGAGTTGCTTTGTGCCTCGTTAGCACCCTAAGCGAAATTCAGCGGGAAGTTAGCGGCGGCGGTAACCGGTAGCGCCTGTGGCGCTGCGCCGCCGGCGATGACATCATCGCCGTGCACAGCGCCCCGCTCGCGCCCCGGCCGCGATCTTCGGTAGCGCCCCCTGACTTACCGCCGGACGCTATGTCCGACGGGGTCAGGGGGGCCTACCTGCGGCTGGGGAGGCGCTGTTTAAAGGCGAGGTGCCGGGCGGCCATTTTTGTTGCTGGCCGCCTGCCAGCACCAGCCTCCGCTCCTGTCCCTGGCCTCCCCCCATGGAGTGCCGGCTGCGCTCCAGGAGCCCGGCATTTCTCTTGAGTGCCAGGCTCTTTTGCCAGCACTCCCGATCCCCGGGGGCCCAGCTGGGCCCCGGGTTGCGCTGCGCAAGGCCCCTCCCCTAAAAGTAGTGCCCCGGCGAAGTTAGCGCCCCAAAGGAGGCGCTACTCAATTTTTAGCCCCCAGAGTCTACATTATGGGGAAAAATGACTAAGCCCTTGGAGAAACATGAGTTAATCAGGGACAGTCAGCGTGCGTGGATTTCTGAAACACGGGTTATGGTTGACCAACCTTCTAGAATTCATTGTACAAGGATAGGTAAAGGAAAAGCAATGAATGTGGTTAGTGAATTTTCAAAAAGTGTTTGATAAAATGTCACATAAGAGACTTAAAAGTAATGTCACATTGAATTAGTGGGAATGTGGCCCCAAGTATCGAGAGGTGGTTGGTCAAAAGGTAGCGGTAAAAGGAAGTTTGTCAGACTGAGATGATGTGAGTTGGTTTCCACAGGGTTCTGTGCTGGAGGCCACTCTTAGTTACTATACACATAACTGATAGAGATTCAGAAAACAATATTGGAATTAGCTGATGACACCAAACAAAGGGTATGGCAAATTGTGATGAGGATTGTGAAAGACCGTAGGAAGATATAGATAGGCTGGTAAGGTGTCAAATAGATGGTGGATGCAGTTCAATGTACAACAATATGAAATAACACATTTTAGGAGCTAGAATAGGGAAAGGAAATGTACCTGAAATGGTAAGATTACAACTGGAGTAGAAAACAGAGGGCTCTTGGTGTGCTGATATATTAAAAGTAGCAGCACAAGTGGAGAAGATCATTAAAAGGGCAAACAGAATCCTTGCTTTTGTATCTAGGGGCAGAGTGCAAAGGCAAGGATGTAATGTTGATCTTAGTTAGGCCGTGTTAGAATATTGTATGCAGTTTTAGGAGGTACCCCATTACTGGAAGGATATAAAAGCAGTACAAAAGATACAGCATAAGATTCACGACTCGGATATTACCAGAAACAAGAAGTTACAGTTATGAAGAGAGACCTGAGAAGCTAGAGTTTTTTTCACTAGAGGTTAAGGGTTGACCAGATGGACACCTTCAAGATTATGAAGAGATTTTGTTGGAAATATTACATGTCTACTAGCTATTCTCCCGGACTCACTGGTCACTTCTGGAAGGAGATCTCATATCTCTTAGGATGTGGAGTGCACCTTTACTGCAATGTGACCCAGGGATCTTAACACAGGCCACAGTGGGGAGAGGGCCCGATCGGGAGCGAGGCGAGGTTGGGGGTTGGGAGGGGGGAGAGAGGCTGGGATCAGGAGGTGGGAGAGAGGCCAGGATCGGGGGGGAGGAGAGAGGCCAGGATCAGGACGTGGGAGAGAGGCCAGGATCGGGAGGGGGAGAGAGGCCGGGATCGGGAGGGGGAGAGAGGCCAGGATCGGGAGGGAGAGAGAGGCCGGGATCAGGAGGTGGGAGAGAGGCCAGGATCAGGAGGGGGAGAGAGGCCGGGATCGGGAGGGGGAGAGAGGCCAGGATCAGGGGGGAGGAGAGAGGCCAGGATCGGGAGGGGGGAGAGAGGTCGCAATCGTGAGCGGTGAGATCACAATTGGAAGGGATTAGGAGGGGGAGAGAGCTCATGATCGGGAGGGGGGAGAGAGGCTGGGATCGGGAGGGGGAGAGAGGCCGGGATCAGGAGGGGGAGAGAGGCCGGGATCGGGAGGGGGAGATAGGCCAAGATCGGGAGGGGGAGAGAGGCCGGGATCAGGAGGGGGAGAGAGGCCGGGATCAGGAGGTGGGAGAGAGGCCAGGATCGGGAGGGGGAGAGAGGCCGGGATCGGGAGGGGGGGAGAGGCCAAGATCGGGAGGGAGAGAGAGGCCGGGATCAGGAGGTGGGAGAGAGGCCAGGATCGGGAGGGGGAGAGAGGCCAGGATCGGGAGGGGGAGGGAGGCCGGGATCAGGAGGGGGAGAGAGGCCGGGATCAGGAGGTGGGAGAGAGGCCAGGATCGGGAGGGGGAGAGAGGCCGGGATCAGGAGGTGGGAGAGAGGCCAGGATCGGGAGGAGGAGAGAGGCCGGGATCGGGAGGGGGAGAGAGGCCAGGATCGGGAGGGGGAGAGAGGCCAGGATCGGGGGGAGGAGAGAGGCCAGGATCGGGAGGGGGGAGAGAGGTCGCAATCGTGAGCGGTGAGATCACAATTGGAAGGGATTAGGAGGGGGAGAGAGCTCATGATCGGGAGGGGTGAGAGAGGCTGGGATCGGGAGGGGGAGAGAGGCCGGGATCAGGAGGGGGAGAGAGGCCGGGATCGGGAGGGGGAGAGAGGCCAAGATCGGGAGGGGGAGAGAGGCCGGGATCAGGAGGGGGAGAGAGGCCGGGATCAGGAGGTGGGAGAGAGGCCAGGATCGGGAGGGGGAGAGAGGCCGGGATCGGGAGGGGGAGAGAGGCCAAGATCGGGAGGGAGAGAGAGGCCGGGATCAGGAGGGGGGAGAGGTCATGATCCGGGGGGGAGAGAGTTCGCGATCGGGTGGGCTGGGTCAGGGAGGGGGCGAAAAGTGATGGCTGGCGATCGGGGTTGGGGGAGACCGAAGGCTTTCTTGAGGGGTCGGGGGAAGCACTCCTTCTCATTTTGGTCCAGCAGGAGTGCTGGAAAGAGGCACTTACCTTATGAGCCGGCAGCTCCCGCTTCCCTATCAATGCGGGTTTCCCGACCCCTGGGAAACATGGGCAACTGCAGTGAATTTCAAATTGGGGTCCCAATTGCACAGTGGGAGCCCAATTTAAATATCTTAATGAAGTGTTCCGCTTCTCCACAGTGGGACACTTAGACCCCCGATATCCACCGCCATAAAAAAGGCGGCGGGCACGTGCGCGGCGTGTTGGGGACCTTTTCCCCATATTTAACTCTTTAACCCCCTTCCTCCCCGACCCTCTCCCGCCAATCATGTGGGATTTAATATCGAGGCCTGTATTCTAAGTGTGTCCAGGTTAGGCAATATAAAGCTTGATCTGCACTAGCTGACTGCTCCCCTAATCAGGAAACTCAGAATAGCACATTCTTGCTATGTCAGGTGGCATTCCCATTTCTCATACCATCCATCATATGGTTTCTCAGAATGATATTAGTGCCAGTTAGTAACAAACTACCTGCCGATTTGTTCTGTGGACCACAACCACTAGGAAATTGGATTGAATCTGTCTAAACTCGTTTTACTTCAGAGCCTTAACAGGCAGCAGGGAAATGGACTCTTGTTTCATCAGCCGGGTCCCACCTGAAGCTAAGCTCAGAGAGTGAAACACACTGCAGCTCCTTGACTGACAGCTGAGAGAGCATTCTTCTCCATCTGGGTTGGATTCAAAGTTCCCGGGGATGAGTTTTGCACTTGCAATCCTCCGAGGTGGCCAAGATGGGGTTGTGAGCTGAGACGCTGGTTTAGCCCGCGTTTAGCGCAAGACGCCATCTTGGTAAAGGAGTTGAAGTCTGTGCTAGGAATGGCCACCCGGAAGATTGTTAAAGTGCTGATTGCCACTTAAAATGCCTGCTAGCGCTCATTAGAAAGAAAGAAAGAAGAAAGAAAGACTTGCATTTATATAGCGCCTTTCACGACCACCGGACGTCTCAAAGTGCTTTACAACCAATGAAGTACTGTTGAAGTGCAGTCACTGTTGTAATGTGGGAAACGCGGCAGCCAATTTGCGCACAGCAAGCTCCCACAAACAGCAATGTTATAATGACCAGACAATCTGCTTCTGTTATGTTGGCCGAGGGATTAAAATATTGGCCAGGACACCGGGGATAACTCCCCTACTCTTCTTCAAAATAGTGCCATGGGATCTTTTATGTCCACCTGAGAGAGCAGATGGGGCCTCGGTTTAACGTCTCATCCGAAAGACGGCATTAAGAAGGCAGCATGGCATTTTGGTGGCTAGTGCGTCAACTAATGCCCTTTCCGTACAGCAACCAGCTGTTTGGGAGTAAACAAGGTGTTGATGTCGATTTCAAGCGCTACTTAACGGGATACTCACCATTTCATGGTCATTGCTGCTGGAGCTGTGAAGAGGACCTCTGAAACACATCGAGTGACTTTCTGGGACACTTTGTCAAGACTCAACCAACACTGGAGCAACAGTTATTCCAGAAATTCTCTGAGGTCTTCACCTAAAAAGAGTGAGTGCTGTGCTACTCCACCTTATTGGACACCTTATAGGATTCACCAGGAGAAAGGGAGTGCTTGGTCATGGGCATTTTGCTAGGTGTCCCCCTTGGTCTGCAGGAGGAATGGGAGGAGGACATGAGGCCAGGCAGAGCAGCACCAGCTGCTGCAGGAGAGAGGGACAGGAGGGCGAGGTGGCGTCCTTCCCCGCTGCGGGTACAGGACATCGGTGTTCCCTGTAAGGTGCACGGCTGCGCACTGCCCCAGGAAACCAAAAAAAATTAAAGGGAACATAGCAGGACATCCCTCCTCCTCTGGATTCCTCCACCAAGACCTCCAGTGCCGTGTCCGAGAACTTGTATGCCCTCTCCCTCGGTCCCTGAGCCATCCTGCAACGTGCCGCTGCGTTCCAACCAGAGCACTCCACACCTTCAGTGTGTAAGATTCTAAAAAAAACATAATAAAACCACTGCTACCGTGTGGAGATCGAAATTGCGAATGAATTGTGGAATGATAACGGACGAACTCAAAATGTAGGAAGTCAGCAGGGGGTCCTTTGCCTGTTAGGACTCAACATGGTCAGCATATGGTCCTTTGTTTGTGAGACCACATGGACAGGAAGTCCCGCCCCTGCACACATCACAGGAACATGAACGTGTCATGCAGAAGGAACTCCAATCAGGGAAGGTTGGGAGTGAAACTGACCTATCAGAGGGAGGCAGATGGAGATATACGAGAGGGGCCGGCAGAAAAGCACTATAAAGGAATGACCCAGAATGGGAAATTCAGAAGAAGAAGTGACGAGGCAAAGAGGGCTGTGTGAAATGGCAGTCGATGTTTGCAGCCTACTACTTTTTCCGGGCGGATCACCCAGGGATAAGTGTATGTATGAAAGTCGGACATAGAGCATAGATATCGCTAAAGGGTACTTTTATGTACAGTTGACTTGGGATATGAATCACTAGGGATTAGCATATAAGTTGCTTGGAAGTACTTTTACGTATGGAACTGAGGGCATATGGAATGCCGAGGATTAGCATAAATTGCGGGGATACTTTTATGTACGTTTAGCTAAATATGTAGCATATGAGTTGCTGGGAGGTACTTTTCTGTACGAAACTGTGAGCATATTTATTGCCAGAGCGAATTAATAAACTGTAGGCACATTTATTGCCAGAGCGAATTAATAAACTGTGGGCACAGACATTGCTGAGAGCGAATCTATGTACGCTTGAATTTTAAACTGTAGTGTGAATAAAGATCATTTTATTTATAACAAACTTATCTGTCATTGTTACGCTTATTCGTAATTCTCGAGGTCCGAACAATAGTAGGAGAAAGTCCTACAAGTGGGAGTGGGTGCAAGGAGCCAACATATACTGCTCCACCAAAATTGCATCTAATCAGCACTTGAGTGCTAAACCTGCGGGTTTCTGGTTTAGCCTCCAGGCAAGTTCAAATTATGGTAATCAGCAATTAGGACCAAAATTGTGTGCTAAATCCAGACTTTCAAACAGGTGTGCCTCATTAGCACTGCACCCATTTAGCGCCTGTTTTCACACTTTGGCCAAAATAATCGCACACTCCCGGCTGGATTTTCTCAGCCCCGAGGAGGCGGGTATGGAGGCGGGACTGCCGGTAAAGTAGCAGAAAGTGGGGGCAGATGTCAAACCCGCCCCCATCTCGCCTCCGTGCCCTTTTGCCAGGAGGCGGGAAGATGTGCTGCTTCGGGTCCCGTCTCCTGGAGGCAGGAAAGGCATTAAATCCTTTTAACTGCCTGTTAACAGGTAGTTAACAGGCAGAAAAAAGGATTAGTGCCATTTTACCTTCACAGGTGAAGGCTTCCCGACCTCGGAGAGCCCCGTCGGGTTGGAGGAGACGTGGAGGAGGTCTGCGGGGGTCGGAGGCACCTGGAAGTAAGATGTAGAGGTGAGTGATGGGTGCAAGTGTGGAGTGGTAAGTATGTAAGGTGAGTGTTAAGTGTTAAAAAATGTTCACTTACCTTGTTTTCTTCCTGCAGCCTTCATCCACCCTGGATCGGGAGACCCGACATCCTCCTTGTCGATTTCACAGACTGGCTGTTGGATCCTCCGAACCAACAGCCATCTGAAATCGACAAAGTTGAAAGGTTTGATGAGTCCTGAACACAAGGCCTCATCAAACTACAGAGAATGTCAGTGTTTGACAGCTGCACAGAGCTGTCAAATGCTGACATTTCTTCTTTCAAGAAGTCTTGACAAATAGCACGTCAGACGTTGACGTGCTCTGTCAGTGACTACCTCCCTAATTGGCCTGCTGAGCTCGCAGGGCGGGCTTAACAAGGTCAATCAGCGGAAAATCTCTCTGGTTGGTCAGACGATGATGGAGGCAGGACATTGACACGACAAGCAGCAGTCCCGCCTCCAACTCATCTCCATTGAGAAAATCCAGCCCTCCGTCTCTTTACACCAATATCCAAATCTAATGATTGTTGTATGCCATGAGTTGAAACCCCCTGACTAATGTTTCTTTGGTCACTAGTCACTGTACAGAAAAATGTCCAGCTGCACATCACACTGATTAACAGTGATGGAATGAGGTGCACAACTGGGAATCACATACAAAGACGAAAGGAGCGTTTTGCCCCTTTTGACAGTGATGGAGAGAAAGTGTGGAGTGTCACATGCTAAAAGCACAATTTTCCCAAGTGCATGCTGAGAACTTCACCAACCTTTGTGTAAATTGTGTTTTAAAAATGTCTGGTCAGACTTATCCGCAGCGGGCATTCAGGTGACAAAGCAATGTCTGTGTCTGAGTAAGGGAAGCATTCCTCCAGGCCTACTGAGGTTTAAATATTTGAAGCAGGAAAAGGAACAAGCTTCTCCTGAACTGATTGTGATTGATGCTGACACTGGGCACAGAAAGTATGGGCTGGATTTTGCCAATGGGGAGCTTTTGGAGGCGGGACTCCCACTTGTCAGGTTTCAGTCCCGCCTCCATCAACTTCTGACCAACCCACGCTATTTTCCCTTGATTGACCTTGTTAACCCCGCCCAGATGACTTGTCATCGTTTGACAGCTCTGTGAAGCTGTCAAACAGTGACATTCTCTGTAGTTTGATGAGTTCTTGAATTCAAGACCTCATCACACCTCTTTCTTTTGTAAAAATTAGATGGTTGTTGCATTGGAGAATGCAACGGCCATCTGTCATTTCTACCGCGGAGGTGCGAGACTCTCCGCATACCCACCGATTGAAGCCTGGGCAAAATGGGGATAATCCTCTTATCTTCCTGTTAACTACCAGCGTGGGACGGCTTCCTGCCTCCTGGCAAGATGACATGGAGGCGGGTTGGGGGGGGGGCGATGTGGGGGTTGGGCACCCGCCCCCAAATTCTGCCATTTTCCCGGCAGTCCCGCCTCCAAACCCGCCTCCCCAGGGCTGGCAAGATGGCGCCCTAGAAGTCCGTTTCACATCACTGACATCCTTCATGAGCACAACCGTAAACGGACATTAGGTACTGCCGATAGACTGCAGGTTACCAACAGCAACCCTGGCCTTTTGTTCCAGGCGAGAATTCACTTGGGTTTGTGCTCACAGTGACAAAATGGCCAGGACACCTGCGAGCCAGTCATCCTGGCAACTCTCCCACCCGCCCATGACTTCCACCACTAACCCTGTCAGTATGTGCGTTTAGGGGGAGGTCACCGAATTTAAACGTCCCCTGGAGGGTGCTTGCATGTGTCAGGCACGGGCCTTCCCACGCGAAGCAACATACTGTGGTACAGTTAGTTGGAGCTGGAAGGAGGAGCTGGGGCCCCCCAGCAAGTTGAGTGAAGTGCCTCTTGGTCCCCTTTGTAAGGAGACCAATGGGGGAAGAAAGCCTCACCTATACCTTCAGGGGTCCAGGCCACAGTCCTTGGCCTAGTTCCCCAATGTGTGCCCATAACAGTCATTCAGCTGGCCGCTATGCCCCTTTTCACTGTATAAACCTGGTCCTAGGCCAGGGAAACAGGAAGTCTCAGTGTAGGGAGTCCCCACCGCCAGCCTGACCCCTTCTGACCCCACCAGACTCACAAGGTTGGGCTGGGAGCTGGCATATCTGGGCTCTGGGCTAATTTGTGGCCTTCACAGCAAAAGCTGAAGTCAGGAAATCTCAGCTGCTTTCCACCAATGTTTGCAGCTTTGTACACAGCCCGTGCCTTAAATGGGGCTGGTGATCAGAACAACAGGCACTGCCCCACGATTGGTTTGATAACTGCACGGCAAAAGTTCTGCGGCAAGTGTAGAAAAAGTGTAGACTGGCATGTGGTGATCCTGCATGACTTAAGTCTTTGAAGATTGGAATGCTGAAAGTTGTTTGGCAATTCAGCAAAGTACTTAATTTTGCCGACTAACGCAACATTGTAATTCTCAGCTGCAAAGTACAAAGGGATTGTCTTTTCTCATTATAAATTCGAAGAGCCTGTCAGCGAGGATTATGCTCGTTTTTTGAGGTGTCGAGTTAGCTCAGTAATGTTACGAGGAATTTTCCACCCAGAGTGAAACTCCCTCTCCCTCCACTTCTGTAACCGAAAGAGGAGAGGTGGAGGCTGGCTTCTTTTCAACCCATCCGACCTCAAATAAATGCAATAACTTGAGATGGCTTCACATGATTAAATCCACTTCATTCCTTTGACATATTTCCTGAATTCTCAAGAAAGATCAGCTCCCTTGTCCTTGTCACAAGATGCTCTGGTTTGTCCCCAGTGCCTAGTGTGTAATTACATAGGCTGAGGGTAAACAGAAGTTTGCCTAGCTGAATATATTTTTAACTGCTTGCTTGAAAAAGATGAAGGTATTGCTTGAATATGTGTCTGATGTGTTATTAATGATTGCCCCTTTCCACTTTCCCCGTTGACTGTTTTTCCTTCGACTTTTCATCTCCTATCTGTCTTATCAGGAACACTGGCAGGCGGGCACTAGTGAATAATAAGTGTGTGAAGTGTCTTTCTTGTCCTGGGTTTGACTGTTGGGCCACCTCTCCTGTCACAAGTACAAACGAATATAGGAAGAAGATCAGAGATTTTAGTAATAGAAAGCAAAACGTTGGGTGTAGCAAGCCTACCTTTTTCGGTTGATCTCATTAACTTCCTTCCTGGGTTCCAACCACATCTGCAAATCCCCTCTTTCTCCAGAAAAATAATAATTGCGTCTTGTACTGATCAATACTACAGTCTGCAATGGCTCTCCATGGTGACTTATCCCAGCTGTCTGTTACCCTTCATGACTGCTACCCTTCATGGGAAGCCTTGCCCGCCAATCTCATATGTTGGGAGCTCATGGACATTGTGACTGCAATTTCCCAACATGGGCATTGCATTTCTATAGCACCTTTTATGACCTCAGGACATCCCAAAGCACTTTACAGCCAATTAAGAACTTTTGAAATGTAGTCACTGTTGTTATGTAGGAAATACGGCAGCCAATTTGCACACAGCAAGATCCCACAAGCAGTAATGAGATAATGACCAGATAATCTGTTTTTAGCGATGTTGGTTAAAGGATACATGTCGGCCAGGACACCGGGGAAGACTCTCCTGCTCTTCTTCAAATAAGTGGCACAGGATCTTTTACATTCACCTGAGAGGGCAGGCGATGCCTCGGTTTAACGTCTCATCTGAAAGATGGCATCTCTGACAGTTCAGCACTCTCGCAGAACAGCACTGGGAGAGTCTGCCTGCATTATGTGCTCAAGTCTCTGGAGTGGGGCTTGACGTGCAGCCGACAGCTGAAGCTCTGTACCAGTTGTGTGCATTTGTTGAATCCTCCCTTTATAAGATCAGTGCTGGTGCAAAGTGGTTTCTGCTTCAAGTTATAGTGTGAATCCAGAGAAATTTTAGGTGGAACAGCGGAGAAAAATCCAAGCCCTTAAGTATTGTGACGGAGATAAAGGAACCACTACCAAACTAAAACAGGACAAAAATACATAGGTGGCGAAATTCCCATTGTTAGCGCCTCCGGTGGGTATCACCCCGATCTTCTGCGCCCGAGATCATGGCGTCATCTCCGGGCGCAGCACCCCGGTAGCGCCTCGGGAGAAAAATTCCCCTCGCGCCCCGCAGCAGCGCCGGGTGATGCTACCGACTGCTGCAGGGGTCGTGAACAGTGAGGCTGGCCGGTCGCGGGGCGCCACTTAAAGGCGCGGTGGCCGGCCGACATGAAAAAAATCGTTGATTTACAAAAATAAATTTCTGAGCACCGGGCTGATCGCACGGCACACCCGCACCCCGGTGCTCCGGCAGATGCCAAAAAAAAGCAGGGGGGGGGGGGGCCCTTCCCTTTAATTGAGGGAAGAGCCCCTGCAAGGCGGCAGCGCCACGCGTGGCCACACGTGGCACTGCTGAGCGCATCGCCCTGGATCGGGACATTCCCCGTCTCTTGCGCTCCAAGAGGCAAGAGGAGCTCTTGATCTTGCGCTCCACTTCCCTCTTGGAGCAAAAAATGGCAATTTCACAAATGATTGAAAAGGTTAGTGCCTGGTGCTAACTTCTCAAACATTTTTGACTTAGTGTCCCAAATGGCCCTCGAGGGGAATTTCTCCCCCTTAACTTCTGTCACAGGGACATGAATATAACAGCAAGGAGGCAATGACAAATCTGTCCAAGACTTTAGGTAGGTCATTGGGCACCCCGATACAGCGAAAATACTGAAGACATGGAAATGATGCAAAGTGAACTTGCTAGGTTAATATCATGGATAAGAAGATATAGTTATGATGAGAAAAGCTGGAACTGTATTCGCTAGAGCAGTGAAGATTAGGGAGGGATTCAATTTAAGATTCAAAGGGGGAAAAATTCAGTATCGCCCCATTTGGGGCACGATTATCGGCCGGGCGCAAAGATTAGCGCCTGGCGCTAATTATCGCCTCCGACTGCAAACTTGGCTTTTATCGCCCCTGGAGGTGATTGGAGCGCTAAATCAGGCGCTTCACACCTGTCTTAAGGCGCAAAGGCCGAGGAGCGAGGCGCTACCTCAGAGCGCTGGCGCAGCTCATGTGATGTCAGTCAGCAATGGAACACAGACACACTGGTGCCGGCTAGTTTTTAAAGGGAAGGGTTGATCTTGCTCTCCATCCACATCCTGCTCATTGCAGCCTTGAATCTTGGCCTGGAGAGACCTGTACATCAAATCTGCTGGAAAGAACAATGGAGAGAACCAGGGAAAGAGCTCAGAGTGCAGCCCCCACAGTCTCTTCTAAATCGATATAAGGAAGGGCAAATCAAAATGAACCTGCAAAGTGCTGCTCAGTGCCCAAAACTCCTTCACACAGCGTTGAATCTCTCCAGAAGTCTCTCTCGCTCTCAGAATACGTGGTTCAAAAATATCACCAACAATAAAAGGCAGAAGCGGTCGCCTTTAAATAGCGCTCCCCCAGTCCCTTCCTGACTACAAAACGCTCCCCTCAACCTATCGTTGCTAGCGGCAGGCGGTAAGGCAGGGGGCAATATCTGCTCCGGGGCATTGCGCACTCGACTGACGTCACGATATGCCGGCGCAGGAGATTTAAACCATCATTTAAAATTAGTTAAAATTATTTTAAATTAATTATTTTAAACAAAAATTAAATTTGAATTGATTTTTTACGGGGCTAAATATAAACTTACCTTTTTAAAAGTATTTTTATATTATAAATGAGTGAATTTTTTTTTAATTCTTATGCTTTTAAAAGCAGGCCTTATGCCTGCATTTACCAGGCATAAGATTTTTTAAGGTTTTCAGTGGGCGGAAGTTCTGCAGAAAGCGGATCTCTCCACCGCAAAATGTCTGGTCAATTTCGTGAGCGGCGCAAACATCGCTGCGCATGGGCGCTAGCTGCTTTGCACCCTATTAGCACCCTCTTAAGGTGCTAACGGGAGGCGCAAACCAACTGAATTTTTCCCCCAAAGTTTTGGAAGGGCTTGAGAAGGAAAATAGTGAGATTATTTACACTGATCAGTGAATTGGTAACAAGGGGCACTAATTGAGGTTTAGTACTAAAAAATAAAGGAGAGGTCTGAAAAATTATTTCACACAATGCGTTATTGGAATGCATTACTGCCAATGGCAATTGAAGCCATGTGAATCACAGAATTTAGGAGGGATTAGATAAACACTTGAACATGAAAAATATCAAAGGGTCTAGGGAAAGAGCAGGGAAAAGGAACTGGAACTGATAACTCTTATATGGAGCTAAGTCTGGCACAGCCATGATGAGGCAAATGAGTTCCTCCTGTGCTGAATTATTTCTAATTCTATGAAAGCCACTGGAATCATTTAGAGAATAGTTGGATGTTGGATAATAGAGGCTCTTCCTGGATGGATGAGCTGGCATGTGTATTGATGTTTCTCATCAGTTTATCACAAGGTCGGTTCGGAGGAGGAGGTCCTTTTTCTCAATTAATCTCGTCCTTCCAGAAAACCAATCCTCGTCTTCCCTAGACGGCATCTGGCTGTTTCTTAAATTAATGCAGGGCCCTGTCCTCAGCCACCCTTCCTGACAACCTGTCCTAGTTGCTAATGATCTCCTCTATGTAAAGAAATACTTCCTAACAACTCTCCTAGTGTACGCCTTACATGCCTGAACCTGTGCCCTCTTCTTCCAGGCATATGCAGGCAACCAGTGTAGCATCAGCTCTCTCGAAGATTTGAGAGCAGTGGTAAGCTGGAAAAATTGATTGTTCCACCAAAATGAAATAAAACACAAGTGCACACACACAAAGAGACAAAGCAGACCCATCCGAGTTGATGCAGGATATTGTTTTGAATAGAACAGTAACCCCCCTTTTAACTCGGGAATAGTGGAACATTAGTGTGATTGCTGGAGCAGATTTTGAGCAGGTTGCTCTGAGGAGAAAAATCAATGTGATTGATCGTTTTCAAATCCACACAAGGGCAGACAATTGGCAGATAAAAATGTAGCTGTCTTTCCAACGTTCAGCTTCAGGAGAAAAATGAAAGCAGGAGATTATTTTCGCTAAGCTTGTGTTGTGCTCACAGTCTGTGAAACTGTTTCACTATGTCACTGCCAGCAGTTTTTAAAAATCCTGGTGGTCCTACATGGAAAGATTAAGCGTTGGGTTAGTCTACAGTACGTGTGTTGCGTTGGGTTAGTCTACAGTACATGAGTTTGGTTTTCAAGTTGGTGTTCCACTGCGTCTGAGCACCAAGATTTAACAATGCATCATTGTATGATGCTGTGAATGAATTTAAATTTTATATCTGTCTCTATATTCCTTTATCCTTTGCCCCAAACCAAAGTGGGATGATAGACATTGCTGGAAGGTGGGTTAGATGATGTGGCTATAAGCAAAGCTCCCCGAATTGTTTAGTTGGTTAACATGGTGAGCAAATGATCCACACAGACCAGAAAGGTACAAAAAGAAAATACTGCGGATGCTGGAAATCTGAAATAAAAACGGAAAATGCTGGAGACACTCAGCAGGTCAGGCAGCATCTGTGAAGAGAGAAACAGAGTTAACGTTTCAGGTCGATGACCTTTCTTTCTGACGAAAGGTCATCGACCTGAAACGTTAACTCTGTTTCTCTCTTCACAGATGCTGCCTGACCTGCTGAGTATCTCCAGCATTTTCCGTTTTCAGACCAGAAAGGTGCCAGGTTCAGCCTTTGGTCTGTGTCACGTCTGTTGCTGGTTGCCATCCAGTGACTCCTGCTAAAGTGCATAGATGTGGATGTGGTCTGAGATTGGATTGGGTTTAGCGGTGGTGTCCCCGACACTTGGATAGCCTGCTGATGCTGCTGTCAATGAAAACCGCAACAACTTGCATTTATACAGCCTATTTAAAGTAGGAAAGCATCACAATATGCTGTATTTTAATGAGGTTGCGTGCCTCAGATTTTATCTCTGTTTCAGGTTTAACGCTGACCCGTCGGGTTTCCCAGGCCTCGGGAAGCCTGGTAGCTGAAGGGAGGCAAGAACGGCTGCATCCAACAGGTAAGTGTCTTTCCAGCACTGTTTGTGGGCCAGAAGGAGCAGGAGTACTTCCCCCCAGCCCACCAAGCTAACCTGTTGACCTCCCTGCAATCGGACCCCCCTCCCACCGCCCCCGGCACGAACTCTCCGATCCGCGACCTTCCTCTCTGGCCCCCCCTCCCCCCCCACCCTATGTCTCTGTCCCCTCCGATGTCTCCGATCCCCGACCAATCTCTCCAGCCCTCCGCAGCAAGTCCAACCCGACCCACAATCTCTCCAGTCTCCCCCTCCACCCTCCCCATCGACCCACGATCCCTCCCTCCCTGCCTCTCCGCTCCCCCATTGCGGCCTGGAGCTGCAGACCATGCCGCCAGACAGCCAGACAGTCAGACAGCCAGACAGCCTCTCAATCTGTTGGCTGTGGCAGGGCAACCGAGTTCATAAATGCTAATCCGGTCCTGCTGTTAAATTCGGCAGGACTTTGGGGAAACCTATACTTCTGGGTTTCCCGGCCACTAAACCTCCCCCCACCAGCACCCCCCCCCCCGCCCCCCCACCCGCCTCTGGGTTATTATCGGGCCCATCAAGTCTCGAGGCAAGAAATGCACGGATGAGGGTTTCAGCAGCAGATTGGCTGAGGCAGGGACGGAGACAGGCGATGTTCCGGAGGTGGAAGTAGGCGGTCTTGGTGATGGAGCGGATATGGGGTCAGAAGCTCAGCTCCGGGTCAAATTAGACACCAAGGTTGCGAACTGTCTGGTTCAGCCTGAGACAGTGGCCAGGGAGGGGGATGAAATCGGTGGCTAGAAAATGGAGTTTATGTCGGGGACTTCGGTCTTCCCAATGTTTAATTGGAGGAAATTGCAACTCATCCGGGACTGGGTGTTGGATAAGCAGCCTGACAACGTAGAGGCAGCGCAGGGGTCGAGAGAGGTGGTGGTGAGGGTCGAGAGAGGTGGTGCTGAGGGTCGAGAGAGGTGGTGGTGAGGGTCGAGAGAGGTGGTGGTGAGGGTCGAGAGAGGTGGTGGGGAGGGTCGAGAGAGGTGGTGGGGAGGGTCGAGAGAGGTGGTGGGGAGGGTCGAGAGAGGTGGTGGGGAGGGTCGAGAGAGGTGGTGGGGAGGGTCGAGAGAGGTGGTGGGGAGGGTCGAGAGAGGTGGTGGGGAGGGTCGGGAGAGGTGGTGGGGAGGGTCGAGAGAGGTGGTGGGGAGGTAGAGCTGATTGTCATCAGCGTACATGTGGAAGCTGACGTCATGTCTTCAGATGTTGTCGCATACAAAGAATAATCACTTGGGCAAGGTAATGGAAGGTGACGAGTAACCATAGATCCCTAACCCAGCAAGGAGTTAAAGGGGATGGGGAGGGGGAATAAAAATAAGGAAACTGTACACTGGATAATTAGAATTTCTTATTTCAGTTATAGAACAAGGATTAGCTTTGTTACCAGCCCAATGTTAGAACTATTATCTACCCAACCCTCCATTGCAAGTGTATGCGAGCACTCTTTAAAGTTGAACTGCTCAGCTTGGTAATCATGTCTGAAGCACATATTGTTATACTGTCTGAAGAGATGGCTGGGAAAGAGCTCAAATTTACTTTTCTCAAACATTTCAGTGTTCCAAACAGCCCAAGGATTCAATTATATTAGAATTATTTTCTCCTCTTTTCTACTGCTACAATATAGTTCTACGGGCGCTAGTCACACTCTGGCGCTTTTTTCTAACTGGCTATTTTTCATGTTGCAGGCTGTATAGTGAGTGTGAGAAGGCTACTCAAACTGCATCACAGCCAAGCCGACCCTTGCCTGATATCCAGACACATGTAATCTCCAGCAATAGTGACTAGATAATCACCAGTTGAAGGAACTGAGCCGTACCGCCCCCCCCACCGCAACTTAGTAATTGAATGGGGTTGAATTATCATTGTCTTGTTTGACAGTCAACCTGTAAAAATCTGGTTCTTCCTGATGAACCCTGTATTGACCCAGATCCGCTACAGCTGAACCTCAGCATGCTGCATCAACCCAAAATGTCTGCAATATCATTCTTCCTTCCTATTGAACTCTCTCCTGCACACTGTGACCTTCAGGAACTCCCTCCTTTATGTGTAGAAGTCCATTAAGGAGCTAACTATCAGTGCTGAAACAAACTCGCTGGAGCATGCAGTTTGGGAAGTCTCTGGGCTTGCCCCAAGGCACTTCAGTATCAATATTCAAGGCTTCCTGGCCACTTACCAACTGCCAGAATAAATTTTATAACAAATTGAGCTTGCTTCAGTTCTCTGTGGATGGGAGCTGGCTGGCCATGAGTAGCGTGTGTCCTTGGGAGACTTTAGAGAACGTAGAGAGACCCACACCCACAAAAACATGTACACCATATTTGCAGTACTTGTTTCCACTGATTGCCTTTTGTTTATGCACTGCACAGCTTGCTTTAAATAGAAATAACAATAAACCTCACATCTCAAATCCATTGTGTTTTGTGATCTGAAACATAGGGGGTTAAATTGATATAACCCCCGAAAACGGGCGTGGGGATCGCGGTCTGCGATTAACCCATTCATTGCACTGCAGTCAGCACATTAAATTGGTGTTGTCTATTGATTTCCATGATTCCTGTGTAAGATTCTAAAAACTGTAATAAAACCGTTGCTACCGTGTGGCGATCGAAGTTCAGAACCAATTGGCAGAAGTCAGCAGGGGGTCCTTTGTCTGGTGGTCAGCATATGATCCTTTGTTTGTAAGACCGCATGGACAGGAAGGAGACACCCAGTGATGAGGAAGTCCCGCCCCCACACACCTCACAGGAACATGAACGTGTCATGCAGAAGGAACTCCAATCAGGGAGGGTTCGGAGTGAAACTGACCTATCAGAGGGAGGCAGACAGTGATATACGAGGGAGGCCAGCAGAAAGGCCCTATAACAGAAGTGACCCAGAGGCGGGAAATTCAGAACAATGAAAGAAGAACGGAAGAACAGACGAACAAAGAAAGCTGGCCAGTCTATGTTTAGACTTACAACTTTTCCTGGGCCTATCACCCAGAGATAAAGGAGTATGTATAAAAGTCGGACATAGAGCTTAGATATTGTTAAAGGGTACTTTTATGTACGGTTGACTTGGGATATGAGGTAGCCAGTAAGTTGCTGGGGAGTACTTTTATGTACGGGTAAATTGGGAGCATATTGATTGCGAGAGAATGTACACTTGAATTTTGAACTGTAGTGTGAATAAAGACCAATTTTATTGATCACATACTTATCTGTCATTGTTACACTAATTCGTAATTCTCGAAGTCCGAACAGTAGTAAGAGAAAGGCTTACACCTGCTTGCCGCCAGCACTACCCGCACTGTTCAATGGCTGCATGTGCCAGAAGGAGGCCCGATATTGTGAGTGCCTAGCGCTACTTAAAGGCAGCCTGCACCTCTTAAAGGGGAGGTGCATTGTGGCTGCAAGAAGTGGTGAGAGTTGATTGAAAACTAAATCTGACACTTTGAGGAATGCCTGAACATGCCAGAGAGCGAGCACCAAGGATTTCAGACACTGCACTGGAGGTCTTGGTGCAAGACATGGAAAGAAGGAGAGACGTCCTGTCTCTGCAAGTGGGCAGGAGGCCCTCCAGACAGATGCTCAGGAGGCAGTGGGAACAAGTAGTGGCGGAGGTCAATGCCAGGATTGTTGCTCCAAGAACATGGATGCAGTGCAGGAAGAAGTTTAATGATCTCACATGAGTTGTCAAGGTGAGTGAGTTCAATCTTCAAATGGCATATCCTACCAACTGCACCAGTAGCCTCATCCACTGCTCAATTCACTGCACCCGCATCACCCACCTACCAACAATCTCTATCAATCAGTACTCAACCCTTCAATTCACACAGTTTACCTCACCCTCACATACTTAACACTGTTGCAAGTCTCACACCCACAATTCACAGATCACACACACTGGCAGCTATACAACCATGGCAGCCATATCACCCAAACATATTGCAGGAAACACTTTCCTCTTACTGCCAGGAGAAGGTAGCAAAAAACTGGAGGAGGACAAACGCACCTGCATATTTTAATCCCCATGGAGGAGACAGTGTTGGCCATCCTGGGAAGGGGCATTGCTGAGGCCGTGGCCACTGGCAGCATTGAAGGGATCGATGATTAGGGTCTCTGCAGACCTAATCCTCCTTCTCTCATTCCACTTCTCCCTCATCCTACAATCTCTTCTGACTCACAAGCTGCAGATGGTGTAAACACACACTTCTTACCTTCTCCTCTCCCCTCACCACAACACGACCCTTTTTGATTTCAGATATAGGGAATGGTAGCATAGTGGTTATGTTACTGGACGAGTAATCCAGAGGCCTGGACTAATGATCCAGAAATGTGAGTTCAAATCTCACCATTGTAGCTGGGGAATTTAAATTCAGTTAATTAAATAAATCTGGAATAAAAAACTAGTATCAGTAATGGTGACCATGAAACTATCGAATTGTCATAAAAACCCATCTGGTTTACTAATGTCCTTTAGGGAAGGAAATCTGCTGCCCTTACCCGGTCTGGCCCATATGTGACTCCAGATCCACAGCAATGTGGTTGACTCTTAACTGCCCTCTGAAATGGCCCAGCAAGCCACTCAGTTGTAACAAACTGCTACGAAACAAAATAATAAGAAACCGGCAAGATGGACCACCCGGCATTGACCTCGGCATCGGCTACGGACACGGCAACGGCACACGGGAGGTTTCATGAATATTCCCAACCTCAATGATGGTGGAGCCCAGCAAAAGACAAGGCTGAAGCATTTCCAACCATCTTCAGCCAGAAGTGCCGAGTGGATGATCCATACTCCTCCTCCTGAGCTCCCCACCATCACAGAGGCCAGTCTTTAGCCAATTCGATTCACTCCACATGATATCAAGAAACGGCTGAGCGCATTGGATACAGCAAAGACTATGGGCCCCGACAACATCCCGGCTATCGTGCTGAAGACTTGTGCTCTAGAACTAGCCGCGCCTCTAGCCAAGCTGTTCCAGTACAGCTATGACACTGGCATCTATCCAACAATGTGGAAAACTGCCCAGGTATGTCCTGTCCACAAAAAGCAGGACAAATCCAATCCGGCCAATTACCGCCCCATCAGTCTACTCTCAATCATCAGCAAAGTGATGGAAGGTGTCATCGACAGTGCTATCAAGTGGCACTTACTTACCAATAACCTGCTCACTGAGGCCCAGTTTGGGTTCCGTCAAGACCACTCTGCTCCCGACCTCATTACAGCCTTGGTCCAAACATGGACAAAGGAGCTGAATTCCAGAGGTGAGGTGAGAGTGGCTGCCTTTGACATCAAGGCAGCATTTGACCGAGTGTGGTATGAAGGAACCCTAGTAAAAATGAAGTCAATGGGAATCGGTGGGAAAACTTTCCACTGGCTGGAGTCGTACCTAGCACAAAGGAAGATGGTTGTTGTGATTGAAGGTCAATCATCACAGCCCCAGGACATCGCTGCAGGAGTTCCTCAGGGCAGTGTCCTAGGCCCAGCCATCTTCAGCTGCTTCATCAATGACCTTCCCTCCAACATAAGGTCAGAAATGGGGATGTTCGCTGATGACTGCACAGTGTTCAGTGCCATTCTCAACTCCTCAGATAATGAAGCAGTCTATGCCTGCATGCAACAAGACCTGGACGACGTTCAGGCTTGGGCTGATAAGTGGCAGGTACCATTCATGCCACAAAAGTGCCAGGCAATGACAATCTCCAACAAGCGAGAGTCTAACCACTACCCTTGGACATTCAATGGCATTACCATCGCCGAATCCCCCACCATCAACATCCTGGGGGTCACCATTGACCAGAAACTTAACTGGACCAGCCACATAAATACAGTGGCAACAAGAGGAGGTCAGAGGCAAGGTATTCTGCAGTGAGTGTCTCACCTCCTGACTCCCCAAAGCCTTTTCACCATCTACAAGGCACAAGTAAGGAGTGCGATGGAATACTCTCCACTTGCCTGGATGAGTGCAGCTCCAACAACACTCAAGAAGCTCGACACCATTCAGGAAAAAGCAGCCCGTTTGATTGGCATCCCATCTACCACCTTAAACATTCACTCCCTCCACCACCGGCGTACCGTGGCTGCAGTGTGTACCATCTACAAGATGCACTGCAGCAACTCGCCAAGGTTTCTTCGGCAGCACCTCCCAACCCTGCGACCTCTTCCACCTAGAAGGACAAGGGCAGCAGGCGCCTGGGAACACCATCACCTCCAAGTTCCCCTCCAGGCCACACACCATCCTGACTTAGAAGTATATCGCCGATCCTTCATCGTCCCTGGGTCAAAATCCTGGAACTCCCTCCCTAACAGCACTGTGGGAGTACCTTCACCACACGGACTGCAGCGGTTCATGAAGGCGCCTCACCACCACCTTCTCAAGGGCAATTAGGGATGGGCAATAAATGCTGGCCTTGCCAGCGACGTCCACATCCCAGGAACAAAATTAAAAAAACATATGCCAAGAACTGGAACCATCCCAGAGGAGGAAGATGCTTCATGGAACAGGAACCTGCTGTCCTCTCTCAGGATAACAGAATTCCTGCCACTCGGCCAGTGCCCTTGCTGTTGCCTGTCAGCCAGCCAGCCCAGACTGCTGTCGCCCAGGCCGAGATGGTACAGTCTGAAACTGGGCCCTCTAGGCCCAGAACTGTTTGAGGTCGCCCTGCAAGGCCATCTGCAGTCTCCTCAATTGAAGGTCAGCAGCCTTCCGCCACTAGGGAAGCACCTCATAGGAGCACTAGGGAAGGTAAAGGCACATTGAAGACAGGCACATGATTCGTTTCACTTTGTATGTTAATGAAGTGTAGTCACTGTTTTAATGTAGCAAACGTGGCAGCCAATTTGCGCACAGCAAGATCCCACAAACAGCAATGTGATAATGACCAGGTAATCTGTTACTTAGTGATATTGGTTGATGGATAAATATTGGCCCGGACACTGGGGAGAACTTCCCTGCTCTCCTTTGAATAGTGCTATGGGATCTTTTACATCCACCTGAGAGGGCAGACAGGGCCTCGGTTTAAAGTCTCATCCAAAAGATGGCACCTCAGGCAGTGCAGCACTGGCGTGTCAGCTTAGATTTTGTGCTCAATTGACTTGATTGGGACTTGAACCCATGACCTTCTGGCTCAGAGGTGAAAGTGCTACCACTGAGCAACAGTTGGCACATTATTTAATGAGATATTTAATGAGTGAATTTATAAATTTGTATTTGAGTGTGCATTTGGTGGTGGATTTTATTTCTGCGGTGAACTGAGGGATGAACTAATATATGTTGTCAGAAAGAAGATGGTCAGTGAGAGAGGAAAGTTAAGGAGTGTGGGACTGTTGGTGAATAGGGAGGTGTAGTTGAGGTTACTGGTATCGCTCATGAAGAATCTGATCATGTAGAGCCCTGGCAGAAAGGGGCTGTCTACGTTGTAGTCTCGCTTCCTCTTCCTCTACTTCCTCTTGCACTTCCTCCTCTTCCTCCTCATGCTCCTGCTCCTCAACTTCTCGCCCGATAATTGATGGCAAGGGCTGTTCCCTCATAATGGCCAGGTTGTGCAGCATGCAGCTTACTACCACAATTCTTGATACCTTCTCAGCTGAGTACTGCAGGGCTCCTCCAGAGCAGTCCAGGCAGCAGAAGCGTTGCTTGAGGACGCCGATGGTGTGCTCTACAATGGCAGCATGGCTCTCATTGTAGGCCTGCTGTGCACGTGTGCGTGGGTTCCGGACCGGAGTCATGAGCCATGCCATGAGTGGATAACCCTTGTCATCCAGTAGCCAGCCTTTGATCTGCCGTGGTGGTTCAAATACAGGTGGCACAGCGGACTGCCGCAGAATGAAAGGATTGCTGCTAGGATAACGGGCATTCGCCTGCATGATATGCTGCCTGTGGTTGCACGCCAGCTGCACATTGAGGGAGTGGAATCCCTTGAATATGTCCAAGTTCAGATGAGGGGCATGCAAGACAATGTGCGTACAGTCAATGGCATTCTGCACCATGGGGAAGCTTGCAATCCATGCACAACCTCGTGCTCACTCCTGCTTTTCTCTGGCAAGAAGGAATGAGATGTTTGTGATTCTTATTTATACAGAGCCTCAGTGATCTCCCTAAGACAGCAGTGCACTGCACACTGTGACATGTTGCTTATATATCCAGCAGCAGCCTGGAAGGAACTAGATGCATATATGTTAGCACGGTCACCTTGACAGCCACAGCCAATGTTGTCCTTGCCCTGCTTTGAGGCTGCAGTTGTGGCTGCAGTAGTTGGCAGCTTTCACTCATGATCTTTTTTATGTGAACCAAAGACATCTCAAGCACTGATCCTCGCTGAAGTTGAGGTAGGAGAATTGCTCCCCGAAGACCCTCGCCAGATATGGCCTGCTGCTGAGAGCCCTTCTCCCCCTCCTCCTCCCATTTCTAGCAGCTTGTCCTGCTCTGTGTGGCCTCTCTTCATTCTCTCAGGTCATGTTCAATTCCCAGTGGAAGCCCTACCAGGGCACCCATGTCTGGAAGCAATGCCTTCCAGCGCAATATTTTAAATGACACAAATGGTGCTGCAAACCCAGCCACACCACTTCCTGTAGAATATACAAACTTCAGCCAAGTATAGGAAACCTCCTAAAACGTGTACAATTGCACCAGCAGCCAGAAGAAATAATCCAGCAGCAAACCTGTAAGTACTTCATGATTCCTATAAATAGCGCTGGTGAAGGGTCCGTCATGCTATTTAACATTGTGTTCAGCTGTGCGAAGTTAAGACTGGCTGGAGTGTGGAGTTCTACTGATTCGCGTCATTATCTCACTGCTCTGCATGTTGCCGGCGGTCGTTAGGCACAAGAGAGCATAAACCCCTTTACCAAGATGGCATCCTGTGCACTTCCTGTCAGAAGTATGCGCGCCATACACCATTTTAAAACCTTAGCTGGCCATGTAGCGCCTAAACATTGGTTGCTACATGGCCCAATTTAACCCCCATAATCTCTTCTCAGAATTAAAAGCAGAAAATGTGCAGCATGTCATTAGCATCTGCAATTGAAAAGACCTGTTAAAGTTTCGGGCGCAGCCCATTCATCAGAGCTGTATTTGCAGCACAGAAACAGGCCATTCGGCCCAAGTGGTCCATGCTGGTCTTTATGCTCAACACGAGCCTCCTCCCCACCCCTCTTCATCTAACCCCATCAGCATTTCCTTCTATTCCTTTCTCCCTTATGTGTTTATCTAGCTTCCCCTTAAATGCATCTATGCTGTTCACCTCAATCACTCCTTGTGATAGCACGTTCCACATTCTAACCACTCTCTGGGTAAAGAATTTTCTCCTGAATTACTTACTGGATTTACTAGTGACTATCTTATATTCATGGCCCTTAGTTCTGGTCTCTCCCACAAGGGGAAACATCTTCTCTACGTCTACCCTATCAAACCCCTTCATAATTATAAAGACCTCTATCAGGTCACCTTTCAGCCTTCTCTTTTCTAGAGAAAAGAGCCCCAACCTGTTCAGTCTTTCCTGATAGTTATAACCTCTTAGTTCTGGTATCATCCTTGTGAATCTTTTTTTCACCTTCACCAATGCCTCTATATCCTTTTTATAATATGGAGACCAGAACTGAACACAGTACTCTAAGTGTGGTCTAATAGGTTAATATAACTTCTCTGCTTTTGAATTCTGTCCCTCTAGAAATGAACCCCAGTGCTTTATTTGCATTTTTATGGCTTTGTTAACCTGCGTCGCTACTTTTAATAATTTGTGAATCTGTACCCCAGATCCCTTTGTTCCTCTACCCCATTTAGACTCGTATTTTCCAAGGCATAGGCTCCTTATTCTTCCTACCAAAATGTAACACTTCACACTTATTTATATTGAAATTCATTTTCCATTTACATGCCCATTATGCAAGTTTGTTAACGTTTTCTTGTATTTTGTCACAGTCCTCCTCAGTATTAACTATGCCCCCCAATTTGGTGTCGTCCCTAACTCTTGATATTGTTCTTCTGATTCTCGAATCCAAACAATAGTGGTCCCAGCACCGATCTCTGCCTCCTGCCTGTGTGAGTAACTACCTTTAACCCCTAGATCCTGACAGCTTCTTACAGAGGATCTCTGCACTTGAAATATGAATCCATTTTTTCTCTTTCAGATTCTGCCAGACCTGTTGTGCATTTTTTGGTTTTATTCCAATTTTCCAGGATTTCTGTTATTTCTCCTCTTTTCTGATATTTTATCAGACTTTGGATATGTAACAAAATCAATTATGAATTTTACCTTAAATTGTGCATTTCAGTTTGTCTAGGTCTGATGTTTACCTTTATAGAATTCCGCATCAGTGAGTCAACTCAGCTTTGCGAAGCTGATATGCAATGCTTGAATAGTCTGCAGAGTTAGTTGTTTGGTAGCAAACAGTCTTAATTAGCAACCACTACAAATTGAAGGAATAATGGGACGGTTGATGGAACCTGCTACTCTGGGGACTGATACTCCTGTACAAGTGCCGAGCAGCTGGAGAGATGCTTATTTCTCTGAACCTGTAGAACTGCTACTGAGTTTTAAAAAAACAAGTTGATAGACCATATTTCTGGTACTCTTCAGTCTGCATAAAGTCCTGAGCTTTCGTTAAAGGTATTAATGTATGCTCGTTCAAGGCTAAGTGAGCAAGTGCACTGAGTCGTATGCTAGCAAGCCCGAATAGGCGAGAAGTTTCCAGGTTTTATTCCCGTGCTGTACTGCTGTTTGATCTCAGTTGGGCTAGTGAGAAAGACTCCACACCTGGCCCAGTTTATCGAGGAGGAACGTGAGCCAAGGCTCTCAGTATATTATTTTTTTTGTTCTTGGGACGTGGATTGCGCGTTCTTTCCCCAACCCTAGGTGCCAGAACTGGTGGTGGGTCACATTTTTGAGCTGCTGAGAAGAGATTGCTTGTACAACTGAGTAGCTTTCCAGACCACTTTAGAGGGCATTAAGAGCAATTCAGTAGTGTGGCACTGCAGTCACGTGTGGGCCAGGCTGCCTGGTGGTGGCAGGATCCCTTCCCTGAAGGACATTAGTGAACAAGTTATTTTTTATGACAATTTGGCAGCTTTCATGGTCATTTTTTCTAGTGCTAAACCAGCAACCCTTGGCTGAATGTCCTGTGTGTGTGCCTATGTGAGTGTGCCTACATTCAGTGAGGACAACAACACCATCTTGCATTTATATAGCACCTGTAATGTAGTAAAACATCCCAAAGTGCTTCGCAAGAGCGTAATCAGACAAATATTGGCACCAATCCCACCATGCATAACTCCATGATCAAACAGTCACTCACTGTCCAGATTCAAACATGAAGAATGACCATGAGGGTGAGATACTCGAGAGCTGCTGGTGTCCATAGAGCTGTGCACCAGGAAGAGCCTGTGCCTTCAGGAGAGGAGGGTAAAGATTGGCACAAAAAAAACATTAATCGGGGCTGCCGCACAGCACTGGAATACCAAAGAACGACTCTATTGCAGGGATGTGCTGTAGGTGTGGATGCCCCTTATCCCCATCGCCATTGGATTATTGACCTTGGCTATGCCTCTTTAGGGAGGTGCAGAGCTGATATCTGCATGTTGTGGAAGTGTGAAGCAATTTTCCTCGGGGAGACTGAAAGATTGAGCTTGCTTTGGGCTTTCTGTCTTAGTACTTGAGGAATTGAAAGGCAGCGCCACTCACAGCTTCATTAAATATAAAGTTGCAACTATTGTTCAGTTGGTCGCCAAGTAATTTGCTTGAGGAAGGAGTCCAGTCACTCAAGTCAAATACAAACATGCTGTGTGTTTTGTTCAACTATGTGCCTGATCGGCAGTTTTTTGAATATAACAGGCTGTTATTCAAATTCTAGTTGGCTCCAGTTACTGTTTTGATGGGACTTATCAGCTTGCCTTTTTCAAATCACTCAGTTTTGATCTGGAAACTTCAAGGAGGTTATCTGACTGAAAACTGTGAAAGGAATACCTTAAGGCACACATCTTCCCTAGTTAGTGAAGAAAGGATTTAAAAAATGTAAAAAATGTAAAAAAAAACAAGTCTTAGGTCTAGAAATTAGTTTGCCCCCAAAAATGGTGAGGGGATCGTAATGCGCTAGCAAGCCACGGCCAAACTTTGTGCTGCCGGCTGATTAGCATGCTTGCGGCGTTCAGCCCAGCACTGAATGCGCTGTTGAGTGACTGAAGGCTCAGCAGGGGGCCCAGGCTCATGTCACACTAGCTCCAATTAAAGCTAGCCTGCACTACTTAAAGGTAGTCTTCACCTCTTAAAGGGGAGGTGCATTCTGCCTGCAGATCATCATTGAACTGGCTGGGGAAGACAGTGGAAAATATCTATTAATGATGGCACAACAGGGGAGAGAGCGTTCACCAAGGTTCTCTGATGCAGCACTGGAGGCCTTGGTGGCCTTGGTGCAGGAGGCCAATTCAAGAGAGGACCTCTTTCCATAGGGGGCCAGGAGGCCCTCCAGGCAACAGACAAAAGTGCAATGGGAGCAGCTAGCCAATGTGATGAATGCCAGCAGTGTTGTCCCGAGGACATAGACTCAGTGCAGGAAGAGGTTTAATGACCTCACATGAGTGGTCAAGGTCAGTGAATTCATCTTCAAATGCCATATCCCACCATCTGCACCTCTCGCCTCACACACTGCTCAATGCACCACACCCCCCAGCACTCACCTACCAACAATCTCTACCAAATACGACTCATAACTCACATTCATAGCTTCACCTCACCCTCACACACTTAGCACTGCTGCAAGCCTCACACCCACGTCTCACATCTTGCACACACTGCCAGCTATTCAGCCATGACATACACATCTCCCAAACACATTACACCACACTCACTGACACACTTCACCCAAACACATTGCACCACACTCACTGACACACACATCACCCAAACACATTACACCACACTCACTGACACACACATCACCCAAACACATTGCACCACATTCACTGACACACATCACTCAAACACATTGCACCACACTCACTGATACACACTTCACCCAAACACATTGCACCACACTGACAGACACACTTCACCCAAACACATTGCACCATACTCACTGACACGCATCACCCAAACACATTGCACCATACTCACTGACACACACATCACCCAAACTCATTGCCCCACACTCACTGACACACACATCACCCAAACACATTGCACCACATTCACTGACACACACATCACCCAAACACATTGCACCACACTCACTGACACACACATCACCCAAACACATTGCACCACACTCACTGACACATTTCACCCAAACACATTGCACCACACTCACTGACACACACATCACCCAAACACATTGCACCACATTCACTGACACACTTCACCCAAACACATTGTACCACACTCACTGACACACACATCACCCAAACACATTGCACCACACTCACTGACACACATCACCCAAACACATTGCACCACACTCACTGACACACATCACCCAAACACATTGCACCACACTCACTGACACACTTCCCTTTCTCTAACAGGAAAGGGTGGCGCAGGCAACATCAAGGCCGGCAGAATCTAACTGGCAGGGGACAGGCTCATCTGCATCACCTCACCCCCTTGGAGGAGACGGTACTGACCATTCTTGGGAGGGGCTTGGCTGGGTCCGTGGCCAGCGGCGAGGCTGAAAGAAGACAAGATGCCGGTATCCATATATGTCATCCTCCTTCTCACATCCCACTTCCCCCTCATCCCACAATCTCTTCTGATTTACAATCTGCACATGGTATAAGCATGAACCTCTTGCCTCTCCCCCCTCCCCTCACCACAACCCTACCCTTGTGGCTTTCTCCTTTCAGATGCCCAAGAACTCCAACCTGCCCAGCCAGTCATTGTACAAGAAGAGGGAGAGGAGAGTGATGAAGAAGAGGTAACGCCGTCACTTGATCTGACAATCACAGACACCAGCTCAGATATTGGCACTGTGTGGAGTTTAGAGGGTAGCTTAGAGGCTCATGCACATGGTAAGACACCGGGCATGAATGGGCTGCAGCCAGTGCAGGGAGAAAGGGTAACACAGGTGCCAGCTCCCTGGAGGGCAAGGTCGTACACGGGTTCTGCTGCATAGGACTCAGATGAGGACTTCGATGGGGCGGCCTACAGAAGAACGCTGATTGGTATGCACAATGAAATGCTTGGTGCATTGGCAGGCCTGCCAGAAAGCCTGAGTGCAATGTCAAGGAGCATGGAGGAGTCCGGCGCCAACCTTACACAGGGCTTTGGGCAGAGCTTGGACCTCAGCGTGGAAGAGGTGGGCAGATCCATTAGCGAACTTGTGGTCCCAACAATCATGCAGCATCTGATGGCCGATGTCTCAGCTTCCATTGAAGCACAAGCAGAAGCCACCCAACGTCTGGGTGCTGCAGTGGAAGCTAATACTGAAGTCATGCAAGCTCAGCTTGCTGCCATCATGGCTGGGTTTACCAGTGTGGAAAGGGGCTTGCAGCAGTCCAGCAATCTGTCCTCCAACAGATGGCTAGGATTGCTGAGGTGCCGCCCCAGGGAAGTTGCAGTGGCTCTGTGGAGGACGACCCTGCTGTCCTCTCTCAGGATGACAGCATTCATCCTCCCACCACCGCCACTCCGCTAGTGCCCTTGCTGTTGCCTGTCAGCCAGCCAGCCCAGACTGCTGCCGCCTATGCCAAGGTGGCGCAGTCTGCAGCTGGGCCTTCTAGGCCCAGAGCTGCTCGAGGTCGTCCTGCAAGACCATATGAAGTCTCCCCCACTGAAAGTCAGCAGCCTTCCAGCAGCCATGCTGCAGCCACTGGGGTAGCACTGCGTAGAAGTACTAGGACAGGCAAAGGTACAAGGAAGATAGGCACTTAGGGAATGCACAAGGGTGATTAGTTGACTTTGTTAGGTTATATTGGATGGATTTATGGATAAAGTTGGATTGGAATGTTTTTTTGTCATGGCTATTAGTTTAGCATAGTGACCAAGAGGATGCTGTGATGGTCAGTAACAGAAGGAAGGTAAGATGTGGGACTATTACTAATGGGGAACTGGGGTTGCGTTCACTCATACTGCAGTCAGATGAGTCGATCATGGACAGCCCGGGCAGAAAGGGGCTGTCTGGGTTTCCTTCTCCTTTCCGCTTCCTCCGCTTCCTCCTCTTCCTCCTCCTCAGCTGGTCACTGTATGCCTGGTGGCAAGGGCTGGGCCCTCATGATGGCAGACCACAATGAATCTTGAGACGCGTTCTGGTGAGTATTATAGGGCTCCTCCAGAGCGGTCCAGGCAGCAGAACCATTGTTTAAGGACGGCAATGGTCTGCTCTATCAGATTCCGTGTAGCAGCATGGCTCTCGTTGTATGCATGCTGCCCACATGTGGTTGGGATGCGGAGCGGAGTCATGAGCCAGGTGGTCAGTGGATAGCCCTTGTCGCCCAGTACCCAGCCTCTGGTTTGTCGTGGTGGCTCAAAGACTGAGGGAAGAGCGGACTGGTGCAGAATAAAAGCATCATGACTGCTGCTAGGATACTGGGCATTCACCATCATGATGTGCTGAGCATGGTCGCACACCAACTGCACATTCAGCGAGTGGACACCTTTGTGGTTGCGATACATATCAGGGTTTAGATACATTGCCTGCAAAGCCACATGCATGCAGTCGATGGCGCCCTGCACCATGGGAAGCTGGCTATCCTGGCAAAGCCACGTGCATGCTCTGGCTGCTTCTCTCTGGTCAGAGAGAAGACAATGAAGTCCCCTCGCTTTGAATAAAGAGCGTCTGTCTCCTCTCTTATGCAGCAGTGGACGGCGAACTGGGAGATGTTACAGATGTCGCCCGCTCCAGCCTGGAAGGATCCCGACACAAAGAAATTCAGGGCCACGGTCATCTTCACAGCCATTGGCAATGCTGTCCTTGCCCTGGTGTGAGGCTACAGGTCTGGTTGCAAGAGGTGACAGAGAACTGTGAGTACCTTCCTTGTAAAGCACAAATGCTTCACTCACTGCTCCTGGCTCAGGCTGAGCTAAGAGAATTGCTCTCAGAAGATCCTAGGTGGGTAAGGCCTCCTGCTGAGAGCCCTTCTCTCCCTCATCTTCCTCCCTCTGTGAGCAGCTTGTCCTCTTCTTCGCTGTCTCCGCTCCATCTCCCTGTCATGTGGAAGGCAGGAGAGATTAAATGACAAAAGGTATGATAGTACACAGCAAAAGGAGATATTAATGGGACAGATAAAGAAACAAAAGATGGGTCTGGAAGAGGTGTCAATGGGAATGGCAGAATCATCAACAGCTGCCATCTGAAAAAATAAGGGCCGAGGTTATGGTCTGAAATTGTTGAACTCGATGTTGAGTCCAGAAGGCTGTAAAGTGCCTAATAGAAAGATGAGGTGCTGTTCCTCACGCTTACGCTCAGCTTCGTTGGAACAGTGTAAGAGGCCGAGGACGGAGAGATCAGAGTGGGAGTGGAGGGGAGAATTAAAGTGACAGGCGACTGGAAGCTTCGGGTCACGCTTACGGACTGAACGGAGGTGTTCCACAAAGCGGTCACCCAATCTGCGTTTGGTCTCCCCAATGTGGAGGAGACCGCATCGTGAGCAGCGAATACAGTATACTAAATTGCAAGAAGTACAGCCTCCACATTCATCGGATCATCCTCCGCCATTTCCGCCACCTCCAGCGTGATCCCACCATCAAACACATTTTCCCCTCACCTCCCCTCCGTGACACCCTGGTCCACTCCTCAATCACCCCCAATACGCCCTCCCCTTCCCATGGCACCTTCCCGTGCAAGCGCAGGAGATGCAACACCTGCCCTTTTACCTCCTCTCTTCCCACTGTCCAGGGCCCCAAACATCCCTTTCCAGGTGAAACAGCGATTTACTTGTACTTCTTGCAATTTAGTATACTGTATTCACTGCTCACGATGCGGTCTCCTCTACATTGGGGAGACCAAACGCAGATTGGGTGACCGCTTTGCGGAACACCTCCGCAAAGGGTGACCCCGAGCTTCCGGTCGCCTGTCACTATAATTCTCCGCTCCACTCCCACTCAGACCTCTCTGTCTTTGGCCTCTTACACTGTTCCAACGAAGCTGAGCGTAAGCGTGAGGAACAGCACCTCATCTTTCTATTAGGCACTTTACAGCCTTCTGGACTCAACATCGAGTTCAACAATTTCAAATCATAACCTCGACCCTTATTTTTTCAGATGGCAGCCGTTGATGATTCTGCTATTCCCATTTACATCTCTTCTAGACTCCTCTTTTGTTTCTTTACTTGTCCCATTACCATCTCCTTTTGCTTTGTACAATCATACCTTTTGTCATTTGATTAAATGACAACTCCTGCCTTCCACCCTATCACAGACCGTCCCTTTTGTTCTTTCCTCCCCTCCCCGCTTTCCCTGCCCCTGCACTTGCTTAAAATCTGTTACATCTCTAACTTTTTCTAGTTCTGATGAAAGGTCATCGACCTGAAACGTTAACTCTGTTTCTCTCTCCACAGATGCTGCCTGGCCTTCTGCGTATTTCCAGCATTTTCTGTTTTTATTTCTAGAACGCTGCAAACACTTCCAGCCCGTAGAAATTAATCAGAAACTGATTTGAGAGTGGTGATGACCCCTTTAAATATTGCTGGTAGGGGATCCTTGCAGCTGATGAATGCATGTTACTTCCAGCGTTGAGGTTGAAAATGGCAGTGCTGACGTCTGATCGATGTAATGATCTGCCTACTCTACATACTTCTGGCGCACGCTCCCAGCGCTGACACTACCGCCCACACCAAGATGGCGTCCGGCGCGGCCCGCACCAGAAGTGTGCGCGGGCTGCACAGATGTCATTTTTGACCCAAAACAGCAACCGTTCAGCACTGGGCTGTGTAAGCCTTTCTCTTACTACTGTTTGGACTTCAAGAATTACAAATAAGCATAACAATGACAGACAAGTATGTGATCAATAAAATTGGTCTTTATTCACGCTATAGTTCAAAATTCAAGTGTACAATCGCAATCAATATGCTCCCAATTTACCCATACATACAAGTACTTCCCAGCAATTTACACGCTACCTCTGGGCGATTTATGTCCCAAGTCAACCGTACACAAAAGTACCCCTTTTAACAATATCTAAGCTCTATGTCCGACTTTTATACATACTCCTTTATCTCTGGGTGATCGGTCCAGAAAGTTGTAAGTCGAAACGTAGACTGGCCAGCTTCCTCTGTTCGTCTGTTCTTCCGTTCTGTCTTCTTTCTTTCTTCTGGGTTCTGAATTTCCCGCCTCTGGGTCACTTCTGTTATAGGGCCTTTCTGCCGGCCTCCCTCGTATATCACTGTCTGCCTCCCTCTGATAGGTCAGTTTCACTCCAAACCTTCCCTGATTGGAGTTCCTTCTGCATGACACGTTCATGTTCCTATGAGGTGTGTGGGGGCGGGACTTCCTCATCAACCTGGTGTCTCCTTCCTGTCCATGTGGCCTTTCAAACAAAGGACCATGCTGACCAACAGTCAAAGGACCCCCTGCTGACTTCCGCCATTTTGTGTCTTCACAAACAAAGAACACATGCTGACCTCCTACATTTTGAATCCACCCGTAACCATTTCACAATTCGTTCTGAACTTCGATCTCCGCACGGTAGCAGCGGTTTTATTACGGTTTCTAGAATCTTACAGCTGAACGCTGCAATCATGCTAATCAGCAGGCAGCTGCCTGCAGTCCTCCAACTGGTTGCCAGCGCATCGCGAACCCCCCCCCCCCACCGTTTTTCGGAGGCTAATGAATTTCTAGGCCATAGACTTTTGATTGTTTCTCATCTTAGATAATAATCAGCAGCCACTCAAAGAGCTGGAACAACCCAGTTCAAAACGTGACAGGTTGCTTCCCTTTATGTTCTGAGACCCCGGCCATAATGTACACCCCTGCAGCCGAGGGACTGAGGCGTGAGTGTCATTCATCTCCATGGTACTTCACAAACATCACTAAAACAGATGATCTGATCATTTAGCACATTGCTGTTTGTGGGATCTTGCTGTGCGCTATTTGGCTGCTCTGTTTCCTACGTTACAACCGTGACTACACTTCAAAAGTGCTTCATTGGCTGTAAAGCGCTTTGGGACGTCCTGAGGTGGTGAAAGACGCTATAGAAATGCAAGTCTTTCTTCTTTCTATGGTACTGAGCGAGGAATGGATCAACAGGACACTGCAGTTCTTACAGTCCCGACTCTATGGGGGAATTTTAACATGGGTGAGTGGGTGGGAGTGGGTGCGGGTGGGGGGGTTAAATGGCCAAAAGTTTAACGTGTGTCAAGAAGTCGACTCCAACCCGGCAACTTCCTGGTTTTACCCGAGGCAGGACAAGGGGCGGGCAGCCAACCCGCTCCCAGGAGGTGGGTTGACATTTTCAATATGTTAAGTGTGCTGGAAGCCTCGGATTTATAGCGGCCTCAGAAACTCGGCAGTTGCAGCGAGGCGAGGACAGCTTCAGGGAGCAATCCTTGTGGTGCTCCCTCCTGGCCCTCCAAGCTCACCCACCATCAGACCACACCCCCCCCCCCTCCATACAAACCCACCCCGGGATCGGACCCCTCTTGGGATCGGACCCCCCTTGGGATCAGACACCCCCTGCCCCCCGCCCCCCCAGGGTCAGAGATCAGAGCTGTGGCCTCCTGCAGTGTGTTTCCTGCCCGACTGGAAGCCAAGTCTGTCAATCAGGCTGACTTCCGGGTGGGAAACCTGTCACTGACGTAAGACGCACGCTGTTTACAGCGGGTTACCGGACACCACCCCTCACCCCGCCCCCAGCTCGTCGGTAAGTAAAAATTCCCCCCAATATGATTTGTTCTACAGACTGACTGCTCTTAATATCACTAATTTTGCCCAAAAAATCCCCAAAGTGCTGGCATCTGCTGCCTCGCCCTCCTTTCACCCCCTGTCTCCCTCCATATTTATACAAGTATGTTTATGCCTTTGGCTTAAAGTATTAGAATTTAAGTAATGTGAATGGAGGTCAGAGTGACTACCTATTAGTTCATTTTAGGAGCCAAGCTGCTTTCAGCCCATTCTGAACTGGCCCCGAGACACTCCTTTCCTATCGAACAGCTGGATGCTGTAACTTTGAAGAGCACTTTCTTCACTTGGAGGCATTAGTAGGACAGTGAATGATTTTGGAGCTGTGTCCTTTGCCATATCACGTTTAAATATTTGAACCCAGGGAGGTGCAGTGGATCATAGTTCTGCAGGAAAACCGACTGGGAGATCTGTGATTGTTGCTGTTGGACTCACGCATCAGTTGCTGTGAACCCCAACTTCAAAACCACAGGACAGCAAAGATCACGTCCTCGAGAATTTCAAATGAGTAACATCCATCACTGAACCCAAAGCAATATGATTTCTTGTTTCTTGTATCTCACATCTAAACGAGGAGAATCATTAGTTTTCCTTCTAATTCTTTTTCCAGTCTTCTCCCTTCCTCTTCTGAAGATGCTGCTTCTTGCTGGCCTGTGGTTCCATGCCCTCTGGCAGCCTGCCGACAACTTGCCCAAGTGGTCATTCATCATGTGAGAACCTGGAGAGTGAGGTGGTGAACTTTCTCTGTGTATTAGCGCTGATGCATCTACTGTGTATGCATAGGGGAGCAGCAGTTTGATGTGCCGTCATTAAGAAAGTTTCCCCGTAGATGTAAAATGGCTTTAATGCGCAGAGGCGCTGTTAATGTTTGTTTTTGGCTTGTTAATTACTTCTCAAGCATCAAGTAATTGGGAACATGCAGATTTACTCAAGATGACATGGCATTAAAGATATCTGCATTGATGAGGCGTTAAGGCGGTGGACATGGGTCCCGCACAGAGCAGAGAGGGCGATGCTGAAAGGGGAAACTCAACTGCTTCAATGCCCCCCAGCAGCGTGGCACCAGCGAATCTCACATGGCTGGGCACGTTGGAAGGAGAAGGGCGCCGTGGTCCAGGCAATGTCTCTACCACAGGTAGCAGAGCTACATCGATCTCACCAAGGAGCACTGTGTGACGAGGCTCTAGGCTTGAGTTTCTTCTTTGTACTACCTGATTTGCAGACTGGGTTGCAAAATGGAGCAGAGACCTGTTACACTGGATCCTTGTCCATTTTCCTGCCTGTCAGATTTCCAATCTGCCTGCTCGAATAGGGACGGCCTTATGCAAAAGCGTTGGTGAAAGAGTCATCCGCCTGCTTGTGGATAAGGAGCAGCAACAAACCATGGCACATGAGTGGGAGGAGAATGATGAGCAGAAGCAGGTCATCCACTATAAGAAGCAATGGATTTGCCAGATTATAACTGGCAAGTTCTTTCCTTGAGGCCTGTCTATGTTTATTTTCTGACTTTCATTTTTAAACCAACCATTTATTATTGCTGTTTTTCTTTAAATCTTCAAAACATCAATTTCAAAAGAAAGCAATTACTGTGAAGTTTAAGGCGAAGTCTTGCTTCTTTATTACAATATAATAGTGCAGTGTAGCTTTGAAGTGATGTGTTTTCCCTTGTGCTTTGGGTACTGGCGTGTTACTGTCCTTCTATTGCATTACTGCAATGTGATATATAACTGGAAGCAGTAGGTATGGAGACCAATCCAGAGGTGTACTGAGGACCTGCTCCTGGTTCAGCTGCTTGCCTACCTCATCTAGTTGCAGGTACCCCTGCCTATGTACCAGAAATGTCTTATCCCAATCTGGTTATGGGACCTATTTGTTTTGGAATCTTAGAACTTGTCCAGAGGCAGGCACAGACAAGGGACTGGTGGTGATTTGAAAGTCACCTGCCTGTTCCTGTGCTTCTCCCTTCATCCCACTACTGGAGGCTGATTCCCAATGTCGGTCAATGATCTTCAGTAAGACTATTGCACTGCCACGATGTCTCTATACCTCACACGTGCTTCTCTGGAATCTGTTTTGAAGCATAGTGAAACTGGCCATTATTGCATCATTGAGTATGGAGCTCAAGGCTAACAACATTGATGGAGCCTTTCTGAAAGGTACTCATATCATGTTTCCCGCTATTGTGCCTAAGGTGTCTCTTGCAATTGACAATCTGCCGACCAGAGAACCATTGGCAATTGTATAAAACCTAGCTTGCATCATGCTCTGCATGGAGGCAAGGACATGCTGGGCACCCATTTGTGCTCCTGAAGTAGCGGCCATTTTATTGCAGGCCCTTTAAGATCTGACTTGTGAAAAGGCTCCACAGGCACTATGCTATGCAGTGGCCAGCCCTCTGAACCTTCCATACCCATAAAAAGTGACTTACCCTGTGCTTCCTGTTCTAAAAGGGGAGAGGGATAAAACTGGCAACTGCAGGCCGGTCAGCCGAACGTCGGTGGTGGGGGAACCTTCAGAGACAATAATCCAAGACAAAATCGCTTGGAAAAACAAATTTGTTAAATGCAAATCGTGTTTGACTAACTTGATTGCGTTCTTTGATGAAGTAACGGAGAGGATTGAGGGTTGATGAGGGTAATGCGATGTACGTGATGTTGTGCATATGGACTTTCAAAAGGCGTTTGATAAAGTACCAGATAATAGGCTTGTTAGCAAAATTGAAGCCCATGGGATTAAAGAGGCAGTGGCCGCGTAGATATGAAATTGCCTAAAGAACAGAAAGCAGAGAGTAGTGGTGACCGGCTGTTTTTCAGACTAGAGGGAAGTATACAGCGGTGTTCAGGAGTCGGTATTTTGATATATATTAATCACCTGAACTTCGAGTATACAGGGCATCATTTCAAGGTTTGCAGAGGGTACGAAACTTGGAAATGTAGTCAACAATGATGAGAATAGTAACAGACTTCAGGAGGACATAGACAGACAGACTGGTGAAATGAGCAATATAAGCTAAATGGTACAATTTTAAAGTGGGTGCAGGAACAGAGAGACCTGGGGGTGTATGTACACAAATCTTTGAAGGTGGCAGGACAAGTTGAGAAGGCTGTTAAAAAAAACAGATGGGATCCTTGGCTTTCTAAACAGAGGCATAGAGTGAAAATGCAAGGAAGTTGTGCCAAACCTTTATAAATCACTGGTTAGCCACAGCTGGAGTATTGTGTCCACTTCTGGAAGGATGTCAAGGCCTTGGAGAGGGTGCGGAGGAGATTTACTAGAATGGTTCCAGGGATGAGGGGACTTCAGTTATGTGGAGAGACGAGAGAAGCTGGGGATGTTCTCCTTAGAGCAGAGAAGGTTATGGGGAGATTTAACAGAGGTGTTCAAAATCATGAAGGGTTTTGATAGAGTAAATAAAGAGAAACTGTTTCCAATGGCAGAAGAGTGAGAAACCAAAGTACTCAGATTTAAGTTAATTGGCAGAGGAAGCAGAGGGGAAATGAGGAGTTTTTTTTTTACGCAGCGAGTTGTTATGATCTGGAATGCACTGCCTGAAAGGAAGCATTTTCAATAGTAACATTCAAAAGGCAATAGGATAAATACTTGAAGGAGAAATATTTCCAGGGCTATGGGGAAAGAGCGGGTGGGAGTGGGACTAATTGGACAGCTCTTTCAAAGAGCCGGCACAGGCACGATGGCCCAAATGGCCTCCTTCTGTGCTGTATTACTCTATGATTCTATAAATTGGCAAAATGCGTGTCCCTGGGCTGGTACCTACTTCAATTCATGATGTGCTTTTATGAGGCTTGTTGCTGAGTGGAATCAGCTTGCTGCTTCTTGGATTGTAGCTTACCTGTAACAAGGAAAAGGGATATACGTGGCACAGGTCGTGGCTTGGCATGGTACACCACAGTCATTGCTTTCCACCTGCTGAAACACATTTGCACAGATAAACCATGCAATTATAATTGTGCCAACCAGCAGGGTGTTCCTCTGCTCCAAGCGTTGTGTCCCACTAGTCAGCCGGCCTCCAGGAATATAGGAACAGGAGGAGGCCATTCAGCCCCTCGAGCATGCTCCATCCTTCAATTAGGTCATGGCTGATCTGTACCTCAACTCCATTTACCCACCTTTGCTCCATATCCCTTGATACCCTCACCTAACAAAAATCTTGTTGAAAGCTCCAATTGACCCCCAGCATCTACAGCCTTTGGAGGCGAGAGAAAATTCCAAATTTCTACTACCCTTTGTGTGAGGAAGTGCTTCCTGATTTCCCTTTTAAATGGCCTAGCTCTAATTGAAAGGTTATGTCCCCTAGTTCCTGATTCCTCCACCAGAGGAAATAGTTTCTCTGTTTCTACCTTATCGAATCCTTTTAACATTTAAAACACCTCGATCACCCTTCAATCTTCTGTGCCTTTTGTTGTAAACAACCCTTTTCTCTAAGAGAATATGTATTACATGAATAGCTATATTGTACTGTGCATCTTAGACAATAGTGCAGTTGTGTGGCCTACCTGAGTATAAAGTACCTTCATATAGATGGTTTGAGGGCTGACTGAGTGCATTAAAGTTGTCAACCGCACGTCTGCACAATGGTGGCCTTCAATTTTCCTCATCTTTCTAGGTTATCCTTTTTGGTCTGCTCTACCAGTTCTTAATCATTTTCATTACTTCACTTTATGTTTCAATTTCAACAGATTATTGGGTCAATTTGGGTGAAGTGTGCTGAGCTGCTCGAGCAAACACATCTGAGAGCTTAGATTGACATAAATGGCTTGCTGTATGCATGCCAGCTTCCATATAATTGTTTATTCGTCGTCCTCCTCAATTCTCATCGTGGCATTTGTTTTCAGGTGAAAGGACTTGTTTTTTGCTGATATTCTTCCAGCTTTTTCAAGTACGCAAGTCCCATTCTCAGCTAGGGTGCTGCACTCCCTTGTCTGTTTTGTCCTCGGTTTATTGGTGGGTTGCCCTTTCACCCCTTGAGGGCATCTAAGATCTAAGATCTGCTGCAGATCATCATTGAATCTGGATGTATGCCTTTGATGACACGGGGAGTCAGCTGTGGATCAGTGGTAGCTCTCTCTGCCTCTGAATCAGAAGGTTACAGGTTCAAGCCTCACTCCAGGGACATTACTGCAAAAGTCTCGGCTGCACTGTCAGAGATCTTTCAGATGAGACATTAAATTGAGGCCCTGTCTTTTCTCTCAAGCGGATGGCCACGACTGAAAGAAGAGCAGTGGAGTTCTCCCAAGTGCCCTGGCAAACATTTCTCTCTCAAACAACATCACCAAAAACAGCTTATTTGGTCATTATCACATTGTTGTCTGTGGGACCTTGGCTGCTGCGTTTCCTACATTACAGCAGTGACTACACTTCAAAAGTATTTAACTAGGCTGGAAAGCGCTTTGGGTCATCTTGAGGTTGTGAAAGGTGCGGCATAAATGCAATATCTACACTCTGCCTCCATTTCAGTCAGAAATGATAAACTCCTACCACTATACCAGATACGTGGCTGTTTAGCTACTTGAGAGTCACCACTCCAAGGTTCTTTCTAATTCACCAGCAAATTGTGTATCAGTTTAGTACACACGAGCTTGCAGAAAGTGCGTGGAGTAAAATTATGCATTCCTGATGAACTTAAAAAAGGCAAAACCAAACAGAATTCCCTTTTATGTATTGCCTGCTTGCTAAAAAGAAATTGCCTTGAATGTTGGCAGGCTAATTAACTGTGGGCTCGTCACAAGTGAGTCCAATCCTGTCCTCAGTCTCCATCCGAATGCACAGCTGGGATTCACGGAATAGCAGTCAGGGGTGGGAGCCCTGACTGATTCTTTTTTTGATCCCTCCCAGCTACTGAGAGCCATTGTAATGATTCAACCGCTGCCCGGGCTGATCTCAGCGAGCTCAGCACAATGTGTTGCTTCAACCTGAAATCTTTAACCACATTTAATCCCCCATCGGGGGAGCCGGAACCCTTCACTTGAATCAAAGAAGTAGAACAGTAATGGAAGAAGCTGCACCTTGTGTTAAAAGGCACAAAACTGAATTCCCTTCTTGTTTCTGTGAGAGGCTGTTGTGTTTAAATAAAATATAGGTCATTTTCATTTACAGTGCATAAACACAGTGAACACTTAATCAGTAGATTCATTGTTCCCTCTGACACCTTTGCAGAATACTAAATCTTGACGGTTCATCTAAATAAGACTATTTCACACCTCATCATGCCCTCACTGTCTAACCACTGCAAAAGTTGCATAATTCCCACTGATTAAAAGATGACTATTTATTCGAGCCTTTAATCCTCTAAAGGTGCATATTTAAGCAAGGTTTTATTTGTTCCAGTCTTGGGAGCACCGAGTCCGTGTTTCCCCAGTTAGATTTGTTGTTCGGGTGTCATTCTCCGTAGACTTTGCTGAGCTCTACGATGCAAAAACGATAACAGAAGCAGAGCAAGTGGTCAAGCCTGGCTCCCTGGATTTAGCTCGGGGAACAAGAGGCGCTCGGTCCACTTGCAGATTCCGCAGATCAGGTCATTTATACTTAGCAGCCAACGCAGAGTGCTATTGCTGCACTCAACATCAACAACTTACATACGTACATACATACGAATTAGGAGCAGGAGTAGGCCACTCAGCCCTTCGAGACTGCTCCGCCATTCAATAAGATCATGGCTGATCTGATTACTCCACATTCCCGCCTACCCCCGATAACTTTTCACCCCCTTGCTTACCAAGAATCTATCTACCTCTGCCTTAAACATATTCAAAGACTCTGCTTCCACCGCCCTCTGAGGAAGAGAGTTCCAAAGACTCACGACCCTCTGTGAGAAAAAATTTCTCCTCATCTCTGTCTTAAATGGGCGACCCCTTATTTTTAAACAGTGACCCCTAGTTCTAGATTCTCCCACAAGAAGAAACATCCTCTCCACATCCACCCTGTCCAGACCCCTCAGGATCTTATATATTTCAATCAAGTCACCTCTTATTCTTCTAAACTCCAGCGGATACAAGCCTAGCCTGTCCAACCTTTCCTCATAAGACAACCCGCCCATTCCAGGTATTAGGTAAACCTTCTCTGAACTGCTTCCAACACATTTACATCCTTCCTTAAATAAGGAGACCAATACTGTACACAGTACTCCAGATGTGGTCTCACCAATGCCCTGTATAACTGAAGCATAACTTCCCTACTTTTGTATTCAATTCCCCTCGCAATAAACGATAACATTCTATTAGCTTTCCTAATTACTTGCTGTACCTGCATAGTTACCTTTTGTGATTCATGCACTAGGACACCCAGATCCCTCTGCATCTCAGAGCTCTGCAATCTCTCACCATTTAGATAATATGCTTCTTTTTTATTCTTCCTGCCAAAATGGACAACTTCACATTTTCCCACATTATACTCCATTTGCCAGATCTTTGCCCACTCACTTAACTTATCTATATCCCTTTGTAGCCTCCTTATGTCCTCTTCACAATTTACTTTCCTACCTATCTTTGTGTCATCAGCAAATTTAGCAACCATACCTTCGGTCCCTTCATCCAAGTCATTTATATAAATTGTAAAAAGTTGAGGCCCCAGCACTGATCCCTGTGGCACACCACTCGTTACATCTTGCCAATCAGAAAATGACCCATTTATGCCTACTCTCTGTTTCCTGTTAGCTAGCCAATCTTCTATCCATGCCAATATGTTACCCTCTACACCATGAGCTTTTATTTTCCGCAATAACCTCTGATGTGGCACCTTATCAAATGCCTTCTGGAAATCTAAGTACAGTACATCCACCGGTTCCCCTTTATCCACAGCACATGTTACTTCCTCAAAGAACTCCAATAAATTGGTTAAACATGATTTCCCTTGCACAAAACCATGTTGACTCTGCCTGATTACTTTGAACTTTTCTAAATGCCCTGCTATAATGTCTTTAATAATAGCTTCTAACATCTTCCCTATGACAGATGTTAAGCTAACTGGCCTGTAGTTTCCTGCTTTCTGTCTCCCTCCCTTTTTGAATAAAGGAGTTGCATTTATAGAGCACCTTTACCGTAGTAAAACGTCCCAAGGCGCCTCACAGGAGCGTAATCAAACAAAATTAGACACCGGGCCACGCAAGGGGATAATAGGGCAGCTGACCAAAAGCTTGGTCAAAGTGGTAGGTCTTAAAGGAGGAAAGAGAGGTAGAGAGCAACGTTCCCTCTAACGTTGCTCTCTACCTCTCGACCCGAAACGTTAACTCTGTTTCTCTCTCCACAGATGCTGCCTGACCTGCTGAGTACTTCCAGCATTTTCTGTTTTTATTTAGGATAACATATATCCTGGTAGTAAATTGAGAATAGAGAAGAGATAATCAGAGGGAGTCCAGAGTTAAAGTCAGAGGTCCCGTGGTGGGATAAAGTTGATGAAGGTCGGGTGGAGTCAGCATGGAGCATCGACGAACTGCTGTCCAGGTTCGGAGACAGGTGTGGAGGTCGAGTGAGCCAGAAGCTATTTGAAGGGTAGAGTATCGGAGGAAGCACTGCTGGAGGTATTTCTGTAGGAATGAAGAGCCAGGTGGTGTGCAGAAATGATCACAGGGCAGAAAGACAATAACAAACCACCCTATAGTCCCAGAACATGGAATGCCAATTTCAATGACAGGATCATGAATCTACCAAACCCCTCTTTAGGTGTCGCCAGTCTTTTCTTATGCTAGAAACAACCAGGAGGACGCTGCATCTTTGTGAATTAACCCTTAAAGTTCTGGACTTGAGTTCACATCAAAAAACATGGTTTTGATTAAAGAAAATGTATTTTCTAGGTCAATTAGTCAGTACTCCCTAATCATGACAGGCCCGTTGGCTGTAGATTGTATAAACTGTATGGAAGGAGGAGCCTCTTAGCTTTGCTGTGGCATTCACTGACTGTAGCTTATTGAGGGCAGTCTAGCGACATTAGCTCGCCATCCCCTTTGTGAGGTTCAGTGGCTGCAGACTGATAATGCGCGAAAGCCAGATCATCTCAGTTCTGTTGATGCAGGTCACTGGACCTCAATCGCTAGAGGCACCCCAAGTCCAGAACTGCCTCATTTTACTGACGCCAGGCTGTGTAGGTGCCAGGAGACAGGAGCCTCAGTTCACCTCATAATGCATATCATGAAGTCTGCATTTCTGACAGGCTTTGAAAAATAGACACTACAGCGGGAATATTATCTATCACAAGCCTGTCATCTAGTGGCGTGGCTGCACTATTTTATTTATTGTTATTGTAGCTTGTCTGACATTTTATTGAAACATGATATAACTCACTGTCGGCTGCCTGACATTTCTAATCTGGCATTGCGGAGTGTCAGAGACAGCGCTGGAACAATGGTTTTCCAAAAATGCTCCTATTCAAACTACCAGGTCGATAAGATACTTCTATTATTGCATATCGCAGACAACAACACAGGATGGAAAGGCAGTAACTGTCTACCAGCTCCAGTGCATGCTGATCTACCAGCCCCAGTGCATGCTGATCTACCAGCCCCAGTGCACGCTGATCTACCAGCTCCAGTGCATGCTGATCTACCAGCTCCAGTGCATGCTGATCTACCAGCCCCAGTGCACGCTGATCTACCAGCCCCAGTGCACGCTGATCTACCAGCCCCAGTGCATGCTGCTCTACCAGCTCCAGTGCATGCTGATCTGCCAGCCCCAGTGCATGCTGATCTAACAGCCCCAGTGCATGCTGATCTACCAGCTCCAGTGCATGCTGATCTACCAGCCCCGTGCATGCTGATCTACCAGCTCCAGTGCATGCTGATCTACCAGCCCCAGTGCATGCTGATCTACCAGCCCCGTGCATGCTGATCTACCAGCCCCAGTGCATGCTGATCTACCAGCTCCAGTGCATGCTGATCTACCAGTCCCCGTGCATGCTGATCTACCAGCCCAGTGCACGCTGATCTGCCAGCCCCAGTGCATGCTGATCTACCAGCTCCAGTGCATGCTGACCTGCCAGCCCCAGTGCATGCTGATCTACCAGCTCCAGTGCATGCTGACCTGCCAGCCCCAGTGCATGCTGATCTACCAGCTCCAGTGCATGCTGATCTGCCAGCCCCAGTGCATGCTGATCTACCAGCTCCAGTGCATGCTGATCTTCCAGTTCCAGTGTGCACTGCCTGAGCATTTGGTGAGTGTGCTGTTCATGTAGTTGAAGCACGTGCTGATGGAGCACATGCAGGTGGGATAATTGAACATATGCTGCTCGAGTGGGAGGGGCCTGCACCTATCGTTAAATATACTCAATCATATTTCATTTCAATACTGCAACACGACTGTCTGAATGGCAGCTAATGATAGATGTAGGACAGTTGAGTCGATGGCAGTAATGTGACGTAATGTTATGTTACCACCTGCTGCTGGAAACCGTTATGAGGCAGTGTGAGACGGCTTGGGCCAACATCAAGACTAAAGTTCTGAGGGTTGCCTTGCTGCTAAAAATTCAGCAAATATCTTAATAGCTTGAGTCATTTTCTTTTCTTTAATGCCTCTAAGTCCTAATACATGGAACAAAGAAGGAAGCGCAGCGTAAGCTCGAGGAACAGCACCTCATCTTTCATTTAGGCACCCTACAGCCTTCTGGACTCAACATCGAGTTCAACAATTTTAGATCATAACCTCAGCCCCTATCACATTTATATTTTATTTTTTCATCCACCCTTTTGTTTGGCCCCCCCTTTTTTTTCCCTCCCAGAAGCTGGCAGCTGTCCTTCATTCTGCCAGTGCATCTCACACTTCATTTAGCCTCAACCTGTCACATTAACACCTCCTCTCGCCTTGATTATCTCTTAATGTCTCTCAATGTCTCTTAATCTCTCCTTTTGTTCTTTCATCCCCTCCCTTTTCCCAGCTTTATCCTTGCTTTAAATCTATTTCATTTCCTGCTTTTTTCCAATTCTGACGAAAGGTCTTTGACCTGAAACGTTAACTCTGTTTCTCTCTCCACGGATGCTGCCTGGCCTGCTGAGTTTTTCCAGCATTTTCTGTTGTTATTTCGGATTTCCAGCATCCGCAGTATTTTGCTATCGTCAAGTCAGTTCCTGCTCTGACAATGGCCTTCATTGCAAGAGGATTTGAGTACAAGGACATCTTACTACAGTTAAACAGGGCCTTGGTGAGACCACACCTGGAGTACTGTGTGCAGTTTTGGTCTCCTTACCTAAGAAAGGATATACTTGCCATAGAGGGAATGCAGCGAAGGTTCACCAGACTGATTCCTGGGATGGCAGGACTGTCATATGAGGCGAGATTGGGTCGACTAGGCCTGTATTCACTAGAGTTTAGAAGAATGAGAGGGGATCTCATTGAAATGTATAAAATTCTGACAGGACTAGACAGACTGGATGCAGGGAGGATGTTTCCCCTGGCTGGGGGGTCTAGAACGAGGGATCACAGTCTCAGGATATTGGGTAGGACATTTAGGACTGAGATGAGGAGAAATGTCTTCACTCAGAGGGTGGTGAACCTGTGGAATTCTCTACCACAGAAGGCTGTGGAGGCCAAGTCACTGAATATATTTAAGAAGGAGAAAGATAAATTTCTAGATGCAAAATGCGTCAAGGGGTTTGGGGAGAGAGCGGGAATATGGTATTGAGATAGAGGATCAGCCATGATCATACTGAATGGCACAGCAGGCTCGAAGGGCCGAATGGCCTACTCCTGCTCCTATTTTTCTATGTTTCTATAGTTTCTAAATATGTTTATTCCAGAGCAAAATGGGTAGTCATCTTTTGCATAAGTATAAAAACAGAGGGATGGGGCAAGGCAAGGAGTGGGATCATACTAGGGTGCTGCTGCTGCTGATGAAAATTAATTGGAAACATAAACACATCCCAGGCCTTAGAAAGAGATGGAAAACAGACTTCTGGTTCAGAGCCAGAGGTTTGATGCCTGGTTTATATATTTTTGAAATTTCCAGACTCGCCACTCAGAAGACTGGACTGCCCGTTCCAAAGTTGGATGGATAACAGTGACTCTGCAGTAAGATTCAACCACACTTCTAAGGTGCTGCTAGATTGAAGTGACAAGCAGCATATTGTCTCACAGCTGTGTCCACAGCTGTACAAAAAAATGCCTCCAAGTTATTTTTCCACTGGGTCAGTTACAAATGTTCTTGGCAGTCCTCACGCTACAGTTGGGCTTGACCTTTGTTGGCTGCACTTGGCTCTTCTTGCAGATCACTTACAGGTTGAAGTGCTGTTTTGACAAATAGGCTAAGTTGGGCATATTTTCAAGCAATGTCTAGTTGTTACTGCCCAGAAAGCATGAACAGTGCTTTGGATTCCTTTGCCTTGCTGCTTAGTCATGAGGGGACATAACTGCAAAAGCTGAACTCCCTGAACATGGCCCCTTCACATGTCGGTAGCTGTGTTTTCTTTCCTTTCCTCAATTGTATCCAATTTCCTCTCTACCTCAAGACACTGGCTCCAGCTGGGAACTGTTCCATGGGCACCAGCACCCTCCAGTACCTCGCCCGATGGCCTTAGTTCCATGGGCACCAGCACCCTCCGGTACCTCGCCCGATGGCCTTAGTCCCATGGGCACTAGCACCCTCCGGTACCTCGCCCGATGGCCTTAGTTCCATGGGCACCAGCACCCTCTGGTACCTCGCCCGATGGCCTTAGTTCCATGGGCACCAGCACCCTCCGGTACCTCGCCCGATGGCCTTAGTTCCATGGGCACCAGCACCCTCCGGTACCTCGCCCGATGGCCTTAGTTCCATGGGCACCAGCACCCTCCGGTACCTCGCCCGATGGCCTTAGTTCCATGGGCACCAGCACCCTCCGGTACCTCGCCCGATGGCCTTAGTTCCATGGGCACCAGCACCCTCCGGTACCTCGCCTGATGGCCTAGGCAGTGTGCGGCAGGAGGCTATTCAACTGTGCCTGGCATCACAGCTAAGTTCAAACCTGTTTTTACCCGCTATCCACACGCTCTCTAATTAGAGTCACTGGATCACGAGCAGAAACAGGAACATTTGCTAATGTTTTGCCTTCCTTAGCTCAGGGGGGCTGAGCCCAATTGTAGTGCCCCAACTATAGTCCCAGCTCGGATCAACTAACCTCGGCACAGACTGGGAATTGAACCTGTGAGCTTGTAGCCTTTATGGCTTGGCGATATCCACTAGTTCATGGGGGAGGGGAAGAGCACTTAGCAGTTGTGTTTCTGTCTTTTCTGCCAACTTCCTTCTCTCCTGAAGGCGTTGCTGGGATCCTTCCATACCTTTCCCAAGTGGCCAGTCCTTATGTGTGAGCCTAGCTAGACAGGCTCTTGGACTGTGGTGGGCATCATAGCTGAGCCCAAAGCTGTCCTCACTTGACGCACACGCGCTTCCATCAAAGTGTAACTGGACTACAAGCAAGAGCAGGAACCCTGGCCAATTATTTTTTCTCTTTTAACCCAAGGGTGCCGTGGCCCACTGTAATATCTCTACTCCAGTGCTGGTGAGATCAGCTAACTCAGCGCAGGTCAGTTCGGACCTGGGACCTTGTGGCCTGTATGGCTTTGTGCAATACCGGGCGACCCCTTTACCCAGATGGCATCCGGGGGCGGGGGGTCACTTCGGAACGGTTTTATTTAAAAATGAATGACCAGCCCAATAGTACTTTGTGGTATGCTTCATCTAGACTTATTAATGACAAATATTCAACCCCCAAATAGAAGCCCTCAAACAGAAAAAGTGCCAACGCATTGTGATGCAGGCCTAATATTAAGGTGAAACCTTCCTTTCAGTGAATAAGCACAAGGATAAATTCATCAATTCTGCTCTCCCAGCAGTGACCTCTACTCAAAGGGAGTGTGGGTGGAGAGGGATGGCATCACAGCTGCGACCCAGTGGGAGACTGGGCTCAGTGAATTTGCCAATATAGTACAAGCTTAAGGTAGGAAGTGTTTCACAGTGATTTCTTCAACTTGCTTTCTGAATGGATCTGATTGGACATACAATTGTAAAAGATAAAGTAGAAAAGAAAGATCCAAGGATCAAGATATCCTGCAGCCTGTTGCATCCATCGAGTAGGCGCCAGGAGGATCTCCACCACCTCCACTCTATGAAAATCAGGTACTTTTGAAAACAAAATCAGGGCAAATTACTTGAAATGTGGTCTCTGCCCCCGGCCCACTGTCAGGAACTGCTTGGCACACACACTGAGGATACACAGCAAACACCTGGAGCACACCGCACCCCCATCTGGACAGGTACATCCCCCCCTCCCCACCCACCCCGGCAAAACCGAAACCCAGTGGGCACATCACAGCAGAAAAGCTTGGCATTAGACCCTAACCGTCGCTTCCTGGGATCAGCTGCCAGGGGTGTCAACAGCCCGAGCCATTCAACAAAGCTCATTCATGACCACCACTTACCACTTGTAATTATAAATCTAACAAGAGGCAGAAAACACTGGTGGGAGTAGTTTATAGGCCCCCAAACAATAGTTGTAATGTAGGGCAGAGTATAAATCAGGAAATTGGAGGTGGATGTAACAAGGGTAATACAGTAATCATGGGGAACCTTAATGTTCATATAGACTGGACAAACCAAATTTGCAGTGATAGTGTGGAGGACGAGTTTATGGAATGTACCAACTAGGGAACAGGCTATTTTAGATCTAGTATTGTGCAATGAGACAGGGTTAATTCATAACCTTGTAGTAAAAGAGCATCTGGGGAGCAGTGATCATAATATGATGGAATTTTATGTTGCATTTGAGAGTGATTTAGGTAAGTCCGAAACGAGGGTCTTAAATTTGAACAAAGCAAACTACGTAGGTATGAGGTAAGTTGGCTAAGGTAGGTTGCAAAACTATATTAAAAGATATGACGATAGATAAGCAATGGCAAAAATTTTAAGAAATAATTGAATGTACATTTCCTGAAGGAACAAAAACCCTGTGGGAAAAATGGTCCAACTGTGGCTAACAAGAGAAGTTAAAGATAGTATTGGATTAAAGGAAATGGCTTTTAATGGTGCCAAAAGGTATAATAAGCCTAAGGATTGGGTGGATTTTAGAATTCAGCAAAGAAGGACCAATAAATTGATAAAGTGAAAGAGAAAATAGAATATGAGAGTAAACTAGCAAAAGACATAAAAACAGATTGTAAAAGCTTTTATAGGTATGTAAAAAGGAAGAGATTAGCAAAAGTAAACATGGGTCCCTTACAGGCAGAGACAGGAGAAATTATAATGGGGAATAAGGAAATGGCAGAGGCATGAAACAAATACTTTGGGCTGGATTTTGAATGACCCGTGGAATCACAGAATCACAGAATCCCCACAGTGCAGATAGAGGCCATTTCGGCCCATCGAGCCTGCACCGACACATATCCCACCCTATCCCCGTAACCCCACGTATTTAATCCCCCCTAACACTAAGGGTCAATTTTTTTTTATCATAGCCAAATCAACCTAACCCACACATCTTTGGACTGTGGGAGGAAACCGGAGCACCCGGAGGAAACCCACGCAGACACGGGGAGAATGTGCAAACTCCACACAGACAGTCACCCGGGGCCGGATTCGAACCCGGGTCCCTGGCGCTGTGAGGCAACAGCGCTAACCACTATGCCACCGTGTTGCCCAGGAGTCGGGTTTGGAGGCATGTAGGGGGTTAAATTTGCTGGGTCGGGGGTCCCAACCCCATCCCGACTCCATCCCGCCTCCACGCAATTTTGACAAAATCAGTCGCGGCGTTCCTGACTCCGTCCCACCTCCAAGAGGCGGGAGAGGCCATTAAAGCCCTTAACAAGCCCTAAATTGGCTCTGTAATGCCATTTTGAAACGTTTTAGCTAGTTTAACCCATTTCTGATGTGAAGCACGCCTGATGTGAAACACTCCAGTGAAACCTGGCGGGAGCACAAGTGGATAGCTGACTATCAGCTGCAGGTCCACTATTACAACGGAGATGTGATGAAGGTAGTAGTAGTATTAGGTCTGAAAGTCGCCTCTGATGCTGCTGCATTGAATGTCTTCAGAGGCTGCATGGCCTTTGCTGTGAGAGGACTTGGATGCAAAAAAATTCTCACTCTCTCTCTTTCTCTCTCTCTCTCTCTCTCATATATATATATATCTTCAGGTCCACTCACAGCAAAAGCCAGGCATTCTCTGAGACCAGGCAGTCAGTCTCTGACCTGCAATGCAGCAGCAATGATGACATCATCAGAGGCGACTTTCAGACTGAAAGCACTAATTGGTTCATGGGTTCCCACATGCTGGAACTCAATTGCCCAATTAAGTGAAAATTGCATCATTCATCCACATTAATCTGGAGTCGGGGGGGGGGGGGAACACGAAATGCGGATGACACGACCTCAACCCGACCCCAAGACAAAATCCAGTCCTTTGTATCTGTCTTCACGGAAGAAGACTCAAAAAACATTCCGGAAATAGTGGACAATGAGGAATTTAAAGAAATTAGTATTAGTACAGAAACAGTACTGGAGTAATTAATGGGACTAAAAGTGAACAAATCCTCTGGACCTGATGGCCTAGATCGTAGGGGAGCAAAATTGGATCATGCCCCCTTTGGGGCGTTAACTTAGCCGGGGCACTACTTTTAGCGCCCCGAAAAAGTTAGCGCCCCCGCGCCTGAAATTCACTGGTAGCGCCCCAAGAGAGAGGCGGGGCACGTAGCGCTGCGCTACTGCAGGCCTTCCTCCCCTTATTAAAGGGGAGGGGCCAGGTGCAGCGCAACCCGGGGCCCAGCTGGGCCACCAGGGATCGGAGTGCCGGCAAAAGAGCCCGAGGAGTGCTGGGCTCACGGAGCGTAGCCGGCACCCCGCGGGGGGGGGACTTCACAGGAGGCCGGGGACAGCAACGGGGGCAGGTGCTGGCAGGTGGCCAGCAACAAAAATGGACGCCCGGCACCTCCCCTTTAATTTGCGCCGCCCCGGCCACATGTACGCCCCCCTGACCTTGTCAGACATAGCGTCTGGCGGTAAGTCAGGGGGCGCTACCGAAGATCGCGAGCGGGACGATGCGCACACCAATGATGTCATCGCCGGAGGCGCAGCGCCGTGAGGTGCAAATGGTTACCGCCGCCGCTAACCTCCCGCTGAATTTTGCGGGAGGTGTTAGCGGTGCCGCGCCCGGGCTCTAGTTGCTTTGCACCCCGTTAGCGCCCTAAGAGGGCACTAATGGCAGGCGCAAATCAACCGAATTTTTCCCCCTAGGATTTTAAAAGAGGTGGCTATAGAGATAGTGGATGCATTGGTTTTGATCTTCCAGAATTCCCTGGATTCTAGAACGGTCCCCATGGATTGGAAGGTAGCAAATTTAACACTGCTATTCAAGAAAGGAGGGAGAGAGAAAACAGGGAACTATAGGCCAGTTAGCCTGACATCAGTAATAAGGAAACTGCTAGAATCTATTATTAGGGACGTGGTAACAGGGCACTTAGAAAATCATAATAGGATTGGGCAGAGTCAACACAGATTTATGAAAGGGAAATCATGTTTGACAAATTTGTTAGAGTTTTTTGAGGTTGTAACTAGCAGGGTAGCTAAGGGAGAACCAGTGGATGTGGTGTATTTGGATTTTCAGACGGCATTCGATAAGGTGCCACACAAGAGGTTATTACACATAATTAGGGCTCGTGGGATTGTGGGGAATATATTAGCATGGATTGAGTATTAGTTAATGGACAGAAAACAGAGAGTAGGAATAAACGAGTCATTTTCAGGTTGGCAGGCTGTAACTAGTTGTGTACTGCAAGGATCAGTGCTTGGGCCTCAGTTATTTATGATCTATATCAATGACTTAGATGAGGGTAACCGAGTGTAATGTATCCAAGTTCGCTGATGATACAAAGATAGGTTGGAAACTAAGTTGTGAGGAGGATGCAAAGAGGCTGCAAAGGGATATAGGCAGGTTAAGTGAGTGGGCAGGAACATGACAGATGGAATATGATGTGAAGAAATGTGAAGTTATCCACTTTGGTAAGAAAAATAGAAAAGCAGAATATTTTTTAAATGGTGAAAGATTGGGAAATGTTGGTGTTCAGAGGGACCTGGCTGTCCTTGTACACAAATCACTGAAAGTCAACATGCAGGTACAGCAAGCAATTAGGAAAGCAAATGGTATATTGGCCTTTATTACAAAAGTATTTGAGTATAAGAGTAAAGATGTCTTACTGCAATTATATAGGGCCCTGGTGAGACCACACCTGGAGCATTGTGTACAGTTTTGGTCTCCTTACCTAAGGAAGGATATACTTGCCTTAGAGGAAGTGCAACAAAGGTTCACCAGACTGATTCCTGGGATGGGGGGATTGTCCTATGAGGAGAGATTGAGTAGACTAGGCCTATATTCTCTGGAGTTTAGAAGAATGAGAGATGATCTCATTAAATCATGTAAAATTGTTACAGGGCTTGACAGGGTAGATGCAGGGAGGATGTCTCCCTTGGTTGGGGAGTCTAGAACCAGGGGTCACAGTCTCAGAATAAGGGGTCGGCCATTTAGGACTGAGATGAGAGGAATTTCTTCACTCAGAGGGTGGTGAATCTTTGGAATTCTCTACCCCAGAGGGCTGTGGATGCTCAGTCGTTGAGCTTATTCAAGACAGAGATCAATAGATTTTTGGAATCAAGGGCATCAAGGGATATGGGGATAGTGCAGGAAAGTGGAGTTGAGGTGAAAGATCAGCCTTGATCTTATTGATTGGTGGAGCAGGTTCGAGGGGTCGTATGGCCGACTCCTGCTCCTATTTCTTATGTTCTTATGTTCGTATTACAATCACAGTTGGAACAAAAAAAAACACATACTGAGATCTGAAATAACAACAGGGAAAATCCAGCAGGTCAGTCAACTCATGGAAAAAGAAAGACCGGTTCATGCTTCAGGTGGGAATCCTTCATCAAAACTTTGTGTAAAAGCTGAAGGAAACTGCATGTATTTTCTGTAGAATATTAAAACCATTTATTTAATGTTAAGAGTTATGCCTTTTACACAGTGTTATACCCTCCTTGGACTCTAGCTAAATTAATGCAGACTCCTCCATCACCTACATAACATGCCGCTTCCCAAAGGTCTGTTCGGTATTAGCAGTGTGTGGATCAGTGGGTCGCACTCTTGCTTCTGTGTCAGAAGATTGTGGGTGCAAGTCCCACCTGCAGACATATAATCCAGGCTGACACTCCAGTGTCAGTATTTGAGGGAGTGCAGCACTGTCGGAGGTGCTGTCTTTTGGATGAGACATTAACCTGAGGCCTCGTCTGCCCTCTCAGGTGGATGTAGAAGGTGCCGCAGGACGATTTGAAGAAGGGGAGTTCTCCCTACTGTCCTGACAAATATTTATCCCTCAACCAATATCATTAAAACAGATTATCTGATCATTATCTCATTGCTGCCTGTGTGCAAATTGGCTGCCATGTTTCCAACATTACAACAGTGACTACATTTGGTCGTAAAGCGCTTTGGGATGTCCTGAGGTCATGAAAGGTGCGATATAAATGCAAGTTCTTTCTTTTATGCCTGGATGAGTTCAAGTTTGTGGAGTGTTTTACATGTAATTTGAAGTGGTAAATGTGAGCAATCCTTCACCTGCACTTTGAACGGTCTTCACGAATGGTCCAGCGCTCCGCAGTGTGTTGCTTTTCTGGAAGTCTTGCTGCTGTGGGGAGATCAGGCTGTGGTCATGTGCAGTCATGTTGAACGCACTAACCAGCAGATGGTGCAATGGCACAGACACTCCAACTGTATTTCCCTCCCCCAAGTGCTGTTTATTGTGTGTTTATATCGTAATTATGCAGTACACTGACAACCTCGTCCAAAACTAGGTGGGTGGCATCCCCGTCACATTTTCACGCTTTATTCTGCATGTTTGGCTGTCACAAAGCACAAATTATTTTCTGCCTTTTTTGCACCTTTGACATCTGTCTGCTTACTCGTGAAGCTGACTGGTCCCAGTGAATTGCTGAACATATTTTATAAGCAAGGACACGATTAAAAACCTGACCTGTACATGTTACGCAAAACGACAGATGGATCATGGAGCAAGGTAGAAGGGAAGAAGGAAATGCTCTATGAGTTTCTCCCTGGAGTCCTAGCCAATATTTATCCCTCAAGCAACACCTAAAACAGATTATCTATTTCCACCTCTGTAACATCGCCCGTCTCCGCCCTTGCCTCAGCTCATCTGCTGCTGAAACCCTCATCCATGCCTTTGTTACCTCTAGTCTTGAATATTCCAATGCACTCCCGTCTGGCCTCCCACATTCTACCCTACGTAAACTCATGCTCATACAAAACTCTGCTGCCCGTGTCCTAACTCGCACTAAGTCCCATTCACCCATCACCCCGGTGCTCGCAGATTCTCAGTTAAGCAACGCCTCGATTTAAAAATTCTCATTCTTGTTTTCAAATTCCTCCATGGCCTCGCCCCGCCCTATCTGTGTAATCTCCTCCAGCACCACAACTCTCTGAGATCTCTGTGCTCCTCTAATTCTGGCCTCTTGCGCATCCCTGATTTTAATCGCTCAACCATTGGCGGCCGTGCCTTCAGCTGCCAAGGCCCTAAGCTCTGGAATTCCCTCCCTAAACCTCTTCCTCCTCTCTACCTCTCTTTCCTTCTTTAAGACGCTCCTTAAAACCTATCTCTTTGACCAAGCTTTTGGTCATCTGCCCTAATATCTCCTTATGTGGCTCGGTGTCAAATTTTGTTTGATAACGCTCCTGTGAAGCGCCTTGGGACGTTTTACTACGTTAAAGGCGCTATATAAATACAAGTTGTTGTTGTTGGTGATCTGTTCATTATCACATTGCTGTTTGTGGGAGCTTGCTGTGCACAAATTGACTGTTGTGTTTCCTACGTTACAACAGTGACTACGCTTCAAACGTATCTCATTGGCTGTAAAGTGCTTTGGGATGTCCTGAGGTTGTGAAAGGCGCTATATAAATGCAAGCTTTGTTTCTTTGGGGGAAAAATTCAGCTGCTTGCGCCTCCCGTTAGCGCCTTAAATGGGCGCTAATGGGGCGTAAAGCAGCTAACGCCCGGGCGCAGCGCCGCCCACGCCTCCCGAAAAATTTAGTGGGAGGTTAGCGGCGGCGGCAGCCGGTAGCGCCCTGTGGCGCTGCGCCGCCGGCGATGACGTCATCGCCGTGCGCAGCGCCCCGCTCGCGCCCCGGCCGTGATCTTCAGTCGCGCCCCCTGATTTACCGCCAGACGCTATGTCCGACGGGTTCAGGGGGGCGTACGTGCGGCCGGGGCGGCGATATTTAAAGGGGAGGTGGCAGGCGGCCATTTTTGTTGCTGGCCGCCTGCCAGCACCTGCCCCCGTTGCTGTCCCCGGCCCCCGTGAAGCCCCCCCACCGTGAAGTGCCGGCTGCGCTCCAAGAGCCCGGCACTTCTCTTGAGTGCCGGGCTCTTTTGCCGGCACTCCCGATCCCTGGGAGCCCAGCTGGGCCCCGGTTCGCGCTGCGCAAGGCCCCTCCCCTTTAAGAAGGGGAGGAAGGCCTGCAATACCGCGGCGCGACGTGCCGCAGCGCGTGGCGCTGCGGCACGTAGCGCCAGGATATTCACTCGCAGCGCCCCAAGAGGGATGCGGGGTGCTTCCAGTTGCGCCCCGCTTCCCTCTTGGGGCGCAACCACTGAAGTTCCGGCGCGGGGCCGCTAATTTTTTCGGGGCGCTAAAAGTCGCGCCCCGGCGAGGTTAGCGCCCCAAATGGGGCGCGACTCAATTTTTACCCCTTTGAGTTTTGAGTTTGCACGCGCACAATGCACTTGTATCAGTCCTAGTTGTCTCTAGGTTTTTAGCAGAGTGCAATGATCGGTGTGTGAAATTTGCACATTATGGGGTACATTTTACCAGTCAGCGCTTCTGTCTGTTAAAAGTAAAATCACGCAGGCAACAACTTGGGTGCGTTGTCCTCGCGCCCCAATTCTCGACATGTGCTGCTGCACGAAGCTTTGCATCAGCGGTCTTAACTCATGAAACGTGCCCCTATATCTACTTGATTGGCGATAAATACCCATTAGAACTATACAGATTTTATCCTTCCAAACTTGCGTTGTGTCTGGAGAGAACATTTTGAGCTGTGTAACACTAGGGTGAAGGACAGGTCCGTCACTGACTGTAGTGGCACTGGAAGCATTTTAAGGGGGTGAACTAAGAGGGCTGGGTTTTCCTGCTGGGGTGGAATAGCAGCAGCGGAGGACTTAGAAGGGGATAAACAGCTCAGATTCACCAGAATGATACCAGGGCTTAAAGGGTTAAAAATAACGAGGACAGGTTGCATAAACTTGGCTTATAATTCCTTGGGATTTGAAAATTGAGGGGTGATCTAATCAAGCTGTTTAAAATGATAAAGGGGTTCAATAGGGTAGATACAGAGAAACAATTTCATCTGGTGAGGGAATCCAGGACAAGGGGGCACACTCTTCAGGTTAGAGCTAGTGCATTCAGGAATTAAATCAGGAAGCACTTTTTCACACAAAGGTTAGTAGACATGTGTAAGGAATTGGTTAGGAAGTAGGAGACAGAGAGCAGAGATAATGGGTATGTACGCAAATTGGCAGGATGTGACTAGTGATGTCCCCTGGGATCTGTACTGAGGCCTCAGCTTTTCACTATATTTATCTACGACTTAGATGAAGGAGTAGAGAGCTGTGTATCCAAGTTTGCTGATGACACTAAGTTAGGTGGCACAGTAAGTAATGCAGGTGGGAGTGGAAAGTCGCAAAGACATTGATAGATTAAGTGAGTGGGTGAAACTGTGGCAGATGGGGTTCAATGTGAGGAAGTGTGAGGTCATCCACTTTGGACCTAAGAAAGATCGATCAGAGTATTTTCTAAATGGTGAGAAGCTGGGAGCTGTGGAGGAGCCGAGAGATTTAGGGGTCCAAGTACAGAAATCACTAAAAACTAGTAGACAGGTACAGAAAATAATTAAAAAGGCTAATTGAATGTTGGCCTTTATCTCAAGGAGGCTGGAATACAATTAGTGGAAGTTATGCTACAGCTCTGGGTAGACCGCATCTGCAGCACTGTGTACAGTTCTGGGCACCGCACCTCGGGAAGGATATATTGGCCTTGGAAGGCGTGTAGCGCAGACTCACCAGAATAATATCGGGGATACAAGCGTTCAATTTTGACGAAAGGTTGCATAGACTTGGCTTGTATTCCCTTGAGTATAGAAGATTAAGGGGTGATCTAATTGAGGTGTTTAAGATAATTAAAGGGTTTGATAGGGTAGAAAGAGAGAAACCATTTCCTCTGGTGGGGGAGCCCAGAACAAGGGGGCATAACCTTAAAATTAGAGGGAAATGGAGTTGAGATACAGATCAGCCATGATCTAACAGAATGGCAGAACATGCTTGAGGGGCTGAATGGCCTACTCCTATTCTTATGTTCCTATGAAATCTGCCAGCCCCTCCCCGCCCCCCCCCCCCCACCACCAACTGCAACGCTGACTCATTTTGTTGGATGGGAGTCATTGCCCACAAAAGAAAGGATCCTGGCAGATTCCCATTGGTAAGTTGGGGCCGCCATTGCAGCATCCAGAGAGGTGGCAAGGGACCTGAAAGGGTCGAAAGAAATCCAAAGAAGGCGGGAGCTGCAGAGACCCAGCCGACAAAGGAGTCATAACTGGAGGGAGAGGAGGCCTCTACTCGGCTCTCTGCCTCCATTAGTTGACATCACGGCATCACCATTGTTGACCCTGGCCTACTGCCACCTTCCACCAGTCTCCAGGTAGTCCCAGGGAACAGCTGTAAAAAGGGCGGACAAGTGGAAAAAAAGCTGGGAAGCAGGGCTCCGATTCAGAGCCAGTATTTACATATGGTAAGCAGGGAATGAGAAGTGAGGGTTGAGGGGGGAGTGAAATCCAGGTCAGGGCAGGGAGGCAGCAGAAGGCTTCATCCTTCCATTTTCCTGCCCTTTCTGCTGCTATCTTGCCTAATTTAGGGCAGGATAGTAGAGGAAAATCCAACACAGAATGTCACAGAAGCTGCATAATGGCACCGCACAAAAATATGTTGGCTTAACGGTGATTTTTTCCTTATGTTTATTAGTGCCAATGTAGTAAATAAGCCCAGTGACAGCATTGTTATTGATGTGTATTAAGAGACATCAGAATATATTATTAATAATAATTGTGTTAGCTGTAACCTCATGCTCATTTGAAAAATACATTTAATTATTATGATAATGATGATAAATTGTGAGACATAAGAAATAGGACATAAGAAATAGGAGCAGGAGTAGGCCATATGACCCCTCGAGTCTGCTCCACGAGACTGGGTGGTCCAGTGGATTAGACAGTGATTTTATACCTATGAGAGCCGGGCTCTTCTCCATCCATCTGAGAGTGTGAAATTCTACTCTCTGTTGTCTGTAAGGATGCCTCATGAAATAATTTTGTAGAGTTTCAATCTAGGTCCAAGTGGGCATAAGTCCAAGCACAAAACAGTCCCTAACTTGGCCATCTCACTCAATGGTTTTCCTGCAATCAGTTTTAGCTTGTTGAAGGCCATTCCTGCTTTGATGTCCTCATTGGCCCCACCAATGTTACTGAGCATAACTTCAAGGTGAAAAAAACTTTCTAATTCCTTTAGACCATCATCACTATCTTATTTAATGGGAGTGTTCTCAACGGCTTATTCATTTTGTCTGTGGCAGTCCTGTTCTTAATCAGGCATTTTCCCAGCTTTATATGAAAGGATTTAAGGACATGGCATTAAGTGTTTTTCTTCAAATCTACTTCACGTATCCACTACTCTGGGGAAAGAGAGGGATCTTCTAATCTCACTTGAGATTAATTTAACAACTGAGGGCAAGCTATTTAGCAACAGGCTTCCCTGCGAGCTGGTTATCTACTTATACTTCAGACACCAGTTTGTTTGCCCTTCCTTTTAAGAATAATTAAAAGGAAAAACAGAGTAGTGAGTGTTAAAGGTTATCAAATGTCAATGTTTGTAAAGAGCCCTCAGGTTAGCGGGCAGTCACACTTCTCCAGCAGCTTGGTGACCCCAGCAACCTGTCACCCTGCACACAGATAGGACCACCCAGCAACCTGGTGACTGGTGGCTTGTAGCCCAGGAGAGGTATTGATGAAACAACCCAGTAACCTGATGGAAATTCTTAGCAAAGAGTCCAGTAAGCTAACGGTTAAAACGCTCTTTCCTTCCCAAGGTATTTTTTTATTCAAAGCAGCATCACTGCATGCCACTGAACTCCAGCAGCCATTGTTGGATGAAGGACCTAACAATAGCAGAACATCTACGGGGTGCAGTGTGGAAGGCATCTTGTCCTCTCCCACACACATATGTTGTTGGAAGACAATGGAAAGGTTAGTGCTGCCCTCTCCCAGCGGAAAGAGGCCTCTGATGTGATGAGAATTCTTGTCTAATCTTTCCCCAAATTATGTGAGTAATGCTACAAGACTATTATGTGGATAGACAGAGTGCCTTGCAATTAGACTAGTGGAAGTGCATGTCACTTAACAGTTGGGCAGAGAGTTTGGCAAACCACGTTATACCCCTGCACAGGATTGGTCATGGTGCTTTGCAGTTGGGCATAGGAAATGGCAAGGCACATTGCAATTGGACACAGATGGGCGAGCCACATTATAGAGAAGCAGAGGGCTTGGCGAGCCACATTAAAGCTGGCAGAGGGATTGGCAAGGTGCATTGTGGTTGGTCAGAAGGATTGACACCGTACATTACAATTAGGTAAAGGTGTGAGCAAGGCACATTACATATTACATACAATTGGATAATGAATGTAAAATATATATTATACTAAGAATTATAATAAAACAAATTGATTGGCAGGATGATTTACATTTAAATGAATGGATGTACTGGGTACATTACAGTTAGACTAATGAATAGACATCACATATTATAAGAATTCTAAACAGACTAATGGGGGAGCAGTGTACATTATAATTAGATAGAAGTGCAGGGTACATTAGAATGAGAATAATGGATGAGCAAGATGTAGACCAGCAACTAATAGACTAATGGATGAATGTGATATATGTTCGAACTAATGGATGACCATGGTGTGTTACAATTAGAATAATGAATGAAGTGGATGCATTAAACGTAGGATAATGGGTGAGCAGGGTGCATTCCAGTTTGAATAATGTGTGAGGTGGGTGCATTACAGTTACAGTAATGGACTGCAACTCATTAAAGTAAACATGAACAAAAAAACAATGTTAGAAAAACTAATGGCACTAAAGACTGATAAATCCCCGGGACCTGATGGTTTCCACCTCAGGGTTCTAAAGGAAGTAGGTGAGGAAATTGCAGATGCTTTAGCCATAATCTTCCAAAGCTCTCTCGATTCAGGAATTGTCCCTTTAGATCGGAAAATTGCAAATGTAACTCCATTATTTAAGAAAGGTAAGGGAGAGAAACAAGGAAATTATAGACCTGTTAGACTAACATCTGTTGTGGGGAAGTTATTGGAATCTATAATTAAGGACAGAATGACTGAGCATTTAGAGAAATTTGAGCTGATTAGAGAGAGCCAACATGGGTTTATAAAGGGTCAGTCATGTCTAACAAACCTAATTGAATGTTTTGAGGGAGTAACTAAAGTATTGGACAGGGGAATGTCTGTGGATGTAGTTTATATGGACTTCCAGAAGGCATTTGATAAGGTTCCATATAAGAGACTGTTAGCTAAAATTAATGCTCATGGAATTGAAGGCAAATTATTGACCTGGTTAGGAGTTTTTTTTAAAATTCATTCTTGGGATGTGGGCTTCACTGGCAAGGCCAGCATTGATTGCCCATCCCTAATTGCCCATCAGAGAAGGTGGTGGTGAGCCTCCTCTTGAACCGCTGCCGTCCGTGTGATGAAGGTACTCCCACAGTGACTTTGTTGTAGTGGTTTGGTGGAATTGAATGGCTTGCTAGGCCATTTCAGAGTCAACCACATAACTGTGGGTCTGGATTCATATACAGGCCAGACTGGGTGAGGACGGCAGATTTCCTTCCCTAAAGGACATTAGTGAACCAGATGGGTTTTTACGACAATCCGGTAGTTACTTGGTCACCATTACTGATACTAGTTAGGCGGTAGAAGACAGAGAGTAGGGATAATGGGATAATGGGTAAGTACTCATATTGCAAGGAAGCGACTAGTGGTGTCCCACAGGGATCTGTGCTGGGGCCTCAACTATTCACTATATTTATTAATGACTTGGATAACACAATAGAGAGCCATATATACAAATTTGCCAATGACACAATTGGTGGTATAGTAATTAATACAGATGGGAGCATAGAATTACAAAGATACATTGATAGATTCAGTGGGTGGGCAAAACTGTGGCAGATGGATTTCAACTCAGGTAAGTGTGAGGTCGTCCATTTTGGACCTAAAAAGGATCGATCCGAGTATTATTTAAATGGTGAAAAGCTAGCAACAGCGGAGGTTCAAAGAGAGTTAGTAGTCCATGTACACAGATCACTAAAATGTAGTAGTCAGGTACAAAAAAAATAATCAAAAAGGCTAATGGAATGTTGGTCTTTGTAACTAGAGGGCTAGAATATAAAGGGGAGGAAGTTTTGCTACAGCTGTACAAAGCCCTGGTTAGACCACATCTGGAGCAACGTTCTGTTCCGTGCAGCGCTCTGGAGGTCCGCCACAGCCGGTGAGCTGCCTTTTAAATGCAAAATCCACCCCAAAAAGAAATTGGAGGGAACATTGATCTAAAGTACTATGGACAGTTCTGGGCACCGCACCTTAGAACGAATATATTGGCCTTGGAAAGAGTGCAGCACAGATTCACCAGAATGTTACCAGGGCTCCCAGGGTTAGATTATGAGGAGAGATTACATTAACTAGGCCTGTATTCCCTGGAATATAAAAGGTTAACCAGTGTTTTAATTGAGATTTTTTTAGGATTTTAAAAGGAATTGATAGGGTAGATAGAGAGAAAGGGCTAGAAATTCATTATAACCAAGGAGTGGGTGGTGTCAGTGGGAAAGTTGGAGAATTAGCACCAGGCGCTAATGCTTTAGACTGCACGCAAAATTCATGCTCACTGCTCAAAAAAAATGATTGGAGTCCTAATACAAGTCTTAAAGCCCAAGCTCATTGGCGTTACACTCAAAGGGTGGACCAATATCAGGTGCAGTCTAATCGCTTTTTTCACTACTTAAAGGGGAGGTTCATTGATGCTGCAGCACCTCATTCTCAGCATTCCTGGCTGTGCAGCTGCCTCAGCAAGCAGAAGCAGGGCACGGAGAAGGAGCCAGAGGACTGAACCAGATATACTCATGGCATTGGAGGCATTGGTTTTCGCTGTGGAGAGACGGAGGGCGGCGATCTACCCGACAAGTGGCAGGAGGCCCTTGCCACAAGTCTTACGCACCATGTGGAGGGAGGTAGTGCAGCACATCTTGGGCAGCACTGTGGTCCCTAGGACCCACACACAGTGCAGGAAGAAATTTAATGACATCACTCGGGTGGTCAGGGTGAGTGAATGCTTCAACAAATGCTACATACCACCATCTGAGCCACAGTCTTCACACACTGCCCAAAGCACCACACCCCCAGCACTCACCCACCAACAATCTCTACCTCCCAATACTCACAGCCTCATCTCACACCTTGCACACAATGACAGCTATTCAACTATGGCAGGCACATCACCCAAACACACTGCTCCACACTCACTCACACACTTTCCTTTCTCTTGCAGGCCAAGGTGGCTCACCATAGGAGGGAGCAGGAGTGCACAGGCGGGGGAAAAGCCAGACACCCAACCACTGTCTGAGCTGGAGAATCGAGTGCTGTAGATTATTGGGTGCCAGGTGGTGGGTGCCATGGCCACCGGTGACGTTGACCCCCTTGGGGACAACAACGGTATGTTCATCCCTACTCCTTCTTCTCACATCCCACTTCCCCCTCAGCCCACAAGCATTTCCCACTTTCCAGCTAATCATGCTGTATGCATGCATTTCTCCCTTTCTGCCCCCCTCCCCTCACCTTTTCACTCAGAGGGTTGTGAATCTTTGAAATTCTCTGCCCCAGAGGGCTGTGAATGTTGAGTCTTTGAGTATATTCAAGGCTGAGATAGAGAGATTTTTGGACTCTAGGGGCATTAAGGGCTATGGGGATCGGGTGGGAAAGTGGAGTTGAGGTCGATGATCAGCCATGATCTTATTGAATGGCGGAGCAGGCTCGAGGGACCGTGTGGCGGAGCAGGCTCAAGGGGCCGTGTGGCGGAGCTGGCTCGAGGGGCCGTGTGGCGGAGCAGGCTCGAGGGGCCGTGTGGCGGAGCAGGCTCGAGGGGCCGTGTGGCGGAGCAGGCTCGAGGGGCCGTGTGGCCGACTCCTGCTCCTAATCCTTATGTTCTTAGCCTGACTCTTGTGCCTTTATGATTTCAGATAATCAGCAAGCACCTGAGCAGTCTGTCCCTGAGGGCACCGTAGAGAGCAAGGCAGGAGAAGAGGAGGAGGAAGAACACACCACATCACTGAATCTTTCACCTGCAGACACCAGCTCAGATACTGGCACTACGTGTTCTTTAGAGGCTAGTATAGTAGCGGTATCTGCACAGGGTGAGGCACCAGGGACAAGTGGGCTGCAGCAAGGCCAGGGGGAAAGGGTAGCTTGGGGGCCAGCTCCCCGGAGGGCGAGTTCGTGCATGAGTTCTGCTGCACAGGACTCAGATGAGGACCTCGATGGGGAGGTGTTTAGAAGACGGGTGATGGGCATGCACATCGAGATAATAGGTGCAATGGCAAGGGTGCCTGAGAGCCTCTCGACAATGAAAAGGAACGTTACACAAGGCTTTGCGCACACCATGGAGCCCTTCATTTCCGGTCTGCAAAGGATGGTGGACTCCCAGAGAGACCATGGCAACCCAGACCTCATGCCACGTGTGATGGGCGATGTCGCAGCTTCCATTGCAGCACAGGTGGAAGCCACGCAAGGTCTCAGTGCTGTAATGCAGTCTATGCTTGGTGCCATCGATTCTCGGACTGTTCTCATGCAGTCTCAGCTTGATGCCACGCAAGCTCTGACTGCTGCCATCGTGGCTGGGTCTACCACCGTCAACCAGGGCTTTCACGGTGTCGCAGCAGGCCAGCAATCTGTGCTCCAACAGATTGATAGGGATGCTGAGGTGCTGCCCCGAGGGAGTGTCAGTGGGTCAGTGGAGTAGGAACCTGTTATCCTCTCTCAGGATGACAGCATTCCTGCTCCCACCACTGCTACTCCGCCATTGCCCTTGTCACTGCCTGTCATCCAGCCAGCCCAGACTGCTGCCGCCCATGCTGAGGTGATGCAGTCTACAGCCGGGCCTTCCAGGCCCAGAGCTGGTCGAGGGCATCCTGCAAGGCCATCTGAAGTCTCCCGCACGGACACTCAGCAGCCTTCCACCAGCCTTGCTGCAGCCACTGGGTCAACACTTTGTAGGAGCACTAGAGCAGGCAAAGGCACTGTAATGACAGGCACTAAGGGATTGCACAAGGGTGAATAGTTAATATTTTTTTTGTAAATATGTGTTCACTGATTTTTGATAAACTTATTAATTCAGTTTGGATTCTTTTGTCGTGTGTCTCATTTCAGCTTTGTGCTGTGATATGGCTTGCGACAGGGATGGGCTGACGGGGATGCGGTGAGCAATGTAGTCCCTTCTCCTGCTGTACAGAGCCTCAGTGACCTCCCGGATGCAGCGATGGACGGCGAACTGTGAGATGTTAACTATGTCTCCTGTTGCAGACTGGAAGGATCCACTGGCGAAGAAATTGAGGGTGACGGTGACCTTGACTGCCACTGGGAGAGCCGTGGTCACTCTGGCCTGAGGCTGGAGGTCTGGTTGCAGGAGGTGGCAGAGTTCTGTGACCGCCTCCTTGGTGAAGCAGAGCCTTCTAATACACTGCTTCTCGCTTAATTGGAGGTAGGAGAAGTGCTGTCGGAATACCCTCGGAGGGTAAGGCCTCCTGTTGAGAGCCCTGATGGCAGTCCTCATCTCTCTGCGCACATGTTCCCGTAATTCTCGCTGCCTACGCTCCCTCCACCGTAGATCCTGGAGGGTGAGGTGGCATGCCAGTATAGCCCCCATTAATGTCACCATTAATGAAGTTTGTGGCCGGGGCGCGAGTGGGATGCTGCGCACAGCAATGATGTCATCGCCAGAGGCACAGTACCACGGGGCACTACCGGCTACCGCCGCCACTAATCTGAATTTCGCGGGAGGTGTTAGCTGTGCCGCCCTTAGGGCGCTAATGGGAGGTGCAAAGCAACTCAATTTTTCCCCCTTGGAATATGTGAAACTGACAAGAAACCACTGAAACTGCACTAACCTGACAGCTGTGAGTCGTTACTGATGATCCCTTTAAATAACATCTCTGGAGCCGGCTTCTTGGTGCTACATGCCAGCTCTCCCTGTCGCTGTTTACTCCAGGCGCTAAGGTGGGTATGACAATCAGTTTAGCAGATCGGGCGGTCAGTGAGCAATGCACACTCACTGACGTTACGATCCACCTGGCGTTGACATTCCCGGCGATACCTCTTATCGGCACGCTACCGGGAGTGGCGGGGGGGGCGCCCAGCGATAATGCTCTAGCGCCCCGTTAGCACCATCTGCTGATGCTAATGGGAGGTGCTAAGGGGACGAATATTTCCCCTAACTTTTTCCGCTGGTGGGGTTGTCTAGGACAAGGTGACATAACCTTAAAATCAGAGCTAGGCCATTCAGCAGAGAAGTTAGGAAACATTCCTTCACGCAAAGGGTGGTAGAAGTATGGAACTCGCTCCCACAAAAAGCAGTAGATGCTAGCTCAATTAATAATTTAAAATCGAAGATCGATAGGTTTTTGCTAGCCAAGAGTATTAAACGATATGGAGCCAATTTGGTGGATTGAGTTAAGATTCAGATCAACCATAATCTCATTGAATGGCGGAGCAGTCTCGAGGGGCTGAATGGCCTAATCCTGTTCCTATGGGTGAGGAGGGTGCATTACAATTACAGTAATGGGTGAGGATAGTACAGTGCAACAATGGGTGAGCAGGGCATAATACAGTTACAGTAACGGGTGAGGATGTGCAGTTGATATTGCAGAATGGATAGAGAGTATTACATCGAGCCTGATTGCTGAACAGGTGCCATTAAATGCAGAACCAAAAAGCTGAAGAAACCTCAGCGCGTGTAGCACATACTCCACTTTGTAAGGCGGAAGCATGATATAAATATGTAATGCAACTTTTTGTTTATTTCAGTGGTAATCATAATCCTAAGATATTGAAAGTGCCAGTGGGGTATGCATGTGCCGGGCGCCAACACTTAGCACCATGGAGTGAAATGATCTCCACCGTAGTGCTGTCGTGTCTCTGGCTGAAAAGAGCAGCTGTTACTTGCTTCTTCGTGACTGACTGAAGATTAGCATTGATGGCGCCCTGAGGCTGAACAGTGCTAGCAGAGTATTTGACCATGGGACGATTGCCATGATTTTGTGAGTGCAAAACAGGACAGGGGATGAGGCTTATAGACTATATTTGTACCTTTGTTGTACTTAATACTGTACAATATCACATAAAGAAGAAAGACTTGCATTTATAAAGCGCCTTTCACCACCACCGGACGTCTCAAAGCTCTTTACAGTCAATGAAGTACTTTTTGAAGTGTAGTCACTGTTGTAATATGGAAAACACGGCAGCTAATTTACACACAGCAAGCTCCCACAAACAGCAATGTGATAAATGACCAGATAATCTGTTTTTGTCACGTTGGTTGAGGGATAAATATCGGCCAGGACACCGGGAATAACTCCCCTACTCTTCTTCAAAATAGTGCTGCGGGATCTTTTACGTCCATCTGAGAGCGCAGACGGGGCCTCGGTTTAACGTCTCATCCGAAAGACAGCACCTCCGACACTGCAGCATTCCCTCAGCACTGCACTGGAGTGTCAGCCTAGCTTTATGTGCTCAAGTCCCTGGAGTGGGACTTGAACCCACAACCTTCTGACTCAGAAGCACGTGTGCTACCCACTGAGCCATAGCTGACATGTATAAAAATAAAGTGAGTTATCGGGCTAAAGCCCTGTATCAGAGCGTAACGCAGAAGTTATTGCATCCGAGCTATCTATTAGTTCATTGTAAACCTCACAAAGTGGAGACTGATTTTGATTACCTCCTTTATACCATAGGATTTCCTCTGTTGCCAGAAGGTCCTGATGGGAAAACTGAAACTCTCTGGAAATGGAGGTTTTATCAGATGGTTAAGGTAAATAGTCCCCACCAGTGGCACTAGATGGTTCCAGCAGATTGGGTCTGGCTACAAGTGGGGTACACATTCACCACTGGAAGCTCACAGGGTTCCCATCCCAGACTGGATGTCTGACAAGTGCAGAAAATCATTATCATGTGTAAATTTGTTCAAATCAAGCTGTTGAAAAACCCATGCAGACGGTGTTTCTGTTTCCTCAACATAAGGTCTACACTTTCTCCCCATATGGACACATCCCCACTGTTACCTAAAACCAGAAATTTGGCAACAGCCAAGGTGAAAAGACAGCAAGGGGGTAATTTTAACCCCCAAAAACAGGTGGGTTTGGGTAGCGTAAAAAGTTAAAATTTAAAACATTTTGAACAAGACTCCAACCCGTCCACTTCCAGTATTACCAGAGGCGGGATGTGGGGGAGGGGGTGTAAAGAGTGTAGGGAGTGTAACCAGCTAAAACTGTCCAGGCACAGAGTGCTGGTAAGTCTCCCACTGCTTGTCTAGTAAGGACTGCCCTACTCTTTGGGGCATTTGCTTGCAGGGTTATCTAGGAGGAATCCCAGCCCTCGGTGACAGACCTCCCCTCCAGCTGCCAGAAAGATTCAGGCTGGGGCTGGTTCAGTCAGTACCAACACCCTGGATATTGCAGACCTACTGGCTCAGGTATCGGATCACTGAGTCAGCCACTGCGGGGTGACTTGGTTCCAATCTTCCATCACCACATGCATGTCAACCTGGAGCCAATTTGACACCAAAGAAACCCTGTTTACCTCCCTTTCTAAGGAAGATAGTCCCAGTTGGTCATTAGTCAATGGGCAAACATGGGTCCTTGCTAGGCACACAGCAGATACTAGGACCTCCTCACGAGCAGCATGATATAAAATGTGTGAGTGCATTGCCACTATTCTCCTGACACACCATACTCCACTGAATGATGATCCATCAGTTGGATGTGCAGATCGTCAGTAGCAACTGCTGATCTTCCTGACATCTAATTATGGCTCGCAGAAGACCCTGGATATTAAAAGCACATAGTGGTCTACCCAGGCTCCAATACTGCCAAGAATTTCCTCATAAGCTCTATGACAGAAATGTGCCTGAGTGTGTAGAAGGACACCTTACATAATAGAATCATAAATTCATTGAATGATACAGCGTGGAAGGAGGCCATTCGGCCCATCATGCCTGTGCCAACTCTTTATAAGAGCTATCTAATTAGTCCCACTCTCCCGCTCTTTCCCCATAGCCCTGAAAATTGTCCCCCTTCAAATATTTATTCAATTTTTTTTTTAAGTTATTATTGAAACTTTTTCCAACACCCTTTCAGGCAGTGCATTCCAGATCACAACAACTCGCTGTGTAAACATTTTTTTTCTCATGTCGCCTCTGGGTCTTTTGCCAATTACCTTAAATCTGTGCCTTCTGGTTATCGACCCTTCTGCCACTGGAAACAATTTCTCCTTATTTACTCGATCAAAACCCTTCATGATTTTGAACACCTCTATCAAATCTCCTCTTATTGGATACAATACTCCAGCTAAAGCCTAACCAGGAAGGTTTAGCATAACTTCCTTGCTTTTGTAGTCTATGGGATAGGAATTGAGTTGCTCTGCGCCTCTCGTTAGCGCCCCTAGGGGGGCGGTAACGGGGCGCAAATGCGCTAGTGCCCGGGCGCGGCACCGCTAACGCCTCCCGTGAAATTCAGCGGGAGGTTAGCAGCGGCGGTAGCCGGTAGCGCCCTGCTCCACTGCGCTGACGATGATGACATCACCGCCGTGCGCAGCGCCCCGTTTGCGCCCCCTGACCTATCGCCGGGCGATATGTGCGACAGGACCAAGTGGCGGTTTTGCAGCAGCGGTAGCGAGCGGCGGCGCAATTTAAAGGGCAGGTGTCGGGCGGCCATTTTTATTTTGGCCAACCGCCAGCACCTGCCCCCTTTCATATTTGTATGTGGGGTGCCGGTCGCGATCGCTCAGCCCGGCACTCCTCTTACGTGCCGGGCTGTTTCCACGGCACCTCACTCCCCGGTAGTCCGGCAGGGCCCCGGTGCACGCAGTGCTAGGCGCCTCCCCTTTAATCAGGGAGGAGGCCTGCAATGACATAGCGCTACGTGCCACCACGACATTGAGTAGTAGCGCCCCAAGAAGGAGGCGGAGTGCTTCCAGTACTGAATTTACAGGGTAGGGGCACTAACTTTAAAATTATACCCAATTCTTCCCCCATGCCTCTTATGCCTTTTTAACAGTATTCTCAACATGTCCTGCCACCTTCAAAGACTTGTTGTGTACATACACCCCCAGGTCTCTCTGTTCCTCACCCGTTTTAAAATTGTACCATTTAGTTCATATTACCTCTCCTCATTCTTCCTCGTAAAATGTATCACTTCACACTTCTGTGTTAAATTTCATCTGCCATGTGTCTGCCCATCTCACTGCTCTGTCTATATCCTCCTCACTGTTCACTACATGTCTATCATTTTAATGTGCTGGACATCCAAGTTCAATGTTGTGTATCATGTTAACTCGTCTTCTCTGCAGGGTGCTCGGGGACAGGTCGGTGCAGACCAGAACCGTCCCTTCCTGTAATTGTTTCCCACGTTTTGCCATGATGCACTCCTGTACCCGATACATAGAGCAAAGGAAGCTCTTTCGTTTCATGCCAAGTTCCTGATGCACACAAGTCTTTTTACACCACAAGCTTAACCTAAATTGAGACTTTACTATCCTTGAGGAAAGACAAAACATCAAAGCACTCTTCACCTTTTCTCAGTATGATTCTGAAGAACGGTCAGAGAGGTCAATAACCAGGGGGCATAGATTTAAAGTAATTGGTGGAAGGATTAGAGGGGAGTTGAGGTAATTTTTTTTCACCCAGAAGGTGGTGGGGGGTCTGGAACTCACTGCCTGAAAGGCTGGTAGAGGCAGAGACTCCCATCGCATTTTAAAAGTACTTGGATATGCACTTGAAGTGGGATTTGTAAGAAAATGAGATTAGGCTGGATGGCTCTTTTTCGGCCGGTGCAGACACGATGGGCTGAATGTCCTCCTTCTGTGCCGTAAATTTCTATGATTCTAACTTGAAGTTTGCATTCACCAGACTCAGAGGTACCAATATGAATCAACACTCGGCGTGGATCAGTACCTTGGAGATCCTCTCTTGGATCATACAAAGGTCCCAGACAGATTTTCCAAGTTGCAAGTATGCGCGCACTACTCCTGAGCCCGTGCAGCAATCCCAGTGGTACTGAACCTGCCCTACAGTACAAACAGGTGATTTGGTTTCTGAATTATAATCTAGAATACAAAAAGCAGCGCAAGACACCAAGTTTGAAAAGAGTAGAAAAGTAAATGGGTCAAATCAGGAAGTAGTGATCAGGTGATGGCAGGATTGTCTGTTAAAAACCTGAAGATTGTAGAAGGAGGAGAAGATCGAGGGAGGTAAAGAACGCCACAATTTCCTGGTGCTGGAAAAGAATGGATGAGTTTTGATGTCCACGCAGCGAGGACACAGGCCAGAACTGATAAAATAGAAAAAGGCAAAAAAATAGGTTTGGGGAGACGGAGCGAGCAACAGCGAGAGATAGGTTTGGGGATGATTCTTCCGTTTACACTCAATAATTGCAGAAGACACCTTCTCCTGCACATATGAAATAGACTGTAGGACCACAGGCTTTAAACACACACTCGTCAAGAATTTAAATTATGATTGTTATCATTAATCAATTTTCTGAATGTTTTATTCTCAAAATTGGATGCAGTAAAATGAATGTTCCTCGAGACCTTTTTAATCATATTTTAAATGGGCCACACCAAATTGAAAAAGAAAACTTAAATATTTATGTTAACTTCATATCTTTAATTTTACCGAGCTTCAATTCTGAATTTGATGTTGTTTCAGAAAAGGGTTTAGCTCAGTGATCTTTTTTTTGCCCCACAACCCTCCAAGATCGCTGCGCTCCTCCAATTCTGGCCTCTTGCGTATCTCCGATTTTCATCGCTCCACTATTGGCGGCCGTGCCTTCAGCTGCCAGGGTCCTGAGCTCTGGAATTCCCAACCGAAACCTCTCGGCCTCTCTACCTCTCTCTCCTGCTTTAAGACGCTCCTTAAAACCTACCTCTCTGACCAAGGTTTTGGTCATCTGCCCTCATCTCTCATTATGTGACTCGGTCTCAAATTTTGACTGGTAACATTCCTGTGAAGCGCTATAAGGCGCTATATAAATGCAAGTTGTTGGGTTGCTCCACATTACTTTCCATAGTCCCATTTCTAAAGCTATGGATCCTGCTGTAGTGCCTACCAAAGTCGTACGGCATGCCTTGAACTCCAACAAATGCTGATCAACTGTTTCATAATAGCTGATACAGACCCTAAAATGTTAACAACTCAGGAACGTCCGCGATTATAAGTCTATGACGTGGAAACAAATAGCTTCAAGGGCTTTGTACTTGAAGCTGTAGAAATACTCAACATTCCTTCACTTGTATGGGAAGGAAAAAGTACATGAAAGCCTGATGAGGAACATCCAACTGCTGAGAGAAAGAAGGAAAGAACTTGTATTAATATAATGCCTTTCCTGTCCTGAGGATGTCTCCAAGTGCCTCACAGCCAGTTGTCACTGTTTCTGTGTAGGCAAACACGACAGTTGCAGCAAGGCATACCCTGAAATTTACAGTTTTTACTTTAAAAAGATCAATTCTGGTTAATTTTAAGCACATTGCCACTACTATAGATTTCTTAATCTAAAAAGAAAAACAAAACGTGACATTTGGATTTTCAACAGGTCAACCAGATCAACACCTTCCACATCCAACAACCGCCCCCTCCCTGCTCTATTTCACAGAAGCACACTACCCCAAGCAACTCCCCACGCTTTCACAGACACACTCTCGCCTCCTCCGACCCTTCCAGTTCCTACTGGCACACTCCCCCCACCCCTCCAAACTCGGGCACTTTTCTTCCAATCCCACTCCCCATCCAAGTTGGCACTGTTATCTCTTCCCCCACTGAAGCTGGCACTAATTTGCGCCTTGCCTCCTCAGCTAGTGCTAGCCCTCTCATTCCTCCTCGTCCCAAAGTACTACTCCCAGCTTCTGCCCTCTTCCCTTTATTTTCCCCTTCCCTTAATTGCCATCCTTTTCCCCTCTTTCAATTCCCCTTCATTGCCGTCAATTACCCCTGACCTCCCTCCTCTCAGCTGTACTCCGACCCAAGCCCTGCTGCTAAAGGAAATGACACTGCAGCACATGTAGGAAGGAATTCCTGTTCCCTCGAGAATTCCTGCCTAGTGTAAACAGTGACCAACTTCCATTAACAGCTGGACCTGGGTAGGAACAATGTTGAGAGGAGAGGGGGACTGGTCTGTACTGATTTTTTTTTGTCATAAAACATTGGTTGTCAGTTGACATGTGTGATACGGTTCTATGCTTGGAACATCTTCTGGGGCTCTCCTGGTTGGCCGCCGTCATTTTGGCAGAAGATTGGCAGTAATCCCATTTTTGCATTTTTCCAGGGAACCTGCCAAAGTTACAGTGGACCGTCGGAAGTATCCACTCGCGCCCCCACCCCCCCGACCCCCTGCCCTGAGGAAATCCTAGTGCTAGGTTCATTTCCTGGTCTATGCTGATTCAGCCAAATTCTCCTGGGGTAGTTGGGCTCGATGGTGTGAAGGGCCTCTCTTTCCTTTACACACTCCCTATGTCCTTGTATTGCAAGAGACCATATTGCGTGGCCAAGCTCAACTAATGGAAGTAGAGATGACACCTCTGCTAAAACAGCCGAGAGAGGGATTTGCTACCAGCCCATTAAGCATTCCTATGATAACATCACTGACATTAATTCCTACCCTGTGAAGAGAGCTCCCAGCTGTTCGAACTCTGATGAGAGGCCAAGGTTGCAGTATAAATAAATGCTGAAGCATTTCCAAGTTTGATGTTGACTGAATTCCCAAGACAAGGCTTTTTTTTCCTTTCACTTAAGTGAGATATTGCAGTTGCTGTTTTGTCCTGCCTAGTTACTCACAGTATGGCTATGCATACACACGCAGCATGCATATCATACATATGTATGCAAAACTCTCGCTAAAATGGATCGGAAAATATGTATAACTGATTATAAATTAAATACATTAACAAGAAAGGAAGCCCTCAGAGCAGATGTTAGTTCCAGATGTTAGTGAACAACAACTGCAGGCTGTACAAGCTGATTAATCAGTATTCGTCATCAGTCCATGCAATAGAGCTATCTACACAAGACCACAACCTTATACTCAGGGAAGCATGTGAAGTTTGAAGTCATAAATTGAAGGTGATGTTGAAAAGAATTGGTCATGTTGAAGGAACTGATCTGCGTAATTGGGCCTGTATTGGCTTCCTGCTTATAACAACAGAAAATGCTGGAAACACTCAGCAGGTCAGGCAGCATCCGTGGAGAGAGAAACAGAGTTAACGGCCGCAATTTTATTAGCGGTGGCGGGAGAGCTGGTTTCCGGGTTCCAGTCACGATCCTCGCTGCAGCCGCTCTGTCAAAGGGATTTTCCCTTGATTGGCCTTGTTAAGCCCGCTCTGCGGGCTTCCTGGCCAATTAACAGGAAGCGGGTCTGATGACGTCATTTGATGACGCATCATCAGCCGGTTTCCTTAAAGGGACCACGGCCACATGGCGTTTGACAGTTGTTCTGTCAGTGTTTGACAGCATTGAGCTGCTGCAAACACTGATCATCACTGCACAAAGGTGGATGCTTGCACCCAGGCTCTCCAATGACTCCCTCTATATGCTTAGGGAGGGAGTCACAGCATGCAGGGAAATTCTCTTCCCTTCCAAGGGTGGAAGAGACCTCCCCAGGACACCAACGCAGACTGGTTGCACATTGCACAGGAGGGCAAGAGCAGGGATGTCGTCAAGATTCCCTGGCTGCAGTGGCGCCAACCTTTCAATGTTCTCAGTGGGTCACGAAACGTTACTGCAAAGCCACACTCAAACTCACCCTTCTGTGCCACTCATCACATCCCCATCACTCTGCCTTCCATACCCTACTCCTTTACTCACACCAACTTACCTTGCACCTCCACCCAACCCTCTCTATCTACTTTATCACTTCCCCATCTCACTAGCCACCCCTCACACTCACCCTCATCCTACTGCAAGCATACCAACTAACAACTCACAAGGGTAGGCACTTGAGAGGTTTAGCCAATGTCCATGTGAAGTTTCTGGTAATGTGTTGTCATACAGTGAAATCTATATTTTCAACACTGCCCTTATTGGACAGATCTGTGCACACCTTGAGAAGTGTCTTACTGAGTTCCAGTGAATGTTGAGACATAACTTCTCTCCCGCCCCCCCCGGCTATAGTGATGAGTGTGAATGGAATGGCTTGGATATTAAAGGGATGCTTCACGGTGCTGGTGTGGGATGGCGTCAACCTGGCGCATCATGTGGCAGCCAGGGTTTACAGCGTCAAGTGAAGAAAATCTGGTCATGGTGATGCCATCGCTGGCCTCCCGGGCAGCAATGTTGTCGGGTGCTGATGCCCTGTGTCCAGTGCAGCATCAGGTGATGGCGGAGAAGGTTGGTGATGTTGTTGGTGATGTTGGTGAGCCTGGTGATGTTGGTGATGGGGCTGAGCGTGGAAGGATTCAGAGGACCAAAGTCTGGTTTTTTCAAGGGCACCGATGTTGCTGCAATAGATGGCAGCTGCAGGTGAGATGACAGAAGCGATCAGTCACTGGTGAGAAGTTGTTCCAATGAGGTGGCAGTGGACATTCAGTGGTCTCTAAACACTTGCAAGCTAAAGAAATCTCTATATGTTTTACAAATGAAGTAACCAACAGTTTCTGCACTCTGAACCTGACCATCTGCAACATGGCATCCTTTACACCACTTCTGCAGCTGTCAGCTTATCAGAAACATCAGAGTAGACTCAAATCACACCAGGGTGAGCTGGCGTGTTCCCCGAGCAGCGGGTAACCCGTGGGGGAGAACGTAAAATTGGAAGGAAACTTCAATAGTATTAAATTGGCTCTTAACAAGCCATTTAATTAGCTGAATTGTATCCCCCGCCGCTTGGTGTCGGGTCAGTTCTCCGCTGACAGACCCGACACCTGGGAGACTCGTGAGGAGGCGGATTGGCAACGGGTTTTCTACCCGGTCAATCTTTGCTATTTTGACAGCGGACCCGCCTCCAAACCCGCCCTCTGAGCGCCGGCAAAATTCCAGCCAATGTTTCAGGTCTGTGACCCTTCATCAGAAGAGGAAAAAGTTAGTGATGTAACAGATTTTAACCAGGTGCAGAGGCAGGGAAACGGGGAAGGGGAGGAAAGAACAAAAGGGACGGTCTGTGATAGGGTGGAAGGCAGGAGTGGTTAAATGTTGTAAATGGGGATGGCAGAATCATCAACAGCTGCCGCCTGAAAAAATAGGGGCAGGGATTATGGTCTGAAATTGTTGAACTCAATGTTGAGTCCAGAAGGCTGTAACGTGCCTAATCGAACGATGAGGTGCTGTTCATCGAGCTTATGTTGAGCTTCATTGGAACAGTGTAAGAGGCCGAGGAGAGAGAGGTCAGAGTGGGAGTGGAGGGGAGAATTAAAGTGACAGGCGACCGGAAGCTCGGGGTCACCCTTATGGACTGAATGGAGGTGTTCCGCAAAGCAGTCAGCCAATCTGCGTTTGGTCTCCCCAATGTAGAGGAGACCGCATCGTGAGCAGCGAATACAGTATACTAAATTGCAAGAAGTACAAGTAAATCACTTTTTCACCTGGAAGGAGTGTTTGGGGCCCTGGACAGTGGGAAGGGAGGAGGTAAAAGGGCAGGTGTTGCATCTCCTGTGCTTGCACGGGAAGGTACCGTGGGGAGGGGAAGGGGTGTTGGGGGTGATTGAGGAGTGGACCAGGGTATCGCGGAGGGAGCGGTCCTTTGGGAATGCTGAAAGGGGAGGGGAGGGGAAGATGTGTTTGGTGGAGGGATCACGCTGGAGGTGGTGGAAATGGCGCAGGATGATCCGTTGAATGTGGAGGCTGGCGGGGTGAAAGGTGAGGACAAGGTTCTGGGAGGGAGGGGAAGGGGTGAGAGCAGAAATGCGGGAAATGGAACAGACACGGTCGAGGGCCATGTCAACCACAGTAGAGGGGAATCCTCAGCTGAAGAAAAAGGAAAACATATCGGAAGCACTAGCCTGCTTGATGTTTACAGACTGTGTAGGAGTATTTTTTTTTAAAAGAGAGACTAAAAATATATTTTGAGACATTGTGTGCTCCAGTGGTTAAACACTGTTCTCTCATATGAACAATGACTGACAGGAAAAGACCCTCTGGTCCATCCAGCCTGTCCCACACAACAGCCTTGTGGATGTGATCTCCTGGGAGAGGTGAAAAATCACATAAAAACCCTGGCCAATTGGGGGAAAAAATCTAGGAATTTCCTCTCCGACCCTCTTAGGTGATCGAATCTCATCCAGGAGACCACCCTGGCCCTGATTAATGTCATAAAGTACCTAGTTCTTGTAATAGATGATCTCCGTCACTGCCAGAAACAGGGTCAGCTCTTACTTGAAGGAATTTAGCGAATCAGCATCCACGGCACAAGCCGGCAGCCTGTTCAAGAAGTCTATTATTCTCTGGGAAAAGAACCACCTCCTGACAGCTAACCTAGACCTGCTCTTACATAACTCATGATTGTGACCCCCTGGTCCTCCCATCTTTGTGATCTGTGTTCAATCTAGCCCCAGACAGTTGGCACGAAAACCTCCTTTGTCTGTTCATCTGTAAACAAGGGTAAAAGTCGGCTCCTCCAGTCCTTGCATTGGCCACTTCTTATAGTACAGCCTCTTGAATTCGGTTATTATTTTCATTGGCTCTTAATGGTCTCTCAAAATTAGCGAAAGATTGAAACATGCCTTCTGAGCATTGGCAAGCCTACTGAGCACCTGCTCCAATGCTGGTTTCTCTGTCGGATGGGCTTTCAGTTCGGCTTCTCCTGTGATCGACTGAAGATAAGTAGCTTGTGGTTAAATTTGAAAGTTTATCTTTTTTTCTCAAATGTTATTCTCCTTTTTAATGTTATCTGCTTTGCTCGGGTCCCACAGCCTTGCTGCTCCTGCTCTTGCCCCCAGCCCTCTCCATTGACTAGTGTCCGCTGGCTTCCCCACTCCACTTACTGCTGCTGGCTCACACCCAGTGGCCTTGTCAATGTACCGTCACTAATTATGGGAAACAGGGAAACAGGAACGAATGCAAAAAGAAGCAGCACGCCCAGTAGATTGTCAAAATGGCGGGTATGAAAAAGAGAGATGACATATATTAAAATAAGTTTATTTTGTTTTTTGAGGAATGTACCACAGAAGAGTATAGAATGTACAACAGCTAACCCTTGGTGTCTATTCCCTTGCTGACTGTACCTGTCTAAATCCAGCCTCCAACTGACAGAGTAGACCTGCTGCAATCTGCTCTCCGAATTGGTCCTGCCACAAAGGAAACTCAGCTTTAGCTGTGGGGTAGGTTTTATAATTTGGAGGTTGTCCAGTATGATTGGTATCCAGATTTGGGTACCCAGATTGAAATATTAGGAAGACTGAATTCTATCCCCACCACAAACTTGGTTTCCCAGCCAGTGACTCCATCCCTCCCCCGGCAACTGTCTGAGGCTGAACCGGACCGTTCGCAACTGTGGCGTCCTATTTGACCCTGAGATGAGCTTCCGACCCCATATCCGCTCCATCACCAAGACCGCCTACTTCCACCTCCGTAACATCGCCCGACTCCGCCCCTGCCTCAGCTCATCTGCTGCTGAAACCCTCATCCATGTCTTTGTTAGCTCTAAACTCGACTATTCCAATGCTCTCCTGGCCAGCCTCCCACCTTCCAACCTACATAAACTTGAGCTCATCCAAAACTCTGCTACCCGTATCCTAACTCACACCCCTATGTTGGCTCCTGGTCCAGCAATGTCTTGATTTAAAAATTCTCATCCTTGTTTTCAAATTCCTCCATGTCCCTGCCTCTCCCTATCTCTGTAATCTCCTCCAGCCCTACAACCCTCAGAGATCTCTGCACTCCTCCAATTCTGGCCTCTTGCGCATCCCCGATTTTCACACCCCACCACTAGCAGCTGTGCATTCAGCCGTCTAGGGCCTAAGTTCTTGAATTCCATCTCTAAACCTCTCTACCTCGCTATATCTCCATCCTCCTTTAAGACACTCTTTAAAACCTACCTCTTTGACCAAGCTTTCGGTTACTTGTCCTTATCTACTTATGTCAGATTTTGTCTGATAATCGCTCCTGTGAAGTGCCTTGGGACGTTTCACTACGTTAAAGGTGCTATATAAATACAAGTTGTTGTTGTTGATTTGTCACTGTAGCTGCATATTGTGCTTGCCACGTCGATTCTATTCTGGCCACTATATTAATAAGTAAAAGGTTTTTGGTTTGTACATATACAATATTACTCGGGCTGTACAAATAATCTATTTCACTGATGGAGTTGCTTTGTTGTGAGCCAGCAGTGTGAACTATCCTACTCCATGCAATCCACCAAAGTCGGTGGGCCCGCTGGCTAACTTTTAACATACAATAGGAATATGGGTAGGTTATAGGGAAGTAGGAAAGCAGGTTTGCTGCTGTCTGTACTTACTGGGCATAAAGCTAGCATAATTATAGATCCGTCTGATTATTCCCACCCAAATTCAAGGAACCAGCTCTATTGCAGAGAGATGATTACAGCCCTCTGACAGGCATACAATTGTTTGAGGCGTGGTAGCGTTTGTACTAGTTTGTACGAATGATTGACTCAGTCCTCTTTTATTTGTGTTCCATATAAAATTGTGCTTTCCTTCAACTGATCAGGACAAGCTTGATTAAATTGATCTGTTTATAAAACAATCATTCATTTAAAAAATAGAAACCCTGATTTCTTCATAATTTGAGCAAGTACAGTACAGGTCACTTCAGAAACAACGGGAGCACTTGCCTAGATCCACGTCATTCACCACTGGACAAGAGGCGGGAGAGATGGAAGGATGTCAAAGGACATATAAAGGACTCTTCAATCTTCCTCAGGCTCAGGATCAAGGAACAATGAATAAAACATCAGAAAGGCAAACTCTCATTGCGAACTGCCAGGTTTGAAGAAATTAGACATCAGTTCCGATAATAGCTCTGCCGATTCTCTCTACAACCTCACGCGTTGACTAAACAAGTTTTTAGATCTGTTCACACTAAACCACAACTCAAAAGTCACACTTGCAAAAGCTTCTATTAAACCAAGTACCTGAAACAGATCAAAGATCTCTGAGTATCCAATGCAGTCTTTCAAGAAAGAACTTGGACACCATCTTCAGACTGTCACGACACCAAAACTCTTCCTATATATAAGTTTATATTAAAACCTACCTCTTTGCCCAAGCTTTTGGTCGCCTGTCCTATTATCTTCTTGTATGGCTCGGTGTTACATTTTTTTTTGATAACGCTCCTGTGAAGTACCTTGAGACGTTTTGCAATGTTAAAGGTGCTATATGAATGCAAGTTGTTGTATTCAGTTCACAGGACAAAAATTCTATTCCAGTCACAACAGTAATTCCTGGTATTAAGGTGGCCTTGTCCTGCTGAAAGGGGAGATAAAACAAGTCTGTACAATGGAGGTAGGGCTATACCAGTGTGCCTAGCGGTAGTGAAATCCTTCTGTTTAAGCAATAGACCTTCTCGGTTGTCTTTTGCCCATCATTGAGTGCAAGGAATAGAAGACACAAGGGGGAAAAATTCAGCTGCTTGCGCCTCCCGTTAGCGCCTTAAGAGGGCGCTAATGGGGCGTAAAGCAGCTAACGCCTGGGCGCAGCGCCGCCCACGCCTCCCGAAAAATTTAGTGGGAGGTTAGCGGCGGCGGCAGCCGGTAGCGCCCTGTGGCGCTGCGCCGCCGGCGATGACGTCATCGCCGTGCGCAGCACCCCGCTCGCGCCCCAGCCGTGATCTTCAGTCGCGCCCCCTGATTTACCGCCAGACGCTATGTCCGACGGGTTCAGGGAGGCGTACGTGCGGCCGGGGCGGCGATATTTAAAGGGGAGGTGGCAGGCGGCCATTTTTGTTGCTGGCCGCCTGCCAGCACCTGCCCCCGTTGCTGTCCCCGGCCCCCGTGAAGCCCCCCCCACCGTGAAGTGCCGGCTGCGCTCCAAGAGCCCGGCACTTCTCTTGAGTGCCGGGCTCTTTTGCCGGCACTCCCAATCCCTGGGGGCCCAGCTGGGCCCCGGTTCGCGCTGCGCAGGGTCCCTCCCCTTTAAGAAGGGGAGGAAGGCCTGCAATACCGCGGCGCGACAGGATATTCACTCGCAGCGCCCCAAGAGGGATGCGGGGTGCTTCCAGTGGCGCCCCGCTTCCCTCTTGGGGCGCAACCACTGAAGTTCCGGCGCGGGGACGCTAATTTTTTCGGGGCGCTAAAAGTTGCGCCCCGGCGAGGTTAGCGCCCCAAATGGGGCGCGACTCAATTTTTACCCCTTGGACATTTCACAGCCAGGTGACCTGTGACTAGAAGAAGGGAAAAGAGGATAAGAAAGAAAAGTATAAGAGTTATGAGCAGTATTGTGTGATAAGATATTGCCTAGACACTGGGACTGATGCGGTACTTTTCTATATTCCAAATAATTAATACTTGACCAATCCCCTGCGGCCCATGTTACAGACACAGCTTGATGCTTTTAGCCAGTTTATGTTCTGTGGCATAATGAACGCCTCAAATGTCACACTTAGGGTCCGCCTAGTGTTGACAGTTCTGTGTCCATTTCTTTTTAAATTTTAGAAATATATTATTGGAAAGGATTGCCATCTTCATGAAAAAGTGTTTGGCAAGTCGTCATTTGGGAATGAAGAAACCCTGAAGAGCCAGGTACTATTTTTGTCTGGCACAAAGGTATTTATGTCTTTACATTGTGTGATTAACGGTTTACTGTGTTATCAATAATAGAGTCTGTTAACAAATCAATGATAAAGATGCATTGTGCCAGCGTTTTAATTCATAATTGGATTTTTCCACAGTTTGGAGTCCCATTTTTGAACTGCAATGCTACACTCAGCCTAGGCAGTTTATCTTGTGTCTTTATTACATATTACACAGTAAAGGGACTTTCCCTGTTGCTTATTGGGAAATGCTGTCCAGTTGAGACTTACAGACCAGGAAGAACTTAACACCCCTGGGTGAGGGTGTGGTGGGGGCGGGGGCTGGATAAGGCAGACTCAGGCTCTCGATTGTTATCTAGTGATCCAATGGGAAATGCACATGTGTGGGCATTGGGGTCAATCAGGGTCAGACTAGGCTGTGATGCTTTCCATTGTCAAATAGCCCGTCAACACTCTCCCTGCACACACATGAAGAATGGCTGCTTGGGTGAGGCACGGGAAGGCTGACAGTGCCTGTGGTACAAATATATGATTTACTGGAGCAGTCAGGTAGTGTAACAATAAATCCTAACCATTATATATTCATCCTTTTGTGCGTTCTGGCCAGCGTTTGGCCTTTGAACCTTTCTTTCATATCCTGTGAGCAGGGGAATTATGTTTATTAATGGAATCTCTGGCTAATCAGGACTCGCTCTGTTGGACTTCAACAGCCACCTGTTCTGATCTGGTTCTAATCACCTTACACGTTTGAAAGGATTCAATCTCTGTACACCTGGCTGCTTGCTCAGAGAAAACTCATTTAACAGAAATGATGAAAGATAGTTTCCATCACATTTCCATGAATACTAAACATGTTGTACAGTTTGAAGATTAATGCAATTTCCTTTACATGCCAATTTTAAGGTGTCCTGGCCAACATTCTTCTATCAACCACACCACCAAGTACAAACTAAATGGTCATTCATCTATTTTTCGTTTATGGGATCCTCTGTCACCATTCCCGGAGAGGTAACAAGGGAAATAAAAAGTCATCTAATAGGCGATCCATCTTTTTCCTCTTTCCTGAAACCTTTCTCTCTCCACCATAAGCTTTCTTGCCTCTCTATTTTTTATCAATTTTATCATTGCTGATGCTTCTTTGCAACTTTCTTCTCTTGTTCCTCCTATGTTCCAAATAAAATCCCATTCATCCCTTTCTCTGCAAGCCCATTGCCCAATCACTACATCTTGATTGACATTGTTTGTTCTTTTACTCCTTTCAATGTACCTTGGCCATTCTGGGAGAGATCCAAACAAGAAAGAAAAGAAAGAACTTGCCCTTCTAAAGCGCCTTTAACGGCCTCAGGACGTCCCAAAGTGCTTCATAGCCAATGAAATACTTCTGAAGCGTAGTCACTGTTGTAATGTAGGGAAACATGGCAGCCAGTTTGTGCACAGCAAGGTCCCACAAACAGCAATGGCCAATTAAACTGTTTTAGTGATGTTGGTTGAGGGATAAATGTTGGTCAGGAACTGGGAGAACGGCCCTGCAAGTGTAAACGGTTAGCAAATGGCTGCTGAAAATAAAGGCATAAAAATAATCAGTGAACTTGTAAAACGAGTGGTTTATCTTCCATTTTTAGAGCCCAATTTCGCACGTAACAAGTTACGCTTCCGCACTCCCATACCAGGCTGGGACTCCCTTTGTTCTGGCAGTCCAGCAATCCCAATGTCAGAGAAGCAACCCTCCCTCTGTCACAATAACTGTCATAATTTCAGCTATATTACAGAGCCATTTCTCTCTCAACAGTTTGACAGCAGTTCTTGTGAGTAGACCTCGTACCCTACAATTCAGACCTTTTCAGTAAGTAGCCCTTTGTGACCCATCCATAGAATTAACCTTTGCCCCAGTTGCAATAACTTCTGTACTCAGAGAGTGCTGAGAATGTGGAACTTGCTGAGACTGGTTTAGATGCATTTAAGGGGAAGCTAGATAAGTACATGAAGGAGAAAAGAATATGTTGATAGGGTTAGAAGATGAAGTAATGTGGGCGGAGGCTCGTGTGAAGCATAAACACCGGCACAGACCAGTTGGGCCGAATGACTGTAAATTTCTATGTAATTGTATGTAATTCAAATTAACAGTATCTTTGCATTGGCAAATTCTGCCTGTCATAGACCTCTCATTCGTTAACAGTGCACTTGGCATTGGCAGTAAACTTGTAGCGGAAATGTGGAGTTAAGGCGAAACTGACTCTGGAGTGAAGTGGAGAGAGACTCCTTCAGTCAGTGGCTGGAAAGTTGTGGGCAGTGTCTGCCTGAATTTCCAGTATATGGTGCCAGCGAGAGAGAGTTCCATGGCAGTGTAGACTGGTGAGCATAAATGGTATAACTCCTATGTTGGTGCACAGCACCTCCCGTTGCTGCAGTGCAAGTGCAGTTTGTGGCGATTGGAATTGAATGATGTGGTACGCAGCACGAGGCTCCTATCATCTGACCCAGGCTTCGAACTCAGAACTGCTGCAGTTCTTAGTTCATCTCTGAGTTCTGTGACTGGGTATTTATCCACATCATTTCCTTTGCATTTCGGTCTCCAGCTAGACTTGATGAGGCGAAAATTCTTCGGTACCATAGGATTCATTCAACACATCCGTGTTAAACTGTTAGCTGGAAAGGTCTCGCAGTCCAAACTACAGTGACAGATTAGTGTCTGTCAGAGGCAAAACACCACTTTATTAAACACATCATTACTGTCTACAAAGTTCTCACTTAACGTACAAATGGCCAGACATACACGATGGATAAACGTCTCATTCAGGATACAGGATCAATCTGCCGCTTATGTTCTGCAACCATTAGCAATATAAAGTAGCATGTTAATCTTACTATTTAAAGAAAAAGGACACCTCAGCCTGTGATTTCTCGCCCATTCCATTCATCTTACTGGAGAGACCATTGCTAGCTGGTGAGTGCAGAAGCAAGAAATCTCCCCTCCGATCGTTAACTCTTCAACAGCAGCCTCTGCCCAACCTTCAATTTAAACTGCCACAAGCAAAATCCAATCTTTATAATCGTGATCATTTTGTTTCCTATACCATCTCAATGTGAACCCGCCAATTGAGACTTTTGTATTTGAAGTCAGATTTGTGCTGTGGAATTTCCAAGCTCATTTTGCGTAAGAGCCGACAGAGCGATTAGAAAGAGGAAGTATTTATCTGCTTCAGATGATAGAATATTGCAGAGCTGAAAGAACCGTGTTAGCCAACCCTCCTCAGACAGAAAGGCAGCCATTCAGTCTTGGTTGTTTGGATGTGAACCTTCAACCTAGAGGTCAAGTAATCTCCGACTGACTCTTTGGGCTGGATTTTGTCAGTGTGGGCGGGCTGGGGCGTGTCAGGTGGAAATCGTGTCAGGACCCGGACTCCTAAGTGAAGTGCTGAAAAAGTGGGATTTTCCCCTAATTGGGCAATTGATTTCCTGCGTGTGGGAACCCCTGGCCCAATGAGTCTTTTCATACAGAAAGTTGTCTCTGATGACGTCATCAATGCTGCTGGATTTAAGACCTGCAAGCAGCTTTGCTTCCTCTGGAGACTGCAAAGGCTCTGCAAATTGTATGAAGGTGTTGATTTCCCGACAATGTCCACGATCAAGTAAAAGTGTGCACCTCGCTTTGATGAGCCCTCCCTCCAAGCTCTGGTGCATGGAGCCAGATGTAATAAGGAGGTGCTGTTCCCTTCCTCAGGGAAAAAAAGCCACCCCAGCAGACAAAAGCTGTGTGGCTGCAAGTGGCCCAGGAGGTCAACTCCATTTCGCTGAGCCGCAGAACCTGGCTGCAGTGCAGGAAGAGGTTTCATGATCTTCTCCGCACAGGAAAAGTGAGTATGACTTTCCCATCACCCTCAATCTGATCCCCATCGCCGCTCCTCACCAGCACTCTGCTTTGCCAACCTCTTCCTCCACATGCCACTTGGCACTTACATGCCTGCACCCTTACCCATTCCCTCTCTCTCGAAGGTCACATTCACTTAACTATTCGACCATGCAGCCCTCACACTCCCTATCACTGTGATGCCATGACAACAACAACTTTCAACACACAGGGATGGTCCTTTGTATCCTTCTAAGCATCTATGCTATGGATTATCTACACTCACTCCTTCATTCTCACTCAAACTCCACTTGTGTCCCTCATTGCAGGAAAAGAGAGCCCACAATAAGAGGGAAAGAGCCATGACAGGAGGAGGGCCACCCTCAGTAGCCCAGCTCACCGCCTGGGAGGAGGCGGCATGGAAAATCGCCAGGATCGAGGAGGATTCCCAAGTGGGGGACGGACAGATGGGCGCTTCGCAGCAAGCTGGTGACAGAATAGTTTGGCATCTCTCTCATTGACATTGCATGAGTCACTGATAATGAATCTTATGCTCTAACAGATTGACTTATGATCATCTGCACTATTCAATGTTCATCTAACCTTGACCTCACATCTCTAACTCATGCCTTTACTCCCCCACAGGACCATCGAAAGACCCCGTCCCCACTGTCCAGGAGGAAGAGGCTGAGCTTCCAGACTCCTCAGAGGAAGCTGCAACCTCTGAGGGCACAGCCTCAGCAGAATTCAGCGCACCCAGCACCAGCGCAGACACTGACACCTCGGTGGGACCTTCGCAAGATAGAGTAGTGTTGGCACCTGATGTATCACAGCTCACAAGTGAGCATCAGCAGATGGTGGAGACAGGGACAGCAGTGGAGAGTCCTCGTCAGAGGGCGCAGGACTCTGCCAGCTCGGCTCAGCTGTATGTCGACCCTGTGCCTCCGGGTCCATCCAGAACAAGAGCGGTGCTGGAACTCCAGGAACAGGTGCAGGAGTCTCTGGCAGGTTTTGTATCCAGGGTCGCTGCGAGTATCGAGCGAATGGAGGAGTCCATCGTGAACATGAGCAGAGCATTTGTGGAGGCATTGGCGCATGAACGCATCACCATGGAAAGGATGGCAACCTCTGTGGAAAGGATGGCTACAGTAGAGGAGAGGATGGCTACGGCCATGGAGGAGCTAAGTCGCCAGATTGTAGAAAACATGGTCATTGTTCAGAATAGGCTGGCATCTCTTGAGCGATGGTCAGCTACTGAGCATAGAAACCAGACCTTCATGGAAGTCCTCTGGAGTAGGACTTCCAGTGCAGAAATGGGTCCTCATGGCCCCCCTGAAGTGCAGCAAGGTGCTGTCAAGCCACTTGCTAGCTCTGAAGTGGGGCTGACCCATGAGAGGGATGTTGGTGGCAGACAACAAGGAAGTGGGGGCTCCTCGCCAAGCGCTCAAATGACCATGCCACTGCAAAGCCCTCGGTCAGAGCCCCACCAGAGTCCTCACCCAACTGAGATGGGAGTCTCATCCCCTGCACAGCTGCAGGAGCAGCAGACTGTTGCTGAGCCCTCACAGGTTCGCAACCCCAGAGGATGGCCGCCAAAGGTGTCGAGACAGGAGCAGCAAGAAAGTGAGCAAGGGGCCTCCACATCTGCTGAAGCCACAGGGGAAGCACTACGTAGGAGCACGCGTAAGAGGAAGATAATGCACAAGTAGTCACAAGGGTAGTCACTTGGGTGTTATGTTGTGTTTATTTTTGAAATGCCACTAGTTGCTTGTTGTGATAAAAAATTCTGATGGCAAACTGTTGAAGTTGTGGCCTGTGTCATTTCGCAAATGGGACTTCCACATTGAGGGCTTAGAGTGACTTGCAATTGTCAGTATGGTGATCAGAGTGATAGGAATCCGTAGGTTCTTGTCCATTGTCGATGCTCTGGTAAGAAGGTGCGAGGCAAAAGTGTTTGATTGTACAGGCTAAGCAAATGTGACCAACATGAGTGCATCCTTTGCATCCCGGGCAGCAATATGGTCGCGCTCTGGCGACATCTGGCCTGTGCATCTTCAGGTGGGTGACTAGCAGCTTGGCGCTCCTGCTGTTGGTGCTGCTGTTGCTCATGGTTCTGCTGCTGCCGCGGCTGGTCTTCATCCGAATCTGATGTCCAGGAGGAAAGGAATTAAATGGTCGCCATGCTTCTGGTATATGCCTCAGTTGAGAAAGCGCTTAGTCAAGGTGGGGAGAGGGGTTTCCCAGGAGGTCACACTGGAGATGGGTGTCAGGCTCCAAACTTCCACAACACTGAGTATGCCTGCTAAAAGTTCCCCCAGACCTGAAACAACAAAGTTCTGCCACCTGCAAATGATCATTGGTGAAAACTCCTTTGTAATGGTGGAGCTGCAGCTGGTCGTAAGCAATCCACTTGTGAGGCTGCCAGCATTACCTGGCGTGTTCCAGAGGAGGCGTGAGGGATGGGGGGAATGTCTAAAAATCGGAAAGGCCTCTCAAAATAGGATTATAGAGGCTATTAAGTGGTTGTTAAGGGCCTTCAGGGCCTATCCCGCCTTTTGGAGGCGGGATGGAAAGGGGGTCAGAAAACATGCTTTTGGGAAAATTGCTTGGAGGCGGGATGGAGGCGGGATCGGGCCCGCCCGCCATTTTTGGCGATTTTAACAACTCACACGCCTCCAATCCCGCCTCCTCGGGCCTGACAAAATCAAGCCCACTGTGTCACTCAGAGTCATTGTATTGGGCCACGCCATATTGGTGAGAAGAGACTGCTATGATTTGCTGGATTCTAAGTACTTTCTTTTACACCCAACGCAAAGGTATATTTGCACAGGCAAGCCCATATTCTTTTATGAACTGAAATGCGACCTTGTACATGAAGTAATCTAGGTAACAGGGTCAACAAAGAACTCTTTTATTGACAAGATACATACTGAAAAGAATATAGCTTACCATTATAAACTCCTGGCCCCTCTGACTAACTGGCAAATAATACTCTGACAGACTGCATATTTCAGGTTGCAAACTGCAAATCTAATTTATTAAAAAGTAACATTAAACAGAAGTAAAAGCAAATGCAGGAGAGTTCTCCAGATTACAGAACAGGATAAATTGGATAACTATAGACCAGTTAGTCTAATGTCAGCTGTGGGCAAAATGTTAGAATACATAATTCAAGATCCAATTAGAGAGCACTTAGAGATGCATGGGATAATCAAGGACAGCCAACATAGATTTATTAAAGGTGGGTCATGTTTGGCAACTATGATTGCCTAGATAAAGGCAATGCAGTAAATGTAGTGTATATGGATTTTCAGAAGGTGTTCAATAAGATGTTTCATAGCAGGCTTGTTACAAAAATTCAAATTTATGGTGCTCGAGGGAACGCAGCAGCATGGATAGAAAGTTGGCTGCCAGACAGGCTACAAAGGGTCAGGTAAGTGGGTGTTGCTCATATGGCAGAAGGATTGGAAGTGGTGTATGCCAGGGGTCAGTGCTGGGACCACTTTTGCTTCCAATTATATGTACAAGATTTGAACTTGGGCATAGAGAGCCCAGTATTGAAATTTGCTGAGGACACAAAAGTAGGAGGCTTGCAAACGATGAGGAGGGCTATAAGAGGTTCAGGAGAGCACAGGCAGGTTGTTGGATTTCATAAAAATTTCATAGTTGTGGTAAATCTCCTAATTTGGAGCAATTGGTTTCAGTGGACAGTATATTGCACATAATTGCACCTGCGACTTTGATTAGCTGTCCGCTGCCTGCAAGCCCGTTGATAGAGAGGGGGTATCTGAAAATGTACCCCGTGATTTTTTTTTTCATGATTTGAAAAGCAATATATACTATCCTTGTGTCATTGTACGTTTTAGCTGCAATGTGCTTGAAGGAGGGACAATGATATATTGTTATGGCAGCAAATAGCTGAAGGACTGAGCTGCCAGACTGGGCCTGTGGCAGGTGGTGAGAGAACCAACACGAGGGGAAAAACCTACTTGACCTCGTCCTCACCAATCTACCTGTCGCAGATGCATCTGTCCATGACAGTATTGGTAGGAGTGACCACTGCACATTCCTTGTGGAGACGAAGTCCCATCTTCACATTGAGGACACCCTCCACTGTGCTAAATGGGATAGATTCAGAACAGATCTAGCAGCTCAAAACTGGGCATCCATGAGGTGCTGTGGGCCATCAGCAGCAGCAGAATTGTATTCCACCACAATCTGTAACCACATGGCCCGGCATATCCCTCACTCTACCCTTACCATCAAGCCAGGGGGCCAACCCTGGTTCAATGAGGATTGTAGAAGAGCATGCCAGGAGCAGCACCAAGTGTACCTAAAAATGAGGTGCCAACCTTGTGAAGCTACAACACAGGACTACTTGCATGCTAAAAAGCGGAAGCAGCATGCTATAGACAGAGCTAAACGATCCCACAACCAACGGATCAGATCAACGCTCTGCAGTCCTGCCACATCCAGTCGTGAATGATGGTGGACAATTAAACAACTAACGGTAGAAGGAGGCTCCATGAACATCCCCATCCTGAATGATGATGGAGCCCAGCACGCGAGTGCAAAAGACAAGGCTGAATTATTTGCAACCATCTTCAGCCAGAAGTGCCGAGTGGATGATCCATCTCAGCCTCCTCCTGAGGTCCCCACCATCGCAGGAGCCAGTCTTCAGCCAATTCGATTCACTCTACGTGATATCAAGAAGCGGCTGAGCGCACTGGATACAGCAAAGGCTATGAGCTGATGACTTGTGCTCCAGAACTAGCCACGCCTCTAGCCAAGCTGTCCTGTTCATAAAAAGCAGAACAAATCCAAATTGGCCAAATCGCGACCTCTACCACCTAGAAGGACAAGGGCAGTAGGCGCATGGGAACACCATCACCTCCAAGTTCCCCTCCAGGTCACACACCATCCTGACTTGGAAATATATCGCTGTTCCTTCATCGTTGCTGGGTTAAAATCCTGGAACAAACTCCCTAACAGCACTGTGGGAGAATCTTCAGCTCAGGGATTGCAGCAGTTCAAGAAGGCGGCTCACTATTACCTTCTTAAGGGCAATTAGGGATGGGAAATAAATGCTGGCCTTGCCAGCGATGCCCACATCCCATGAATGAATAAAAAATAACATGTGTTGGGAGCAGCTCGAGCAATTTGTTTGGTCCTGTTCCCCAGTGTTTTCCTGGGTGGGGGAACAAGGAATCCTACCAGCATTACCTTGTGGTCCAGTCAGGCAGAGTCACTGTCCATACTTGGTTTCAGATGGGTTGGCGTTTGCTTGATTATTTTGTCCTCCAGAATTGGTCTGTCGTTTCCTCCTGGGAGATGATTTGAGTGTTCAGAGTGGGCTTGTGTCCAGTGAGGCTCTAGAAATGGGTCCCAGAATGCTTGTTATTATCCTAATTCTAGGTGGAGTGTGAACATCCCTTGCTCTAACTGGGTTGTTTCAACCACAGGTTTGTGATTTGAAATGAGACAGATCTCCCATACAACATGGTTTAATCCTTCTTTCTCTTCTGAAATCGAGGTGTTACATTGACTGGTCTCCAGTCCTCCAGCACAATTTGCACATTTAAGGAAGACTAAAAAATCATGGCCAGAGCCTGTGCTGCCTCCTCTCAGACTACTTTCAATAGCCGCGGGTACATGCCATCACAGCTTGTTGACTTTTCCACCTTGGGTTCTAGGGGCTGGATTTTACCAGCCCTGAGGAGGCGAGTCTGGAGGCGGGACTGCTGGGAAAATCAAAAAAAATGGGATCGGGTCCCAAACCCGCTCCCAACCCGCCTCCAACCAATCTTCCCGGGAGTCGGGTTCCTGCGGGAAGAGGATTATAGCCACTTAACTGCCTGTTAACAGGCAGTTAAGAGGCTTTTTCCAATTTTTCGACTGCTGCTATGGGCTTCCCAACGTCGGGGAACCCCGCCAGGGTAAGTGAGGTGTGCTGTGGGTCTGTTGTTATGTTGGTATTTGGATGACAGCTGCAGAAGTGGTGTGAAGGATGCAATGGGACACTGATTAGTATCAGAGGTAAGGAAATGTTGTGAAAGTAATTTTTAATGTGGTTAGATGTTTCTGCAGGTGACAAGCTGTGAAGTGTTTGTGTAGCCTCATCTCATCGGGAGAAGTGACAGATGGCTTCTACAATCTCAGCTGCAGCTGCCATCTGTTTTATCCTAAGGAGAGAGTAATTGGAGAGCCTGGGTGAAAGGGCTCACCTTTGGACCGTGATTGCCAGTGTTTGACAGCACCTCAATGTTGTCAAACACTGTCAAATCATCTGTCAAACAAGTATGCTGCATATGCCTTTAAGAAAACCGGCAGATGAAGCGTCATCAACTGACATCCACAGGGTGGGCTTAACAAGGCCAATCAGGGCAAAATACCATCTGTTCATCAGACATCACTAGGGGCGGGACTGGAACCAAAAACCAGCAGTCCCATCCTAGAGTCTTGAAGGAAGTGGCGGTAGGGATTGTAGATGCATTGGTAATAATTTTTCAAAACTCCCTGGATTCCGCTAAGGTCCCGGCAGACTGGAAAACTGCTAATGTAACACCCTTATTTAAAAAGGGCAGTAGACAGAAGGCTGGTAACTATAGACCGGTTAGCCTAACATCTGTGGTAGGTAAAATTTTGGAGTCCATTATTAAGGAAACAGTAACAGGACATTTGGATAATCATAATTTAATAGGACAAAGTCAGCATGGTTTTACAAAGGGGAAGTCATGTTTGACAAATTTGCTGGAGTTCTTTGAGGAAGTAACATATAGAGTGGATAAAGGGGAACCAGTAGACGTAGTGTATTTAGACTTCCAAAAGGCATTTGACAAGGTGCCACACAAAAGATTATTGCCTAAGGTAAAAAATCACGGGATTGGGGGTAATATTCTGGCATGGATAGAGGATTGGCTATCTAACAGAAAGCAAAGAGTTGGGATAAATGGTTCATTCTCAGACTGGCAATCAGTAACTAGTGGTGTTCCACAGGGGTCAGTGCTGGGTCCCCAACTCTTTACAATCTATATTAACGATTTGGAGGAAGGGACCAAGTGTAACATATCAAAATTTGCAGATGATACTAAGATGGGAGGGAAAGTAGTGAGTGAGGAGGACATAAAAAACCTGCAAGGGGACATAGACAGGCTAAGTAAGTGGACAGAGATTTGGCAGATGGAATACAACACTGGAAAGTATGAGGTGATGCACTTTGGCAGGAAAAGTCCTAGAGCAATTTATTATCTTAATGGCAAGAAACTGGAGAGTACTGAAGTGCAAAGGGATCTGGGGGTCCTGGTGCACGAAACTCAAAAGGTTAGTATGCAGGTGCAGCAAGTGATTAAGAAGGCAAATGGAATGTTGGCTTTCATTGCTAGGGGGATAGAATATAAAAATAGGGAGGTATTGCTTCAGTTGTACAAGGTATTGGTGAGACCGCACCTGGAATACTGCATACAGTTTTGGTGTCCTTACTTAAGGAAAGACATCCTTGCTCTCGAGGCAGTGCAAAAAAGGTTCACTCGGTTAATCCCGGGGATGAGGGGGTGGTCATATGAGGAGAGGTTGTGTAGATTGGGACTCTACTCATTGGAGTTCAGAAGAATGAGAGGAGATCTTATTGAAACATATAAGATTGTGAAGGGGTTGGATCGGGTGGATGCGGGGAGGATGTTCCCGATGACGGGTGAGACTAGAACTAGGGGACATAGTCTTAGAATAAGGGGCTGCTCTTTCAAAACTGAGATGAGGAGGAACTACTTCACTCAGAGGGTGGTAGGTCCATGGAATATGCTGCCACAAAAAGCTGTAGAAGCTACATCATTAAATAAATTTAAAACAGAAATAGACAGTTTCCTAGAAGTAAAGGGCATTAAGGGTTACGGGGAGCGGGCAGGAATTTGGACATGAGTCTAGGTTCGGATCGGTCATGGCCCTGTGGGTAGTGGAGCGGGCCCAGGGACCGTGTAGCCTGATTCTGCTCCTATTTCGTGTGTGCAATTCTGTTAGATGCAGGAGATGGTTCTGTGATAGTAGATAGTAGATTGGCGGTTAGGATCAGATCAGCCATGATCTTATTGAATGGCGGAGCAGGCTCGAGGGGCCGATTGGCCTACTCCTGCTCCTATTTCTTATGTTCTTATGTTCAAACTCGGCCTGGAAGGTAAGATTCCGCCCTAGGTGTCAGCTGTGCCTCAGTTGGTAGCATTCTCACCTCTGAGTCAGAAGGTTGTGGGTTCAGGTCCCACTCCAGAGACTTGAGCACATCATCTTGGCTGACACTCCAGTGAAGTACTGAGAGAGTGCTACACTGTCTTTCGGATGAGATGCACTTTCAAGGTGGATGTAAAAGATCCCAAGGCACTACTTTGAAGAAGAGCAGGGGAGCTCTCCCCAGTGACCTTGGCAATATTTATCACTCAACTAACATCACTAAAAAAATAGACTATCTGGTCATTATCGCATTGCTGTTTGTGGGATTTTGCTGTGCACAAATTGGCTGCCGTGTTTCCTACACTACAAAAGTAACTACACTTCAGAAGTACTTCAATGGTTGTAAAGTGCGTTGGGACATCCTGAGGTCTGTGAAAGGTGCTATATAAATGCAAGTTTTTTCTTTTTTTAATGTTTTCAGAAATTCCTTCTCTACAGTTATCTGTAACACCTGTTGAATATCCTCTAACAACTTCACTTCCACCATCATTTGCAAGTACTGACACAAAATACTTATTTAATATCTTCCCCATACCTTCCTCCCATCATCCCACAGGGGTCCTACCTCGTTTTAATTATTCTTTTACCTTTAATATGATTTTAAACCTCTTAGTATTTCCTTTTCTATTGTCTGCTAATCTTTTTTCATATTCCCTTTTAGCTCTTCTAATCTTTTTTCACTTCCCCATAACACTTTCTATATTCTTCATGATTTAGTATTATCAGCTCTCATTTTACCATACATATTACTTTTAAATTTCAGATCCCTCTAGTTGTCCGTGGACCTCTCTTCTTTCCACACTCTTTCCACCTTGGAGGAATATATCTATTTTGTACTCTATCTATCTCATATTTGAACATTACCCACTGCCGATCTGTCAAACTACATTACAACAGTGACTGCACTTCAAAAGTTCTTCATTGGCTGTAAAATGCTTTGGGATGTCCTGAGGTCATGAAAAGCGTTGTATAAATGCAAAACTTTCTTTCTTTTTCTTTCAAAGTGTTTGTTAACTTTTCTGTCCAGTTAATTTGGGACAGATCCCTTCTTATCTCACTGAATTTTGCCCTTTTCCAGTCCAACGCCTTTATCTTTGACTTTTCCTGACCATTTCTGTATTCACATTGAACCTAATTTTATTGTGGTCACTTTTTCCCAATGGTTCTCCTCCTCTAACACTTAGAGGAGGATCAGAGGAAGAAACATTAGAATGGGTGTTGAGCAGAGTTCACACGTCACATTCAGTAGAAGGAGAGCACTGGGGGTTTGCTGATATAACTTGCCGATGAGCAATCTGGGGTACAATATGACAAGAAGGAAAAGAAGCATAATATCATAATGAACTTATAGCTGGCACCTACACTTCAACTCCAACATTACCATTAGCCACCCTCTTCAGGGTTTGGAGAGTTTCTTCCCTATAGAGGGTGAGAAGGCATAGGTTTGGGGCCAGCTACCTGTCACAGTTCTCTCTCTGCTGTTATGGACTATCTGCTCCTTTATAAAGGATGCAAGAAGCTAGAATTGCCTTCGGTTGTCATGGCCTACAGTAAAACTCGACTGTCAGCACACAGCCCATAATAGGATAATGACGGGTGCATGCAACAAGCAATTGTTGATAGGACAATTGGAGCTTTCAAGACTGAGGTCGATCGATTATTGTTAGGTAAAGCTATCAAGGGATATGGAGCAAATAGAACATATACCCATCTCCTCTTACCTTGCCTGGCCTAATAAGGTCGTTAAACTTTTTCCAACGCTGAATTGCCAAATGTTGAGTGTTCTCATTGGCACTGACTACCTTAGCCATCTCCTTCCATTGCCCCTAAGTAGTTCTGTTGGGAGGTGGGGCCATCACAGTTCTATCCCAAACTGGGGCCAAGCTCCTCTGCTTGATCTGGTCCACAAGCACTTCCACTGCTGCCTTGGTAAACCTGGGGCTCGCTGCCCTGCTGCAGATCTCACAGACAGTTTTAATAAAGAACCCTGCTCTCAAGGCGTCTCGTTGGATGATTACCCCTTTAAGCTGCTGCAAGCCTTTGAACACTGCAGCAGCACATTATGGGCGGCATTGAGTAGCGTTGCTCACACCAGGAGATTGCCTCAAATATTAAAATTAGGCGGATCCCTGAAACTATCGTAGTGAGAACCCCATCTCAGGCAGGTGCCCTACTACCACTCGGGATTTTTGCCCGAGGGGAAAATCTGGAGATGTTTAAATACGGTGACTGGTTTCAGTGAATGCCAGAAATGAATTTTTTAGGAATTTTCAGTAACTATTGCACCTCTGATAGAAGTCCAGAGCCCAAGCATGAATAAATACAAAAACATTTCAAAGTTTGATGCTGACTGTTCCTGAAATAGATCTCCATGAATTTCTAACTCAAGCTTTTAGTTCCAGCTTGCTGTGATCCTTTCCGTGTAGCTGAGATATCACTGTAGCCGCTCACCAGTGGCGTCTCACAGATGCATAGCATATTGAACTGAGCAGGTACATTTGCAAAACTCTGTTTTAAAGTAGGGCAGAAAGTGTGGAGTTGATTAAAAATTAAATGCAGTAATAAGAAAGCTAGCACCCAGAACAGATGCTAGTAAACAACTGCTGGTAGAATAACCTGATTAATCAGCATTCTTCACTGTAGTTTCATGGAATAGAAACATCTGTGCAAATCTAAAAGTTTTACTAGGGTTCGATGTCTGCAAACTTTGAGAAATTTAATTTTGCTCTTTCTACAAGACTAAGAGCCTCCTGCTTTTCAGCAATATGATGGTGTCATCAATAAATGAGTTTCTTACATGGCTCAGTACAGCAAATTTAAAATTCTCGCGCTTGTGTTCAAATCCCTCCGTGGCCTGGCCCCTCCCTATCTCTGTAACCTCCTCCAGCCCTACAACCCTCCGAGATCTCTGCTCTCATCCAATTCTGACCTCTTGTGGATCCCCAATTTCCTTCACCCCACCATCAGCGGCCGTGCCCTCAGCCATCTAGGCCCTGAGCTCTTGAAATCCCTCCCCAAACCTCTCTAACTCTCTCTCCTCCTTTAGGACGCTCCTTAAAACTTACCTCTTTGACCAAGCGTTTGGTCAGCTGTCCTAATGCCTCAGTGTAATTTATTTTTGATTACGCTCCTGTGAAGCGCCTTGGGACGTTTTACTATGCTAAAGGCGCTATATAAATGCAAATTGTTGTATACAATACTCGAGCTTGGCACCATCCAGGGCAGGGCAGTTCACTTGATCAATGCCCCTGAACTTAGTATCCACCCGCTCCACCACCAGCGCACTGTGGCTGCAGTCTGTGTGATCTACAGGATGCACTGCTGCAACTCACCAAGTTTACTTCAACAGCACCTCTCAGCTCCCCTGCCCCTACCAGCAAGCAATGTGAGAACTCCATCACCGACCAGTTCCCCGCCAAATCCAACATTGACCTGGACATACATCTCCATTCCTCCATTGTCGCTGGGTCAAAATCATGGAATTCCCAACCTAACAAAATCGTGGAAGGACTGCAACAGTTGAAGGAGGAAGCCCACCACCACCTTCGCAGCGAAACTAGGGATGGGCAATAAAATGTGGGCTTGGCAGTGCTGCCCAGAACCCAAGAGCAAATTTTTAAATCTCACTTCTGAGTCAGAAGGTTGTGTGTTTAAATTCAAATCCAGGATTGAAACACATAATCTAGATAGGCACTTCTGCGCTGTACTGAGGGAGTGCTGCATTGTTGGATTCTCTGGAATTCCCTTCCCAAACCTGCTGAGTCTCCAACTCCCTCTCCTCCTTTAAGATCCTACGTAAAAACCAACTCTTTGACCAAGGTGACCCCCCTCCCAATAGCTCCTCCTTTGGCTCGGCACCTGTTTTCTTGATAATGCCTCTGTGAAGAGCCTTTGGACCTTTTTCTACATTATAGATGCTGTACAAATCCATTTGATGTTGTGGAGGTGTGGTCCTTCAAAGAAAGAAAGGCTTGCATTTATATGATGCCTTTCACGACCTCAGGATGTCCCAAAGCACTTTACAGCCAAAGAACCCCTTCAGGTGAGGGGTTAAACTGAAGCCTAAAAGGTGCTATTTAAATGCAAGCTCTCCCCTTTCTTTGTGAACCTCAGACTGTCTTTGCTTTGTTGACCCAGAACCTACTGTAAAAGCTTTCCGAAAATCTATTCTCCAGAACTCTTATATTCAGCTTGGCCCTTTCTAATCTGCCAGCCAAGGTTTTTAACCCACACAACACACACAGTGTTATGTTCAGAAACACGGGACTTTTATTGGAGTTTTGAAGCCATATTCCTGGACTGCTGACAGCCTGCGACTATTACTGCCATCGGTCTGTTAGCTGTTCAGTGTTAATTATGCATCACCTGATCAGCAATAACACAACTGAAGGAAAAAGATAGGCCATGCAATTTGAGACTATGAATTTATCACTAGACCTGAGTGCTCCCTTGCTGCCTGTGCATCAATGGACCCTCACAGTAGGCGTTTTGTCAGTACTTATGATTAGGCTTGGCTTAGTTGGTAGCACTCTTATTGTGGGTTTACCAGGAGTTGAGCAAGAACCTTGGTTTATATTTCAATGCAGTACTGAGAGTGTGCAGAAGTGTTGGAAGTACCATCTTTCACATCAGATGTCTGCTTGCTCCATTCTCATCAAAAGTGAGAAGTCGCACAACACCAGGTTATAGTCCCTATGGTGTTGTGCGACTTCTCACTTTTGTCCACCCCAGTCCAACACCAGCATCTCCGCATCATTCTCATCAAAACATAAGCATGTGGCTAAAGCAGGTAAGGGGGCAGCTCGGTGGCACGAATGTATTCTTCATTTTTCTTCTCTTGCATCTTTTTCTGCTTCCCTTTTTGTCTCGCTCTCTTCCTCTTGGCTTGAGGATTTTGAAATGTTTTCTCCCTGATTTCTCTCTCCAGGAAATACCATCAGGCCCACCCCATCCAGACATGATGCAACCAGCTACACCGTTGACCAAACGCTTCACCACACATCCTGGGAGAGGCAAGAAAACTGGGGAAAAAAAACCTGTGGCCAATTTAGAATCATAGAATCATAGAAAGTTACAGCACGGAAGGAGGCCATTTCGGCCCATCGTGTCCACGCCGGCCAACAAAGAGCTATCCAGCCTAATCCCACTTCCCAGTTCTTGGTCCGTAGCCCTGCAGGTTACAGCATCACAAGTGCACATCCAAGTACTTTTTAAATGTGGTTAGGGTTTCTGCCTCTACCACCCTTTCAGGCAGTGAGTTCCAGACCCCCACAACCCTCTGGGTGAAGACATTTCCCCTCAAATCCCCTCTAAACCTTCCACCAATTACTTTAAATCTGTGCCCTCTGGTTTTTGACCCCTCTGCTAAGGGAAATAGGTCCTTTCTATCCACTTTATCTAGGCCCCTCATAGTTTTATACACCGCAAAAAGGTCTCCACTCAGCCTCGTCTGTTCCAAGGAAAACAAACCCAGCCTATCCAGTCTTTCCTCATAGCTAAGATTCTCTACTCCCGGCAACATCCTTGTAAATCTCCTCTGTACCCTCTCTCGTGCAATCACATCTTTCCTCTAATGTGGTGACCAGAACTGCACGCAGTACTCTAGCTGAGGCCTAACTGGTGTTTTATACAGTTGAAGCATAACCCCCCTGCTCTTGTATTCTATGATGCGGAGATGCCGGTGTTGGACTGGGGTGGACAAAATTGAGAGGTCGCACAACACCAGGTTATAGTCCAACAGTTTTATTTGAAATCGCAAGCTTTCGGAGCTATCGATTTGCTCCTTCCTCAGGTGAAGTAAATTAGATACAGAATCTCCAAAGCATATATAGATGGAAAACAAAGCATGTGTACTTTACAATTGCAGACCAATAAATTAAATCATCCTGACTATCTGCCGAGGTGTGATAAAGTTAATTAAGTCAGCCAGGAAGGTACCACATCAAAGACATAGCAAGATACAACTGAGACAATGAGGTGTAGTCGCAGGGGTTCTAACGTGTCAAAAGCTGCCGTCTGTATGTAAAACGAAAAGCTTTAACATTTTTTTACTTTTTTACTGGGAAAATTTTTACTTTTTTACTGGGAATCACATCTGTGAACAAGCTAACGACGACTCGAGTCCGGATCACGTCATGTATCGTGACATAAACCCAAGATCCCGATTGAGACCGTCTTCATGAGTGCGGAACTTGGCTATCAGTTTCTGCTCGATGATTTTGCGTTGTCGTGTGTTTCTAAGGTTGCCTTGGAGAACGCTTACCCGCAGATCCGAGGCTGAATGTCCTTGACTGCTGAAGTGTTCCCCGACTGGGAGGTAACAATCCTGCCTGGCGATTGTTGCGCGGTGCTCGTTCATACGTTGTCTCAGTGTCTGCATGGTCTCGCCGATGTACCATGCCGCGGTGCATTCTTTCCTGCAACGTATGAGGTAGACAACGTTGGCCGAGTCACATGAGTATGTACCATGTACCTGGTGGGTAGTGTCCTCACGTGTGATGGTGGTATCTGTGTTGATGATCTGGCATGTCTTGCAGAGTTTGCCATGGCAGGGTTGTGTGGTGTCGTGGTCGCTGTTATCCTGAAAGCTGGGTAATTTGCTGTGAACGATGGTACTTCTGAGGTTAGGCGGCTGTTTGAAGGCAAGTAGTGGAGGCGTGGGGATGGCCTTAGCGAGGTGTTTGTCGTCATCGATGACATGTTGAAGGCTGCGAAGAACATGGCGTAGTTTCTCCGCTCCGGGGAAGTACTGGACGACGTAGGGTACCCTGTTGGTTGTGTCCCGTGTTTGCCTTCTGAGGAGGTCTATGCGATTTTTCGCTGTGGCCCGTCGGAACTGTCGATCGATGAGTCGAGCGTCATATCCCGTTCTTACGCGCAACAATCGCCAGGCAGGATTGTTACCTCCCAGTCGGGGAACACTTCAGCAGTCAAGGACATTCAGCCTCGGATCTGCGGGTAAGCGTTCTCCAAGGCAACCTTAGAAACACACGACAACGCAAAATCATCGAGCAGAAACTGATAGCCAAGTTCCGCACTCATGAAGACGGTCTCAATCGGGATCTTGGGTTTATGTCACAATACATGACGTGATCCGGACTCGAGTCGTCGTTAGCTTGTTCACAGATGTGATTCCCAGTAAAAAAGTAAAAATTTTCCCAGTAAAAAAGTAAAAAAATGTTAAAGCTTTTCGTTTTACATACAGACGGCAGCTTTTGACACGTTAGAACCCCTGCGACTACACCTCATTGTCTCAGTTGTATCTTGCTATGTCTTTGATGTGGTACCTTCCTGGCTGACTTAATTAACTTTATCACACCTCGGCAGATAGTCAGGATGATTTAATTTATTGGTCTGCAATTGTAAAGTACACATGCTTTGTTTTCCATCTATATATGCTTTGGAGATTCTGTATCTAATTTACTTCACCTGAGGAAGGAGCAAATCGATAGCTCCGAAAGCTTGTGATTTCAAATAAAACTGTTGGACTATAACCTGGTGTTGTGCGACCTCTCAATCTTGTATTCTATGCCATGGCTAATAAAGGCAAGCATTCCGTATGCCTTCTTAACCACCTTATCTACCTGGCCTGCTACCTTCAGTGATCTGTGGACATGTACTCCAAGGTCCCTTTGTTCCTCTACACTACTCAGTGTCCTACTATTTAATGTGTATTCCCTTTCCTTGTTAGCCCTCCCCAAATGCATTACCTCACACTTCTCCGGATTGAATTCCATTTGCCACTGTTCTGCCCACCTGACCAATTTATTGATATCTTCCTGCAGTCTACAGCTTCCTTCTTCAGTATCAACCACACAGCCAATTTTAGTATCACCTGCAAACTTCTTAATCATACCCCCTATATTCAAGTCTAGATCATTGATATATTCCACAAAAAGCAAGGGACCCAGTACTGAGCCCTGCGGAACCCCACTGGAAACAGTCTTCCAGTCACAAAAACACCATCAACCATTACCCTCTGCTTCCTGCCTCCGAGCCAGTTTTGAATCCAACTTGACACTTTGTCCTGGATCCCATGGGCTTTTAACTTCGTGACCAGTCTGCCATGTGGAACCTGATCAAAAGCTTTGCTAAAGTCCATATACACTACATCAAACGCACTACCCTCATCTACCCTCCTTGTTACCTCCTCAAAAAATTCAATCAAGCTTGTCAGACATGACCTTCCCTTAACCAATCCATGCTGACTATTCTTGATTAATCCGTGTCTTTCTAAATGAAGATTTATCCTGTCCTTCAGAATTCTTTCCAACAATTTTCCCACCACCAAGGTTAGGCTGACTGGCCTGTAATTACTCGGTCTATCCTTTTCTCCCTTTTTAAACAAGGGTACCACATTAGCAGTCCTCCAGCCCTCCGGCACCACACCTGAAGCCAGAGAGGATTGGAAAATGATGGTCAGGGCCTCTGCTATTTCCTCTTTTGCTTCGCTTAACAGCCTGGGATACATTTCATCCGGGCCTGGGGATTTATCCACTTTTAAAGCTGCGAAACCCCTTAATACTTCCTCTCTCATTTAGGAAAAAACTCCTAAGAAATTCCTCCCTAACACCCTAAAACAATCGAGCAAAGCTCCAAGGTACCACAGAAGCCCGTAACTCCCCATAATCTCACAAACTTGTCAAGTTCTCTTTGAATGGACTGTGGCGAATCCATACCTACCACCAGACATATAGGTCAGCTGTTCCAGGGAGCTATGATTCTCTACAAAGAGATATATTTCCTGGCATCCAAACCAACTCCTTGCCTAAGAGTTTTATATGCATGTCTTTTACTCCAACCATCCCCGTAAACATGCCTGGAGTTTCCCAACTCCAAATGCATTGCACTGTACTTGTCCACATTGAAGGACATCCATGCCCACAATGGAAGTTTAATTTGGGCATCAAGGTGGCACCAACAGAGTAGTATTAAAGCATATGCCACAGCGTGATGGGACAAGAGTTTGTTGAAATTTACTAGCTTTGCTTAGATTACCTCCCGGGGACTGCTTGTCTCAGAGAGAGAGAGAGAGAGAGAGAACGAAAACTTGCATTTATATAGCATTTTTCACAACCGAGGGACATCTCAAAGTGCTTCAAAAAAGGAAAGCTCATTAGCTGGGTACATTGCTACCGGCTTGGGGGTGAGTTATGAGGAGATGAGTGCGTGACTGGGGTAAAAGGTTATGAAAAAGAATAGCGTAGGATGTGAAAAGCAGTGTGAGAAATAACACTTAACAATAAGGAAAGAAATATTTTGAATCTAGATTTAGACGCAAAAGAGTTAAGCAGCAGAGACCAAAGTCTTCTGAAAGCATTTTGCTGTTCTCATTAATGTCATGGGTGCATCCAGAAATTGCATAATGATTGTGATTGAGGCAGTGCCATGAAATGGACAGTGTGCACAAGGAACACACAGCAGAGATGAGATGGACACTGACAACGGGATGAATATTGATTGATAGTAACCTTTTCCCGAAAGCAGTATGTGAGTTATGCCAGTAAACGTTTCGTGACATTGTGTTGCCAAGTTGCCACTCTGTAGCCTACAATGTCATGCTATGGCTATTAGCAGCAATTCTTCTGAGAAATAGAATGAGCTCTCTAATACTTAACCTTTTCTGGGCTGATTGTTTCCTTTTGCCCATTTCTATACTCTTCTCCCAAAGTCACTGACTCTCACTGGTATACAGTTCCACTTACAGTTATACTTGCATTGGAAGCAGTTCAGAAACGATTCACTAGGTTAATTCTAGAGATGAGGGGGTTGACTTATGAGGAAAGGTTGAGCAGGTTGGGCCTATACTCATTGGAATTTGGAAGAATGAGAGGTAATTTTATTGAAACATATAAGATACTGAGGGGGCTCAACAAGGTAAATGCAGAGAGGATGTTTCCCCTCGTGGGGAAATCTAGAACTAGGGGGCATAGTTTCAGAATAAAGGGTCGCCCTTGAAGAACTGAGATGAGGAGGAATTTCTTCTCTCAGAGGGTCGTAAATCTTTGGAATTCTCTGCCGCAGAGAGCTGTGGAGGCTGGGTCATTAAATACATTTAAGGTGGAGATAGACAGATTTTTGCAAGATAAGGGAGTGAAGGGTTATGGGGATCGGGCGGGGAAGTGGCTTTGAACCCAAGATCAGCCATGATCTTATTGAATGGTGGAGCAGGCTCGAGGGGCCAAGTGGCCTATTCCTGCTCCTATTTCTTATGCTCTTATGTTCTTAGGATGGCAGCTCTCGAGAACCTTGCCCAAATGGTCATTCATCACCTGTGAATCTAGACAATAAGGGCGTTATTTTGGCCAAAGGGTGAAAACAGGCGCTAAATGGGTGCAGTGCTAACGAGACACGCCTGTTTGAAAGTCTGGATTTAGCGCCCAATTTTGGTCCTAATTGCTGATTACCATAATTTGAACTTGCCTGGAGGCTAAACCAGAATCCCGCAGGTTTAGCACTCAAGTGCTGATTGGACGCAATTTTCATGGAGCAGTATATGTGGGCTCCTCGCACCCACTCCCACTGAAGGTGTGGAGAGCTCTGGCTGGAACAGAGCGGCAGGTTTCAGGATGGATCAGGGACCGAGGAAGAGGGCGCACAGGCATCCGTTCCTAGCGCTGGCTTCAACTCATTTACCAAGAGGGTGTCTTGCACTAAACGCAGGCTAAACCGGCTTTTCAGCTGAAGATCCCATCTTGGCCAAACCGGAAGCTCTTTAGCGCCAAAAGTATTCGTCAAAAATTGCCCCCCAAAGTGTTGGTACGCTATTCCACCATGAGGAGCATCACATATGCGCCTGCTTCAATCCTCAACGGACATCCACACATCTACACTTCCCAGCAGGGGTCACTGGATGATTTCTCCCCAAGTCTATTTTTTCTGTATCGGCCAACATTTTTCTGCCATTGGGATTGCGCATTGACTGACGTATATCATAGAATTCATGTCGGTCACGTAACCTTGCTGCAATTGACCTTTAGTTGAATACTACAGTATAATACAACGGAAGGATCAAGAAAACACCTGGGGAGGGGGATGACAGAGACAGGAATGTGTGGTATTTGCTGAGCTTTGGGATTGGCCAGATGGACAATAGCCTGTTCCAGACCTCTACATTTCTGTGTGACATTTCAATTATTTTTATTACTTGTTTGCCTGCGTATAATATGCAGTGGAGAGAAGACCACATAAAACATTCTGTAGTCTAAAGGTATTGGCCTTGGCTCACTGGTAGCATTCTCGCCTCTGAGTCAGAAGACTTGTCAGCAATGCCTCGATTTTAAAATTCTCATCCTTGTTTTCAAATCCCTCCATGGCCTCACCCCTCCCTATCTCTGTAACCTGCTCCAGCCCTACAACCCTCCGAGATTTCTGCGCTCCTCCAATTCTGGCCTCTTGTGCATCCCTGATTTTCATCGCTCCACCATTGGTGGCCGTGCCTTCAGCTGCCAAGGCCCTATCTCTGGAATTCCCTCCCTAAACCTCTCTGCCTCTCTACCTCTCTTTCCTCCTTATGACTACATTACAACAGTGACCACACTTCAAAAAAGTACCCCATTGTCTGTAAAGCACTTTGGGACGTCTGGTGGTCATGAAAGGCACTTTATAAATGCAAGTCTTTCTTTTAAGATGCTCCTTAAAACCTACCTCTTTGACCAAGCTTTTGGGCATCTGTCCTATTATCTCTTTATGTGACTCAGTGTCAAATTTTGTTTGATTACGCTCCTGTGAAGCGCCTTGGGATGTTTTACTACGTTAAAGGTGCTATATAAATGCAAGTTGTTGTTGCTGTGGATTCAAGTCCCTCTTCAGAGATTTGAGCACAAATTCTAGGCTGACACTCCAGTGCAGTACTGAGGGAGTGCTGCACTTTCAGAAGTGCCGACTTTTGGGTGAGACATTAAACCGAGGCCCCATCTACCCTCACTCGTGCCCATTTAGAAAGTACAGACAGCACGTTTAGTTGGTGCAGCCTACTAATTTAAATGATTTTATCACACAGCCCAGCAACTATCGTGCTGCTTCAAGCTGCGCATTCAGCAGGAGGCCCAGCTGTAGCGACACTGCATTTTCTTAATGCAAGGCTGTCAGTTTTGAAAGCAGTCTCAAACCCTTAAAGGTGAACTGCCTTCTGAAAAAAAATTAAAAATCATTCAAAAATAGGCAGTCTCTAGCCCTTCAGGCTCAACTGCCTTCTGCAAAAGTAAACATTCCAAACTAGGCAGTCTGCAGCTCTTAAAGCTGAACTGCCTTCTTCACATAAAAAATGGTAAAAGTGCTTCAGCACTAACAGAAATGGCTCAACAGGCCAGGGAAAGGGAACCCAGGGTCTCGGACGCAGCACTCGAGCTTTGTGCAGGGGGTCAACACTGGAAGAGAGGTCACTACCCACAGGGGACCAGGAGGCCCTCCAGAAAGAAGGATGTGGGACCAGATCACCAAGGCCATCATTGCCAGCAGTGTCGCCCCCAGGACATGGCTTCAGTGCCCAAAGAAGTTTCATGACCTCAGACGATTGGTCAAGATCAGTGAATGCATCTTCAAAAGCCGTCTCCTACCAACTGCACCACTAGCCTCACACACTGCTCAAATCACGACTGCACCACCTCCACCCCCCTCCCCCCCCCACATCACTCACCTGCCAACACTCTCTACCAAACACGAGGCACACCTCACATTCCTAGCTTCACCTCACCCCCTTGGAGGAGACAGTGCTGACCATTCTTGGCAGGGGCATGGCTGAGCCTTTGGCCAGTGGCGGGGCTGAAAGAATACAAGATGCTGGTATCCTCATACGTTATCCTCCTTCTCACATCCCACATCCCCCTCATCCCACAATCTCTTCTGATTTACAAGCTGCACATGGTGTAAGCATGCCCCTCTTGCTTTCCCACCCACCCCTCACGACAAACTCCATCCTTGTGCCTTCCTCATTTCACACACCCAGAAAATCCAGCTTGCCCAGCCAGTGGTTGACCAAGAAGAGGGAGAGGAGAGTGAAGAAGAAGAAGAAACACCATCTCTTGATTTCACACTCCCAGCCACCAGCTCCTCGATGTCGTCCTGCAAGGCCATCTGCAGTGTCCCCCTCTGAAAGTCAGCAGCCTTCCGCTAGCCATGCTACAGCCACTGGGTAGCACTGCGTGACATCAGTAGGATAGGCAAAGGCACACACAAGACAGTCACTAAGGGAATGCACAAGGATGATTAGTTGATTTCTTGATGTAATATTGGATGCATATATGGATAAAGTTGGATTGGAATGTTTGCTTTGTGGTGGCTTTTATTTCAGCATCGTGGCCAAGAGGACGCTGTGATGGTCAGTAACAGAGGGAAGATAAGGTGTGGGACAAATGTTGAAAGGGGAATTGGGGTTGTGGTCACTGGTACCGCAAGCGGATGATTCTATCCTAGATATCCAGGCCAGAAAGGGGCTGTCTGGGTTGTCTCCTTCCTTCCGCTTCCTCCTCTTCTATTTCTTCCTCTTCTGCTTCTTCCTCTTCCCTCTGCGAGCAGCTTGCCCCCTTTGCTGCCTCTGCTCCATCTCCATGTGATGTTGCAACCCAAAGGGGACTGCAACTAGAGCCCCCAGGACTGGGAGCAAGTGGTCTTCTCAGAGGCCTTCCTTTAACAGCCAAAGAAGCCTTGCAAGCATCCAGCAGCACTTCCTGCACACCTGAACAACTTTTTAAATATATTGCGCCAAGCCACAAATACACGCCAAAGGCTGAAATCGAAACTTACCTGAAAGATGTGTGTGTCCCTTTAAGAAGCGCTGACAGCGTCTCTGTACAACTGCTGCATGCACGTTATTTTGAGCGTAGTTTGGAGAGGGCGGTATGGAGAGCAGCGATGTCCAAAATCGCAGTTGTGCGTCAATTAAGGCATTGCATGCTGATTGATGTCACGATCTGCATATTTACATGGGAGAGGCGAGCGCAGGCAACGGCAGCGCTGCACACCTCTCCAAAATGGCGGGCGTCGTGTTCCACACCGGACGTGGGCGGAAGCGAGGTGGCTGCCATTTTTTCAACAAAACTGGCCTTAAGGGCCGGCGCTACAACCTCGAATTTCGTGGCTCACCCCATGGTCAAATTGTCTGTCAGCACTCACTAAGTTTGCTGATGAAGACAATATCAGAGGTTGTGGATTCCCTTGGAGCAATTCCCCAGCAAGACAGGAGAGAAGGCAGCACATTGGAAGGCACTAAAAACAGTTGGAAGGTCCACATGGAGTTATTGTGAGCTGTTGGTGCATGCAAATTGGCCGCTTTATTTGCATACAAAACCACACTGACCATACTTCAAATATAATTAATTGGCTGTGAAGCACTTTGAAAGGCCCTGATGATGTGACAGACACTATATAAATGCTAGTTCATTATAGAATCATAGACTCTTACAGCACAGGAGAAGGCCATTCGGCCCATTGTGCCTGCTCCATTGTTCCATTAGTCCCACTCCCCTGCTCTTTCCCCATAGCCCTGCACATTTTTCCTTTTCAAGTATAATCCAATTCTCCTTTGAAAGTTATTATTGAATCTGATTCCACCACTCTTTTTTTATTTCATCAGGCAGTTCATAACAACTCGCTGTGTAAAATAAGTTCTCCTCATCTCCCCTCTGGTTCTTTTGACAGTTACCTTAAATCTGTGTCCTCTGATTACCGATCCTACTGCCAGTGGAAACAGTTTCTCCTTATTTACTCGATCAAAACCGCTCATAATTTTGAACACCTCTCTTAAATCTCCCCTTAACCTTCTCTGCTCGAAGGAGAAGAACCCCAGCTTCTCTAGTACGACTACTTTTGTATGGCGGGGAAAGTTGTCTCGTTTGGCTGTCCATTCGATGGCCTCCTGAGATGCCGAGTGGAGAAATGAGGAGCCTCCTGCTACAGATCTCAGTGGGCAGGTTGATGTGATGTGTTCCATGGTCTGGGACCCATGGCCACAGTTGCACTTCGGGCCGTCCCTCACCTTCCACTTGTGGAGCAGGTGGGCCGCATCGTCCACGCTCTGTGCAGATTGGCTTGAGCGCTGCCCACTGTCTTCGAGGGAGGTTGGAGCCAGGGACCTCTGCTGTTGGGTCAGTGATGAGGTGTTGGTTCTTTATGTTGCCTGCGTCCCATGATTCCCTCCATCTGGCTAGTGGGATTGGCTGCTGTTTCCCAGAATGGCCGGCGTGATTTTCGTGGTTGGTTTTTCAAGTCTTTGTGAACGGGAAGGTCGATGTTGCTGATGATTTTTTTCCATCTCACGGAGCACGGCGGTGTTGCGGAGAATGGCAGGCGGGGCAATGTGGGGCAACACCGGGAACCACTCATTGGAGTGGACTTGAGCGTCCCCTGACCCCGTCTTTCCACAATAACGGAAGCAGCTCTCCAAGGCCTTGACATCCTTCCTGAAATGTGGTGCCAGAATTGGACATGGTACATAACATTCTTTTAATCCAGGCCTCTGTCATGAATGCTGGGAAAGCTGCACTTACACATTCTGTATCAATTCAACAAAACTGCACTCCACACTAAAGCTTCACACACCACTTCTCGGGCTGGTGGAGCTCTATGGCAGAGAATGTTGTTGCCTAGAACTCTTGTCTCTTGTGCACAGGGTTGCTGAAGCAGGATTTAGTGATGGAACGTTTGCTGCTTGTTGATACTGCAGTACAATTTCTCACATAGTTCTATGCTTCCTGCAAGCGCCAGGGTCAAACTCACAGTGCACCTGTTTTTGTCGATTTATCTCTTGGTGCACCATGTTGTTATCCTCACCTTTATCATCTCTCTATTTATTAAATATTAAAAATGATGCATGAACAGTATGGTTCGAGCACACTTTCTGTGTCACACTTCCTTGTCATCCTGGCATCACACTTCTCCAGCACACCTTGGGGGTTATCCGTTCCGTACAAATCATTGAAAGTTCTTGTATCCCTATTTCTGGCTGTTAATATGCAAATGTATTCCAGCTAAATGCAAATTTCTTCTAACTGATTGGCTGATATGCAAATTTATTAATTGTGATTCCAATTTGGGCGTGCGTTCCCGTCGGCAGGATTGATGTAATTGTAATTTGGTCACGTATCTTAGCATATTTCTTAGAAAGGAGATGGCAAACCAGCCAAATCACTCAAACCACTTTATGCAAAGGTTTCCCTCCATTTCTTTTCTTCAGCCAACCAAGTACAAACTTAAAATAAGGTTCCAAACACATGATAAATTATATATTTCATAATGAATAATTGAACTTAACTATAAAGATGTCTTTCGTATCTTTGCGTGGCGTCGCTGCATTGTTTTTGCTCGAAGGGTTTTAGCCATTCTAAAGAGTTCAGCTTTAGGCTTGATATTTTTGTACAGTGGTATCTGCCAGTTGTCTGATGGGAGAGCCTATGGTCCAAGCAGGTCGCACAATTTTACAGGCTACATCAGTCGGCTTCTGCCAGCCTAATGGGAAGGATATTTTCTTCAATCTGCAGCAGCATCTATTTGCTTGTTTTTCCAAATTGTTTGAAGTAAAGCTTGAGGGAAAATCTCCCAAGCTTTATCTGGGTAAAGTTAATACTAGCGTTTTAAAAAATATATAAAACAGTGAACTAACGTTTCACTCTGTCCAACAAAATAAAAGCAGAGAGTTGATTTGTGTTGAGAGATTTCTTTACCTACAGGTAAGCTATCTGACAGAGAGAGAAAATAAAAAGCGATCAGTTCAAAGATGACAGATAGCACTGATTTCATGCTTGTCTTTTTTCCAAAACAATGGCCTGGAAAGTTTCGGCATAACTGCGGCGTAAGAGTGGAGTTGTTCCGAGGAAATTCGCGTGCAATTAATTTACGCCAGTTTTGCACTGAAACATCGCTATGCGCAAGTTTCCTCGACTGTTTGTACCAGTTCTGATACACGGCCACCGAAACCCTCTGCTGCTTCTTTACAAAGCTCCGCCTCAACGCAAATGGTCAGCTCATGTGAGTTGTCACCTGATATCCGTTATAACTGAGATTTCTGGAGTTTGATAGCGATTTTCCTCACGAGTTTTAAAATTTTTCTTATTGCCACCGGCACTATACTTAACCAAAGTGCTGTCAGTCTTAGAGCACCCACATTTTTTAAAGCCCCCTCCCTGCACGTTCAGAAGGATTAAGCAACTCGAATGGCCTTCCCAATGGGAACACCCCTATGCTGCACACTATTGCATACAGCACAGCAGGTCTTTGCCGATGTTTATGCTCCACCCGAGCACTCTTCCCATTTTACTTCATCTCACCAATAAAAGGACAAGGGGATTGAAGGGGACACGGGACAGATAGAGGAAGGTGAGTATCAGAGGCAAGAGGCTCCGAGAGTGAGATGCCATGGCAGAAGACAACCACGCGCTCGCTATTAACCCTATTGGTGGTGCTGCCTTTGGGCTTGTTTTTCGACGGTGTTTTCGTCCCGGGATAGGTAAATGAGCTTCACAGGAAATTTGGGCGTACGTCCACACCAGCAAAAAATGGTGCAGAAACCGGCGTAAATTTCGGCAGCAGTTTCCTCTCTCAACATTGGGGAATGTCTGCGGCTATATACACAAGAATGCGATGTAGACTTGGAAATCGCGAGAACTGCATTTCCACCAGGGCTCGGAATTCCAATTCCAAAAGCCAGGAGCCGAGGCAGATTGTAAAACTGCTGATGGTGGAATCAGTTCAGCTATATAAGTGGGGTGTACAGTGAGTGGATTGGCCTCCATTGACCTTGTAATAATGGGCTGAAGTAATCTTGGAGGACAGTTATTGTTAAACGTACAAATAGTGGCCATTACTGTAATTGCCCACATGGATAAATTAACTTCGACCTTTTCCGTAATCTGCTTCATCCTTCTTTAATTCATGCATGTAATTATGGCAGTTTAATCATACAGGATAAACTCTAAATACACCATCCTACGCTCTCCTTCTCCCTCTGTCCTCATTATGCTGAAATTAAGACTCAATACACCGTCTCCTACTCCAACTCATTCTTTCCAAGACCTCAAAACTGTGCAAGTCCTCAATCCCTCTTTTGGGTCTTTTCTACCTTCTCTACTTTACATTTTGCAGCTCTAGTGTCTAAGATTGGTCTTATAGGCGAGTCCTTATGCCTTTGTGAACCTTACTATCTCGGTAAATGTTTAGTAACTTGCCCAGAAAACCGTGTCTGTAAATTATTTTTTTAAGCTATTGGAATTATTCTTATGCCTCCACAGATCTCGCCCTCTCCACTCATCAATAAACAATAGGACATCACATCAGATTTTGTTCTAGTTTTAAACAGTGAAGCAAATTTATTGAACAATGAACAAGTACATTTTTAAGAATCTAATTCTCGGGATACGGGTGTTGCTGGCAAAGGCCAGCATTTATTACCTATCCCTAGATGCCCTTGAGAAGGTGGTGGTGAGCCGCCTTCTTGAACCGCTGCAATCCGTGTGGTGAAGGTACTCCCACAGTGCTGTTAGGGAGGGAGTTCCAGGATTTTGACCCAGTGACGATGACGGAATGGTGATATATGCACAAGTCTGGATGGTGTGTGACTTGGAGGGGAACCTGCAGGTGATGTGTCTGCTGCCCTTGTCCTTCTAGGTGGTAGAGGTCGTGGGTTTGGGAGGTGCTGTTGAAGGAGCCTCAGTGAGTTACTGCAGTGCATCCTGTAAATAGTACACACTGCAGCCACGGTACACCGGTGGTGGATGTTTAAGGTGGTGGATGGAGTGCCGATCAAGCCAACTGCTTTGTTCTGGATGGTGTCAAGCTTCTTGAGTGTTGTTGCAGCTGCACACATCAAGGCAAGTGGAGATTATTCCATCGCACTCCTAACTTGTGCCTTGTAGATGGTGGAGAGACAGGGGAGTCAGGAGGTGAGTCACTCATTGCAGAATACCTAGCCTCTGACCTGTTCTAGTAGCAACAGCATTTATGTGGCTGGTCCAGTTGAGTTTCTTGTCAATGGTGACCCCCAGGATGGATGTAGTGGGTGATTTGGCAATGATAATGCTGTTGAATGTCAAGGGGAGGTGGTTAAACTCTCTCTTGTTGGAGATGGTAATTGCCTAGCACTTGTGTGGCGCCAATGTTACTTGTCACTTTTCAGCCCATGGCTGGATGTTGTCCAAGTCTTGTGGGCACGGACTGCTTCATTATCTGAGGAATTGCAAATGAAGCTGAATACTGTGCAACCATCAACGAACAGTCCCAACTCTGACCTTATGATAGCAGGAAGGTCATTGATGAAGCAGTTGAAGATAGCTGAACCTAGGATGCTGCCCTGAGGAACTCCTGCAGCGATGCCCTGGGGCTGAGATGATTGGCCTCCAACAACCACAACCATCTTCCTTTGTGCTAGGTATGGCTCCAGCCAGTGTAGAGTTTTCCCCCTGATTCCCATTGACTTCAGTTTTACCTGGGCTCCTTGGTGCCACACTCGGTCAAATGCTGCCTTGATGTCAAGGACAGTCACTCTTATCTCACCTCTGGAATTCAGGTCTTTTGTCCATGTTTGGACCAAGGCTGTAATGAGGTCGGGAGCCAAGTGGTCTTGGCGGAACACAAACTGAGCATCGGTGAGCAGGATATTGGTGAGTAAGTGCCGCTTGATAGCACTGTTGACGAAAATGTCGCAACAAGTAAATATTTACATGTATTCACAGTAGAAAATTCCATCTACTGTCCCCTTGAAAGAGAAAACAATAAAAAGTTACAACTGTTGCTCTATAAAACTATTTTAAAATATGCAGCTCCCCTCCTTCATGAGCCGCGGGAGCGAGTTAAATTTACTTGTCTCTCTGTGAAGATCTCAATCTGTTTGACTCTCCTCGGTGTGCTCCCTCTTATACATTTTGATCACTTGTCAAGGGCTTCTTAGAAATTCATAACTGGCAGCCTCAGCTAAAAAATGGCAGGCTGTGATACTGGCAATCAGTAAGTCAGTACTTTTCTGAAATCATGTCTTACACTCCTTCTCAACCAAGTTACCAAGGAGACAATAATGATACACTTCATACCACATACAACGCTACAGGCAAACACGGTTCAGATGCCTCTTAAACATTTGTCTACAGCCTTTGACACGGTTGACCACTCCATCCTTCTCCAACGCCTCTCCACCGTCGTCCAGCTGGGTGGGATTGCTCTCGCCTGGTTCCATTCTTATCTATCTAATCATAACCAGAGAATCACCTGCAATGGCTTCTCTTCCTACTCCCGCATCATTACCTCTTGTGTCCCCCAAGGATCTATCCTTGGCCCCCTCCTATTTCTCATCTACATGTTGCCCCTTGGCAACATCATCCAAAAACACAGCGTCAGTTTCCACATGTACGCTGACGACACCCAGCTCTACCTCACATCCTCTTCTCTCGACCCCTCCATGGTGTCTAAATTGTCAGACTGTTTGTCCGACATACAGTTCTGGATGAGCAAAAATTTTCTCCAATTAAATATTGGGAAGACCGAAGCCATTGTTTTTGGTCCCCGCCACAAACTCCATTCCCTAGCCACTGACTCCATCCCTCTCCCTAACATCTGTCTGAGGCTGAACCACACTGTTTGCAACATTAGTGTCATATTTGACCCTGAAATGAGCTTCCGACCACATATCCGCAGCATAACAAAGACCGCCTACTTCCACCTCCGTAACATCAACCGTCTCCGCCCATGCCTCAGCTCATCCGCTGCTGAAACCCTCATCCATGCCTTTGTTACTTCTAGACTTAACTATTCCAATGCATTCCTGGCTGGCCTCCCACATTCCACCCTACATAAACTTGAGGTCATCCAAAACTCGGCTGCCCATGTCCTAACTCGCGCCAAGTCCTGTTCGCCTGTCTCCCCTGTGCTCGCTGACCTACATTGGCTCCCGGTTAAGCAACGCCTCGATTTCAAAATTCTCATCCTTGTTTTCAAATCCCTCCATGGCCTCGCCCCTCCCTATCTCTGTAATCTCCTTCAGCCCCACAACCCCCCGATATATCTGCACTCCTCTAATTCTGCCCTCTTGAGCATCCCTGATTATAATCGCTCAACCTTTGGTGGCCATGCCTTCAGCTGCCTAGGCCCTAAACTCTGGAATTCCCTCCCTAAACCTCTCCGCCTCGCCGCCTCTCTTTTCTCCTTTAAGACGCTCCTTAAAACCTACCTCTTTGATCAAGCTTTTGGTCACCTGCCCTAATTTATCCTTATGTGGCTTGGTGTCAAATTTTTTGTCTTAAAATACTCCTGTGCAGCGTCTTGGGACGTTTTATTACGTTAAAGGCACTATATAAATACAAGTTGTTGTTGTTGTTGTTATACATTTTCCTGATTTAGAGGGACAGCTACTGGATCAGAAAGAATAGAAGTGCTTCGTATTTGTCACACCTCTGCCTCTGCCTTCCTACTTTCACCAGGCATCTAAAATCTAAGCTTGGTGTCCTCTAATCACAGCTTCCTGAGTTGTCTCAACTCTTAACTCTTTTCAACCTTCCTGGTGTCCACTTCTCTGGGCATTGCCCTTCACTGAGGCTTCTCAATGAAACCAATACTCAGAGATAAATAATCAGTCGTCTGAAAAAAATCCTCCCTACAGCCAGGGCTCAGTGAGGTGCTACAATTGATCTCAGTCCCTGATTGCTGGAAAAATACTACAACGATAAGCAATATTTATGCTTCAATTTTCTCCCCTTATCTGAAGATGCTGACTCCCCCTTTTTCCTAACTTCGGAAGCCTCTCAAACATCTTTCCCTTTTTGTGCCTTTTCCCTAATCCCCCGGCCCCTTTCCTGCTCAGCACCCCCGGCTGGTTTTTATTGTGCGAGGAGCACTGTATAAATGCTTGTTGTTGTGGTGGTTTCCACTTACCACTGGCAGCTGGACAATATCTCACTATTCTTAATGACAGTGGGTGTAGGCAGGGTATCTGAGCATGGTCTTGTCCTCACCTGATCTCTAAAGATGCACACTTCCCAGCACAGGTCACAAAGTAGCAATCAGGAGCCGGGGCTGAGATCAATTGTAGCACCTCAACTGTTGCCCTGACTGTAGTACTCGAGTCGTCGTTGGCTTGTTCTCTCTACACAGATGCGGCCGGACCTGCTGTGATTTTCAGCAAAAAAAGTTTTTTGTTTCCCATACAGACCCCAGCATCTGCCACATTTGACCCCTTGTGACCCCACCTCATTGTCTTTGATGTAATGTTTTCCTGACTGACCTGTTTGGACACCATCCACACCTTTGATTGCCGTAATTATCTCTCTGCTGAGGTGTGATAAAGGGCAGTTAGAAAGATTAACTGTAATCATCTGGCAGTGTTCTCTGACTATATATGCTGTGCCTTTATGCATCTCTTCACTTCACCTGACGAAGGAGCAGCGCTCCGAAAGCTTGTGATTTCAAATAAAGCTGTTGGACTATAACCTGGTGTTGTGCGACTTCTCACATTTGTCCACCCCAGTCCAACACCGGCATCTCCACATCATGACTGTAGTAGAGGTGAGTTGCCGTACTGAGGCAGTGAACAGCTATAGCTGACATAGATTTCCATAACATCACTGTCTGGAGTATAGGCTGAGTAAGTACCTGTCCCTTCACATGTACAGCATGAGTTACTGTGAGAGCTGAATGCAGGGTCTGAGACAGCAGATTCGCTTGGAAAATAAAGCATTCTTGTTTACAGGTATATCTTCTGACTTCTTGAAAACATAAAGGACGAGAGAAATGAGCTGGAGTAAACTAACTCAGCACAGTTCGGAAATTGAAAGGTGGACCTTCTAATCGCGAGGGTTTTTGTCCAACATCAGGTGAGTATTAACCTGCTACTTAACCATGGAGAGACCATGTTACATCTCCCAGCCTTCCTACCCCACGTGCTTCACCTCCTGTGGTTTAAGTTGCTCTCCTCGATAAGTCCTTGCTCCTCGGGAGTACCTTCGCTGTCAGTGAGGCCCGGATAGTTTTTTGGGTCATTTGTGCAATTGTCTTTAGCTACTGGAGGTATCCTGTGACTCCACAGCGCCTCTCTCATGGTCTTTGAAAAGCAGCGCAACATCACGTGATCAGACCTTGATTCAGACTTTAACCAGTAATCTAATTTATTGAACAGAAGAGGAACAGTTGGAACTATAGCAATAATGTCATATATATTTACAGTAAATATTATACTAACCAACTCTTTGGCGAAAAAAAAAGTCGTAATCTATATGCCAAGCTGCTACTTTGTGTTGAACCTTCAGTATATTCAGTATTCAGTATTCTCTGTTTCTCTCTCCACGGATGCTGCCTGGCCTGCTGAGTTTTTCCAGCGTTTTCTGTTGTTATTCAGTATTCTTGTCGGGTTTGCTAACAGCGGGAGCTAGCTAGTCTAACCAGTCCTTCTGCAAAGTTTTCAGTCGATTTGACTCGCCAGTTCGCCCTATTTAAACACCCCTCGCACAGTTGCTGGAGGTTGTCGAATTTAAATAACTCTCCTTTAGATTCAGAAGTAGCCGTCAATGGTGCCCATAACTGAGAGACCACATTAGCTGCTCTGGCTACTGCACACTGCACACGATTCTCCTGGTTGAAGGGACGATGGCAGTTGGGCCAGTGCCAGGGCTGCTGGCTTGTTGGCCACTAGAAAGGGGTGTGTGTGTGTCGGGAGTACTTCCACTGGCTGTCCCCTCTCAATGGGCACAGCCGGCTCAGGAACCAGTGGCGCGGAGCTGTGAGGGGTGAACTCAGTCGCTTCTGCTCCATGCTCCAGCCTCTTTTTACACCAGCAGATATTTACTATCTTCTTTTACCCATTCTGCCATTTCAGGATGCTGGAAAGCATTTGGAATAAGCGTGACCTGCCTGGTGTAGGCACTGGCTGTGTGGCCGAGTGTTGCAACAACCCATGGGTGCTGGTCACACTGCACTGTGGAGCAGCCGAGCGTGGGGATGTCCATCCAGGCAAGGCCAGCAAGAGAAGCACCAGAAGCCTGAGAGTGAAGTCACACACAGCCCTTAGTTACCCTTAATTGCCATTGTCACAGGGCTGGCTGCCAGCCCCTCAACCAGGGGAATGGGGAATGATGCATTGCAGCCTAAGATGAGATGCTATATAGCTTTTTTTTTAAAGTTAGGTGTGGAGGAGAAAAGAAATCAGCCTGGGTTTCCTCCGTTGGGCTACTATCCAGTGACTCCTGCTGTAAAGTGGAGATTGGGTGGGGTCGGGGTGGCTGTGACGGCGTCCACAGTCACATAGCCTGCCAACACTTGCTGTCTAGGCTTACAAATGACAACTGGCCACTTGACTGAGGTACTGGAGAGCTGGCACTTGTGGAACCCGTCTCCCAGCAAGAACAAATGCCTTTGGGGAGAAAATGGTGTAAAAAAAAAAGCAAAATAATTTTGTTGTCGCGTTTGGATCTTAAAATTTCCACATAGCCCGCTCAGAAATAGAGTGCTTGCTCCAAATAAGGACAGGTGCTAAACCTAACTAGAAATGTGAATGATGCAAAATGTAATGTAAGGATAACGGACCAATCTGACAGATGGGAGAGATCTAAATATTCATGAGTGTTTGTGTCAGAAAATGGCATTGCATCATTAGCACTAGTCGTGCTTACGGCAGAAATTGCTTGTAACTCTCTCGGCACAGAATACAGGGATTCCACTTCAAAATGTTCCGAGGTAAAAAAAAATGTATTTGTGCTATCGAGGTGAAGAATGTCAATGCTGGGGAATGGAACAATTATTCGTTTCAGGTACTCGGTGTAAGCATCGAGCACCTCCAGGTCAGATATAGCAAGCACATCTAGATGCTCCCTTTACTCTGTCCCCTACTGCACCAGGGTGACACTTTCCCACCTCCAGCACCAGCCATTCCTGTGTCCTCTCGAATGTCTCCCAACACACTTAAATCATGACTGACGATGCGCCCCTTGACTGGGACACCCTGGTGTACAGGACTAGTTTAAATGTCTGCCAGCAAGCCCCCAGTTGGCAGACGTGACAGTATGCGGAAGAATTTTTTCATCAACTGATGGCGGTGATTGTAGAACTGCAACTTTGACTCTGATTTGAACTGAATGTTCTAATGCAATGTTCCAAACTGCTACCAACCAGTATCCCCTTACTGCGCTCCCCTTAGACCCGGCTTTGATTCACCCTAGACTGATAGGATGACAATTTTCTCTGAGCAAGCTTAATCGATCTCAACACAGTTCTCACTGGGTCCAAGTCAACTGTCCTTCGTTCAGCAATTGCACTGAAAATCCCCAAAGATAACTGCTGTGAGGAAGAGGTTATATTCTGGTACAGTAGGTGGTGGTTATATTTGTATATTTTAGTGATGTTGGTTGAGAGATAAATATTGGCCAGGACACGGGGAGAACTTCCCTACTCTTCTTCAAAATAGTGCCGTGGGATCTTTTATGTCCACCTGAGTGGGTAGGCAGGGCCTCGTTTTCACATTCATCCGAAGGACAGCACCTCCGACAGTGTAGCACTCCCTCAGCACTGCACTGGACTGCTAGCCTAGAAATTGTGCTCAAGTCTCTGGAGTGGGACTTTAACAACCTTCTGACTCAGAGACAAGCGTGATTCCACTGAGCCACAGCTGATACAGCAACAACTGAGTCTCACAAAATTACCCCTTATCAATCTTTTTTTTAGATGAATTTATTATCTCTGACATTCTTTTTCCTTATTTGACGGAAATGCTGTCAGAACTGAAATCTGTTTCACAGTGATATAAGATTCACTCTGGAATCTACTCACCTATTTAATTTGCAATTAACATTTTATTTGCATTATTCTCGTGCTTTTTTCCTTATCTTGTCTCCTGTCCTTAGGTCCCTTAGTCCTGCCGGGGTACGGATCGGTGGGTGCTGATCATTCTCCAGGACCTCGGGCAAGTATCCATTCTTCCTGTGCGAGCTTGGGTAGAGCGCGTGAACGGTTGAATCATTCGGGGTATCACAGCCAAGCCCCATCTAGTCCTTGCTCGCTGTCATTAGGTAGTGATGAGGACCGGGACACTTGGTTGGCTTTCCCTTCTCTTGTATTTGGAGGGAAGGAAGGGGGAAGGGTAGGGGGGTTGGGGGGTGGAGTAGGGGTGATATGTGTTACAAAGAAAATAGATAATGAGGGAGCTGTGTGTTATGATCTGCATTCCACTCCTGACACTAATCAGAACTGGGGCGACAAAGTCACTGATGGGTTGTCAGGTTTGCCCACTTCTGGTTATAAATCATATTTCACAGAATAAAGTAAAGAAAGGACTTGCATTTCTACAGCATCTTTCATGACCTCAGGACGTCCCAAAGTGTTTTACAGCCAATGATGTACTTTTTAAAAAATGTAGTCACTGTTGAAATATAGGAAACGTGGCAGCCAATTTGTGCACAGCAAGGTCCCACAAACAGCAGTGAAATGAATGACCAGATCATCTGTTTTAGTGAACCACGGCTGACACTGTCAGATCGGCATTACATCCCCTCAGTCTTTCTTCTTGGATATCTTGCTCACCTAACTGCACAGAATTCACGGGGATTTGGGTACGTTCTACAAAGACACAGGGATTGCATTGTTCTCTTAGTAACTGAGTGCCAGCATTTTGGAACAAAAGCCCTGTGTACATTAAATCGAAACATTGAGTTCAAATCACAGTCGCAGTTACAGTTCTATAATCACTCCCATCAGTAGTAAATGTGGAAAAAGCTTCAGCGCATCACTGAAACCAGCCAACTGGGGCTTGCTGGTCAGAATTGAAAATAATCCTATTTATCAGGTTGTACCTGGTATGCACAGACTGGCATTGTGATTTGAATTTGTTTGGAAATGCCAGACCAGAGAAAATGTCCCCATTTTAAAAAGAAACAACCCCTTAGGAGTTGTGTTCTCTTCCAGCCTGACTGATGGGATGTCCGCTCGGTGTAACGGTGCTTGCAGAGTCTTAATGAAGGTTGCGGGGGAATGAACCCACGGGACAAAGCTGGCCCTAACTTGGCACTAACTGTCATGAAATTGTCGATCTCAGACCACAGGATGACCAGTGTGGGGATTGGAAAAGGTGGTAGGGGGGCGGTGCTCTTGTGAGGTTGGAGTTGAGGCAGAGTCGAAGGAGCTTTACTTAGCAGCTATCAGCACTGTACCTGAGCTGGGAGTGCTTGAGACTGACACTGGATGCCTAAAGCAGAAAGTGCTCCATTCCACAGCACGAACAGCCCTCGCCCTTGACGAGCACAAAAAATTGTTGTTAAAAAAGCAGAAAAAAAGCATTGAAGGAATTGCATCAGTTTAGCTAAACAGAGGAAATAAATATCTCCCTCTCCTTGGCAACCTGACTGATACTGAATAAAATTTGCCACTTGAGAATTATTCATCACTTGTGGCTGCGATGGCAGATGCTGCTCTCTTTATAAAAGACCAGAACACACCATGCCACTGAGAATTTACTCAGACAAGTTAATTCAATGTACTTGCAGTCTCATTGTAGTAATTTGCCTTGTCCCACAAGCCCATTGGCAGCTAAATGTTTCATCAGCAAAGAGTTCACATACAAGGTTTAATCTCATCAAATGAACAGGCTGTTTGACAACCATTTGACAACTGTTTCTCGGTGAACTCAAGCAACTGCGGAACTCTCCACCCAGCGCAGGCAAAAGATGTGACCCAAAATCACCCAGTGCTGCCAGGCGGGCGGACTGCATTTAAAACTGGGTAACATTGTAGTGAGGGCCTGAATGCTCCTGAGAGAAGACAGCCCTGATTTAAACGCAACCCAGCCTTATGGATGACGGCTCATTTCTGTACCTAGTATAAGGATATATTTTTATTCATCTTTTTGGTGAATTTTTGTACTCATTCAAATTGAGGTATGCTGGAACCTCTTGCCATGTCAGGCACCCGGTCGGGCACAGCAATGAGATACATGACCAGATAATCTGTTTGAATGATGTTCATTTAGGGATAAATGTTGGCCAGGGCACCTGGAGAACGCCCCTGCTCTTCTCAATAATGCCATGCGATCTTTTCCGTCCACCTGAGAGGTAAAAGAAAGAACAAACATACTTACATTTATTTAGCGCCTTTCACCACCTCAGGATGTCAATAAAGGTTTGTATTTGACTGTAAAGATGTACTCCTGATCATAAGTGATGTTAGGTCCACTTATTCTCATCTGAAAGATGGCACCTCCAACAGGGCAGCTCCCCCTCAGTACTGCATTAGAGTGTCAGCCTAGACTCATGTCTCTGGAGTGAGACTTGGATCCACAACCTTCTGACTCAGAAGTGAGAGTGCTACCACTGGGCCACGCTGACATCTATACATAGGTAAAGCTATATCGTGCCTTAAACCCTCCCTCCTCCCTCGAAGAGCACCCTCTACTGCAGGGGTATCCAATCTCTTTGTCTCCATGGGCCACATAGACCCTTGGTGGGTCAGATTTAAATTTTAAATCTGTGATATCTTTCATTCCCATGTATCCCATGTTGCTGATACGAACAAACCTTGGTTTTAATTAGGAAACCATGGGAAGTCATTGTGTACATCACATAACAGTTTGCACCTTTGGTTCCAGGATGGTTTACAATTATTATGCTTGGCAGGAGGCTTAGTTGAACAGACATACAGGTGCGACATGTTTCCACACCAGAGGGGTGCTTTTCATTCAAGGTTGTAACTTTCATTGGCAGCTCAGCAGACTAATCCTTGGTACTCAGAGTTGAGGGTGGGGTCAGAGTAGAGTTTTTGTTTCATCCTCTTCCTGAAACAGTGAGAGAGAGAGACAGCAATCTCTCTGGACAGTCAGGCAGAAACACACAGACACAGGCACGAGTACGGCAGAGTGAACCCATATTGCTTGTAATAAAAGCTAGTGCCAGTTAACAGCTAACGTGTTAGCCCAGGGACAGCTAACTTGTAAGTGTGTTTCCCATAGAACAGAGGCAGGGATGTATAGAAGGTTATTTTATGATACAAGGCGTGGTAGGAAAAGATCTATCTCACAGGAATACTCTATTCTATTTATTTATGTACTCTACATCAGATAAACCAGTTTATTGGCTTACGATCAGCATCATCTTACTAGAATGCTTTTCAGTCCACCTTCCATAAAGACAGAACATTTGGTGGCATGTGCAAGATCATTTTATCCATTGTATACAACAAAGGGTTTATGTCACAATCCCTGGGTCATGCTATTTATTAACTAGATATTGAAAGAAAGAAGAAAGAACAAGTGTACTTGCATTTATATAGCGCCTTTCACCACCTCAGGATATCAATAAAGGTGTGTATTGGACAGTAAAGGCATACTCCTGATCATAAGGGATGTTAGATCCACTTATTCGAGTGACTGGTGATGCCAAACACGAGAGAGAATATCTACTCTAGACCCATAAAATTTGTAAGAGATGTTCAAGTGTAATTAGGACTAAAAACAGAAAACGCTGGAAATACTCAGCAGGTCAGGCAGCATCTGTGGAGAGAGAAACAGAGTTAACGTTTCAGGTCAATGACCTTTCATCAGAACTGACGAAGGGTGGCCCTCCAATATTCATCAGCAGAGGAGGAGGCACTTGGAATCTCTGGAGTTGCAGAGCTGCTGGCGGTGGGAGACGGAGAGAGGGGGACCTCCCAGCAACCTGGTGACAGAATTAAATTTCATACAGCCACATAGCATACAACAGTCACTCATATGGTGATTTGATGTCAGCAGCCAGTGAAATATCATCATGTGCATAATGGTAACGTTACACATTCTTATCATAATACTTCTAATTCATCTCATTACTCTCCACACCACACTGTCCAGCCAGAGGAGGAAGACGACTCCTCAGAGGAATTTGCACTCTCTGAGGGTGCACCATTACCAGACCAATGCGCACCCAGCAGCAGCGTAGGTACGCACACCTCGGTGAGTCCTGTGAGAGATAGAGTAGTGTTGTCACCTGGTGTCTCACAGATCACAAGTGAGCAAGAGCAGATGGTGGAGACAGAGACAGCAGTGGAGAGTCCTCGCCGGAGGGCGCCGGACGCTCCCAGCTATGCTAAGCTGCATGCAGACGCTGAACTTCAGGGGCCATCGAGAAAGAGGGTGATCTCGGAGGGGCAGCAACAAATGCGCGAGGCTCTGGCAGCTTTTGCAGCCGCGATGTGTGTGACTGTACAGAGAATGGAGGAGTCCATCTCCAACATGAGCACCACCATCTCGCAGGCAATGGCGACGATGTGCTGTTCCATGGAAAGGATGGCCACCTGCATGGAGCAGCAAATGCGCCAGTCCAATGAGAACATGCTTGCTGTGGACAACAGGTTGCAGACGCTCATTGACCTCATCTCGAGGATGGATATTAAGGTAGACTTAGGCCTTCATCGCCCCACTGATGTGCAGCAAGGTGCTTTCCAGTTCTTAACTAGCAGGCAAGTGCGGGTGGCCCATGAGAGGGATGATGGTGACAGGGGACATGGGAGAGCTCCCACTTCTCCCCTGTTGCCTCCCTCTCAGTCGGAGCCCCACATGCTGCCCCAGATCCCAATGGTCGAGTCTGCCTCTGCATAGTTGCAGGAGGAGGAGTCTTTGGCGGGGCCCTCACAGGCTCTAAAACCCAGAAGACATCCGCCAAAAGTGTCAAAGCAGTTGCAGCAGGGAAGTGAGCAGCCTGCCTCTACCTCTGCTGAAGCCACAGGGGTTGCACCTCGTAGAAACACGTGTAACGAAAGAAGACTGAATCGTAGATGCACAAGGGTATGCGCATGGGTGTTTGACAAATTGTTAATGTTAAGTTTCAGTTATATTTATGATGCACATAAATTTATTTGTTTGCACAAATTTCCGGTCTTGTCCATTTTTACCTGCTACCTGGGAAGTGGCTTTATCACCTGGAGTGAATGGTGAGACATTACTTAACATCGAGCAATGGGGGTTTGGGTGAGAGGAATGGCTCAGTCAATGTAGGGCTACTTTGTGCTGTTGTTGGTGGGGGTGGTTGGGGGGGGGGGGGTGCAGGGGGTACAACATCTGGGAGCCATATGGGAGCACTGGTACAAGTTAAATAAATCGGGCCATTATGAGGCCACCCCGGGCCTCCCAGGCAGCAATGTACGCTGCTGCTGGTGCCATCTCCACCTCAGGTTCATCCTCCTCCTCGTGTTTCACCTGTTCCTTCTCCTCCTCCTCCTCTCCTCTGAAGAGGCTGTGCGCTCTGCGCCTTGTTCCTCCTGCCGCTCCAATCCTTGCTACTGCGCTGTGTGTGCAGCATACGACGATGATTCTGGAGACCCTGGCTGGTGCGTTATGAAGGGCTCCTCCAGCTCTCTCAAGGCATCTGAAGCGCATCTTCATCATGCCGATTTCTTGCTCTGTGACACATCTGGTGGACATGTGGCTGTCATTATACTCTCCTTGGCCTCATTGCTTGGCCTTCTCAATGGTGTCATCGGCCATGTCTTCAGTGGATAGCCCTTGTCTCCAAGCAACCAGCCACTAAGTCTGTTTGGAGGTGCGAAGAGAATACCAGATGGCGGAGAGTGCATCAGGGAAAGAGCGGATGAGTGGGACTAATTAGATAGCACTTTCAAAGAGCCGGCACAGGCACGATGGGCCGAATAGCCTCCTTCTGTGCTGTAAGATTCTATGGGGGTTATTTTGCTGAAAGGGTGAAAACAGACGCTAAATGGGTGCTATGCTAATAAGACATGCCTGTATGAAAGTCTGGTTTCAGCACGCAATTTTGGTCCTAGTTGCTGATTACCATAGTTTGAACTTGCCTGGAGGTGCAAAAACCTGCAGGTTTAGCACTCAAGTGCTGATTGGACGCAATTTTGGTGGAGCAGTATATGTGGGCTCCTCGCACCCACTCCCACTGAAGGTATGGAGTGGGCTGGCTGACACACAGCAGCACGTTTCAGGATGGCTCAGGGACCGAGGGAGAGGACGCACTCGGACACGGCGCTGGAGGTCCTGGTGGAGGAGGTCCAGGGGAGGAGGGATGTCCTGTACCCGCGGGGGGAAGGAGTCCACCTCGCCCTCCTTGCCCTCCTCGTCCTCCTCGCCCACCTCGCCCCCTTCGCCCCCCTCGCCCTCCTCGCCCACCTCGCCCACCTCGCCCCCTCGCCCTCCTCTCCCTCCTCGCCCCCCTCCTCGCCCCCTCGCCCTCCTCGCCCCCCTCATCCTCCTCGCCCCCCTCGCCCACCTCGCACCCCTCGCCCACCTTGCCCACCTCGCCCTCCTCGCCCACCTCGCCCTCCTCGCCCACCTCGCCCCCTCGCTCTCCTCGCCCCCTCGCTCCTCCTCGCCCCCCCTCGCCCCCCTCGCCCTCCTCGCCCCCCTCGCCCTCCTCGCCCTCCTCGCCCCCCTCGCTCTCCTCGCCCTCCTCGCCCACCTCGCCCTCCTCGCCCTCCTGTCCCTCTCTCCTGCAGCAGCTGGTGCTGTTCTGCCTGGCCTCATGTCCTCCTCCCATTTCTCCTCCAGACCAAGGGGGACCCCTGGCAAGATGCCGATGACCAAGCACTCCCTTTCTCCTGGTGACTCCTATAAGGTGTCCATTAAGGTGGAGTAGCACAACACTCACTCTTTTTAGGTGAAGTCCTCAGAGAATTTCTGGAATAACTCCAGTGTTGGTGAAGTCTTGACAAAGTGTCCAGAAAGTCACTCGATGTGTTTCAGAGGTCCTCTTCAAACCTCCAGCAGCAAGTGAACAGTAAAGGGTGATATACCTTTAAGTAGCGCTCGAAATCCTCAGCAACGACTAGTTTACTCCCAATCAGCTGGTCGCTGTTAGGCGAGGGCGTTACGTCAAGCACCAAAATGCCGAGCAGCCTCGTTAATGAGCGCTAGCAGGCAATTTAAGTGGCATTCATCTCATTTCTTAGAACAAGACAAGTGAGCCAAATATTGAAAGTCATACCTGGATTGACAATGGTTAATGGCTAGAAGCACTTATATTTCCTTTCTTGGAGTGTAGCAAGGCTGCAACAGCCTGAAATTATACATCAATCTGATGAATACTGCATCTATTAACATTTTAGTCATGTGGCCCTCCTCCAATTAAAGGGAAACGATTATCAGTCCACAAGTATAATTAGGACTAAGTTGCCTAGGATTTATGGGCTGGCTTGTTGGGGCAATTGCATTAGAAATGCCCAAACTAATTACTCTTTGAACTGTTGGCGACTGATGGTGCAGTTTGTTTAGAGACCAGCTTGGGTTTTTGGAGAGATACAGTAAGGAGGAGCCGACACAAGAATCTCAAATGAGGTAGTACCATATTGGCCATGGGTTGAAGTTGATGCTGCACCAGCCCCTGCCAATATTGCAGTAACTCTTTGAGCTTATGCTTATTTTCAATTACATTTGATATTTGTTGAAGCAAACTCAATGAATGACATGGAGCACATTATTCGACAGATTTTCGGCAAGTCTTGGCAAATCTTCTTGCAAGAAGCTTTCCTGGGGCACAGGTCCACTTTAATGAATGCTCCCCAGGAAGGAAATTAAATTGGGCTCCTGCAATTCCGCAGCCGTAACATTGTTTACCTGGCCATTTCTTTATTGCCCATCTCTGCTGTGTGTTTCTGTCTGTATTTGCTCGATCCCCAGTTGTTGATATAATTCTGACCCAGGCAACGACAGACCCATCAGCACGACAGGTAAAATAATGGAAAGGTGCAGGCTGGACGCGAATATGCATCGTAATAACTTAATTAGAAACAGCTAGCGTGGATTTGAAGGAAGACATCCTCCTTAACTACTTTGAGAATATTACAGATAAAGTAGATGGTGACATGACCTTTCAGCCAGTTTATTTGGGGTTGCAGAAAAATGTTCACACAATTCCACATGAGAGACTTCATTAAATTAAAAGCCACAGGAACAGAGTAAGAAAGACTTGCATTTATATAGTGCCTTTCACGAGTCAATGAAGTACAGTCACTGTTGTAATGTGGGAAACGCGGCAGCTAATTTGCTCACAGCAAGCTCCCACAAACAGCAATATGATAATGACCAGATAGTCTGTTTTTGTTATGTTGGTTCAGGGATAAATATTGACCAGGCATAACTCCCCTACTCTTCTTTGAAATAGTGCCATGGGATCTTTTACATCCACCTGAGAGAGCAGACTCAGTTTAACGTCTCATCTGAAAGACGGCACCTCTGACAATGCAGCACTCCCCTGGAGTGTCAGCCTAGGCTCTTACATGCTTAAATCCCTGGAGTGAGACTTGAACCCACAACCTTCTGACTCAGAGGCAAATGTGCTACCAACTGAGCTACAGCTGACACTCATAGACAAATACTAAATAAACAGGCCTGTAACCATTCAAAACCATCTGAAACGTGTTTGCCATATGTTTGTGCACACCCAACAGAGGGAGAAAGTAACATCTAATTGATTGGTGAATCAATAGAGTAAAACAATGGACTGGATAAGAGCTGTGTTCAAAAATACAAAAAGGACAGTACTTATGTGAGCTATAATACCAGACTGGGGAAAGAAGTTGATTTTTGTCCAAGGGTTCAGTGCTTTCTGACCTACATTAAAAGTAGCAACACAGGTTAAGAAGGCCATAAAAATGCAGGAAAAAAAAGCATTAGGATTCATTTCTAGAGGAATAGAATTCAAAAGCAGAGAAGTTATGTTAAACTTATATAGAACCTTGGTTAGACCACACTATAGACCACAGTACTTTTTTTTATTCGCTTATGGGATGTGGGCGTCACTGGCAAGGCCAGCATTTATTGCCCATCCCTAATTGCCCTTGAGAAGGTGGTGGTGAGCCGCCTTCTTGAACTGCTGCAGTCCATGTGGTGAAGGTATTCCCACAGTGCTGTTAGGGAGGGAGTTCCAGGATTTTGACCCAGTGACGATGAAAGATCGGCGATATACTTCTAAGTCAGGATGGTGTGTGACTTGGAGGGGAACCTGGAGGTGGTGGTGTTCCCATGCGCCTGCTGCCCTTGTCCTTCTAGGTGAAGAGGTCGCGGATTTGGGAGGTGCTGCCGAAGAAGCCTTGGCGAGTTGCTGCAGTGCATCTTATAGATGGTTCACACTGTAGCCACGGTACGCCGATGGTGGAGGGAGTGAATGTTTACGGTGGTGGATGGGGTGCCAATCAAATGGGCTGCTTTGTCCTGGATGGAGTCGAGCTTCTTGAGTGTTGTTGGAGCTGCACTCATCCAGGCAAGTGGAGAGTATTCCATCACAATCCTTACTTGTGCCTTGTAGATGGTGGAAAGGCTTTGGGGAGTCAGGAGTTGAGACACTCGCCGCAGAATACCCAGCCTCTGATCTGCTCTTGTTGCCACAGTATTTATGAGGCTGGTCCAGTTAAGTTTCAATGGTGACCCCCAGGATGTTGATGGTGGGGGATTCGGCGATGGTAATGCTGTTGAATGTCAAGGGGAGGTGGTTAGACTCTCACTTGTTAGAGATAGTCATTGCCTGGCACTTCTGTGGTGCGAATGTGACCTGCCACTTATCAGCCCAAGCCTGAACATCGTCCAGGTCTTGTTGCATGTGGGCATGGGCTGTTTCATTATCTGAGGAGTTGTGAATGACACTGAACACTGTGCAGTCATCAGCGAACATCCCCATTTCTGACCTGATGTTGGCGGGAAGGTCATTGATGAAGCAGCTGAAGATGGTTGGGCCTAGGACACTGCCCTCAGGAACACCTGCAGTGATGTCCTGGGGCTATGATGATTGACCTTCAACCACCACAACCATCTTCCTTTGTCCTAGGTATGACTCCAGCCAGTGGAGTGTTTTCCCCCTGATTCCCATTGACTTCAGTTTTACTAGGGCTCCTTGATGCCACACTCAGTCAAATGCTGCCTTGATGTCAAGGGCAGTCACTCTCACCTCACCTCTGGAATTCAGCTCTTTTGTCCATGTTTGGACCAAGGCTGTAATGAGGTCGGGAGCCGAGTGGTCTAGGCGGAACCCAAACTGGGCATCAGTGAGCAGGCTATTGATGAGTAAGTGCCGCTTGATAGCACTGTCGATGACACCTTCCATCACTTTGCTGATGATTGAGAGTAGACTGATGGGGCGGTAATTGGCCGGGTTGGATTTGTCCTGCTTTTTGTGGACAGGACATACCTGGACAGCTTTCCACATTGTCGGATAGATGCCAGTGTTGTAGCTGTACTGGAACAGCTTGGCTAGAGGCGCGGCCAGTTCTGGAGCACAAGTCTTCAGCACGATAGCCGGGATGTTGTCGGGGCCCATAGCCTTTGCTGTATCCAGTGCACTCAGCCATTTCTTGATATCACGTGGAGTGAATCGAATTGGCTGAAGACTGGCTTCTGTGATGGTGGGGACCTCGGGAGTCGGTCGTTATGGATCGTCCACTCGGCACTCCTGGCTGAAGATGGTTGCAAACGCTTCAGCCTTGTCTTTTGCACTCACTTGCTGGGCTCCACCATCATTGAGGATGGGGATATTCACGGGGAGAAGATGTTTCCACTTGTGGGGCATTCCAAAACTAAGGGCCATAAATATCAAAATAGTTGGAGGTCAGGACTGTTAGAATGAAGGCTGCATTTAGTGACACCACTATTCACGGCCAGAATGCAGATGATTGGGTATTTTCCCTTTCAATCACACCTGCTGTAAGTGGCTGGGATTGATTTTACGCACATGTGACTATCCTCCACTCACTGCGTTTTGCTGGAGAAATAATCCTGCTGTAGTCGGGAGACTCTGTTTAAATAGACTCTGTTTGCTCCGCCCCACCTCCAACTCATTGGCTGATACAGTGCTGTCAATACTCACTCTCTGGAAGGAATTCCATCAGCTGTCAGAACCAATCAATTCGATGTTACTTTCTCCCACTGCTGGGTGTGCACAAACATATGGCAAACACGTTTCAGATGAGTGGATGGCTTTTGAATGGTTGCAGTTACAGGCCTGTTTATTTAGTATTTGTCCATATACTAGTTATATATAGCCAATAGCTGCTAAAAAACCCCCAGCTTTTTAAAACGTTTTATTTTCCAGAAAGGCCGTTGTCTTATTTGAAGACTTATTCGGGGCAATTTTCACTTTCACCATTGTAGAACCCAATTGATTCTCATCTCGTTGAAATCAAGGGGATGAGAATCAGGTGGGCTCTGCATTAGGTGACTGGTCTGCAGAGCCAGATAGCCGCCCGGGGGCTGACGGTGAAAATTACCCCCCTTTTCTTTAAGACTGATTGCAGCCACTGCTTTTGGAGAAATGGAGGATGTTCCCTGGTGTCATTTCAACATTTCTGTCACTGCCCTTGTGGAATTTCTGGGGTTCAGAACTAAAACGAGTAAGTGGTGCAGAGCGGTGGTGAGCGTTTCCCACATTCCAACAGAGACAACACTTCAAAAAGTACTTCATTGGCTGTAAAGCATTTTGGGACGTCTGGTGGTCGTGAAAGGTGCTATAGAAATGCAAGTTTATTTTTTACTTAATTTCAAAACTTACACTGAGATTCCTGTATTCCCACAGAGTACTATTGTGATGTGTGATGTTGACCATTGATCTTTCTGTGGGTGAATTGCAGTGCTGGGTTTTGTTCTGTATCTTTCAAACCTCTTTTTGGCTTGATTATGGGCTCCTAGTGGAGATGCTTTGGTCGCTGTGCAGTTAACCAGAGAAAGAGCCAACACTGTCTATCTTAGCATGGTCAACATCCGTGGGGTTGTGTGAGGACTGATTGAAATAACTGGCACCAGTTTGATCGAATTCAAACCCCAGACTGGAGGCTGAGGGTCAGGTTGACCCGAGGGCAGAAAATTAACCCTTTTTATGCAAACCACATTTTCATGCACTTCCGTTTTTAATTGCTACTGTGTAGAATGGTTATTGTTTCCAAGACCATCAAACTTTTTGACAGGGTGAAAAAAGCGATATAGGTCAAAAATTACTGATGGCAGACAAATGCTGAATGCGTGCATACGAGATTCCTCTGTCTGCTGCCTAAACAGAGGCATTAGCCTGTTTATTTAAAGTGGGTTAATGTCATTATTACAGTAGCAAACACAGGAATAAAGGGGCACCCTTTTAAATCGGAAATGAGGAGGAATTACTTCTCTCAGAGGGTCGTGAATCTTTGGAATTCTCTTCCCAGAGAGCTGTGGAGGCTGGGTCATTGAGATAGACAGATTTTTGAATGGTAAGGGAGCCAAGGGTTATGGGGAGCGGGCAGGGAAGTGGAGTTGAGGCCAAGATCAGATCAGCCATGATCTTATTGAATAGCGGAGCAGGCTCGAGGGGCCAAATGACCTACTCCTGCTCCTACGTCTTATGTTCTTATATGAGCACATTAAACGTTCACTAATTATTATTACTGGCAGTAACTTCTAACCTCACGCGTTTTAAGGTTTTAACAAACAGAAAATGAGGTTAATATTTGAAAGTGACGCTTCATCGCAATCTGTTCTATGATACAGACTGACCCAAATCCACCCTGGAGCGACTTAAATTTATAAATTGTTCACTGAAGATAGTTAAAGCAGCATATCCTCCCCCATCTGTCTCTGAGCTGCCTTGGAGTTCGGGGCAAAGACAGGCGTGTGACAGTGAGACACTTTTGTCTTGTGAATAGCGAACAGGCTGTCAATTGGGGTTATTGCAGGGGTGTGAGAAAAGGATTCAATTCATAAATTAACATGAAGGCCCGTAATTTCCGATAGGAGGCTTCCCGCATGCGGAGGCCTCCTACCGGAAAGAAATCTACGCACTTACCTGAGGGCTCCCGAGGTCCGGACACCTCCGCTCCTGGGCCTCTCCACAGTCGAAATGCGTAGGGCCCACGTATCCCAGGGGCGCAGGCGGTTCGCGTGGGCCAGGCCAACCAATGGGAGAAGGGAATCCCCCTTCATACTTTTGACAAATAGACCTGTCAAAAGAATGAATGGAGATCACCCCAGAAAGACACTGAAACATTAAATAAATTCATAAAAAACCACCACGTTTTTAAAATGAGTTAAAATTACATTAAATTAAATATTTTAAACAAAAATTTTTTTAAAAACTTTTTTAAACTCTGCTTTTACCAGGCGTAAGATTTCTAAGGGTTTTCAGCGGGCAGAGGTTCTGCAGAAAGCGGAATTCTCCCCCTGCAGAGGCCCGTCTCCAGGGCAGGCGGAGGATCTTGACGGATCGGAAATTCCGTTTTTCAGCGCATGCACTTCGCATGCCTGAAACCGGCATTTCCGATGTCCCTACGGGTGTGTACACAGCCCGTACACACCCGTAGGGATCGGAAACTACGGGCCGAAGTATCTGGGGTTAAATTCCTAATGAAAGGAAGTGGACCCTGTAAGGTTGTACCGAGGTCCCTACAACTACCTTTATATCTGGAACTGTTCCAGGAGGTACCAGTTTTGGCTTGGAAGGCAGAAGTTTTGAGGGGTGTTGAACACGTCCCCAAGCCGCCAGAAAATAAATCTCATGCTTTCAGCACTCACCTCCCCCCTCAATAATTTCTCAATATACCATTGCTGCAAACTGCACTTTAGTGTCCATTAAATGGGTAACTGTGCGTGGCTTTGCTCTTGGCATAGGGCCTCACTGGCCACGAGGACGGCTCAGAGATAACCCTGTGACACCACAGGGCCAATGTGGGACTGCACCCTCATCCAGTGAGACTCTGCAAAATTGCCCCTTTTCCCCTCGCACTGGAAGAGAAGGAATGCTGGTCGAACAGCTTCAGGTCGAACAAGTCTACGCCCCACTGTAGGTTCAGCCTAACTCCTTGTTCTCACGCATCACAAAGCCCAGGGCTGACTTTGAGCGGGTCAGCTTGTATTTTGAAGACGTTGCTCACCTTTGTGCTAGTTCTCTAGCTTGGTACGCAGGCCAGTACCCGGTAGAATTTAGCAACCATGCAGCTCTGACATTTAGCTTTTGGGGCAGGAGATTTGTGGGCAGGGAGGGCATCAGGTTCTGGAGACCAGCCGGTCTCAGACCGCCAGCAATTTTTTTCCCAGTTCTAGAGTGTCAGTCGTGGCTCAGTGGGTAGCACTCGTGCCTCTGCATCAGAAGGTTGTGGGTTCAGGTCCTACCCCAGAGACTTGAGCATAAATTCCAGGCTGACCCCCCAGTGCAGTACTGAGGGAGTGCTGCACTGTCGGAGGTGCCATCTTTCAGATAAAACATTAAAACAAGGCCTTCTTTGCCCTTTGGTACTATTTCAAAGAAGATCAGGGGAGTGTCCTGGCCAATATTTATCCTCAACCAATCTGGTCATTATCACATTGCTGTTTGTGGGACCTTGCCATAAGCAAATTGGCTGCCTCGTTTCTTACATTACAACAGTGACTACACTTCAAAAAGTACTTCATTGACTGTGAAGTACTTTGAGATTTCTTAACATTGTGAAATGCCAAAGGATATTTCTAATTTTTAAATGGAGGCAAAGAGGGATGAATCTTTTATGTTTTAAATTAACATTTCTCAAGTATCATTAGCTTGATCACAGCTTTTTAAGGGCAAGTTCAAAGCAAGAATGGTATGTTGTACGATAAGGCCTTCTTAAAATCTTCTTTTGTGCATTGAGCAAAACAGCAGATAACTAAAATAGAGAGAATAAAATGTTATTCATGCAAACCTAATAAAATCAGAGTGATAAATGATACTGCCTATCTCAAGAATGATAAATAACTTGCTCAATTTTTCATATCCAATTTCAACCAGCATGTGTTGTGTTGAAAATGTGTTTGGGAAAAGAACCAGCGTTTGTGCTCCTGAGCAGTAGCCAGTCATTGCTGCTCAGAAGTGTGTGTGTGTGCACGTGTCTGTGTGTGTGCGTGTGTCTGTGTGTGTGCGTGTCTGAGTGTGTGTGTGTGTGCGTGTCTGTGTGTGTGTGTGTGTGTGTGTGCGTGTCTGTGTGAGTGTGTGTGTGTGCGTGTCTGAGTGTGTGTGTGTGTCTGTGTGTGCGTGTGTCTGTGTGTGTGTCTGTGTGTGCGTGTCTGTGTGTGCATGTGTCTGTGTGCGTGTGTCTGTGTGCGTGTGTCTGTGTGCGCGTGTCTGTGTGTGTCTGTGTGCGCGTGTCTGTGTGTGTCTGTGCGTGCGTGTGTCTGTGCGTGCGTGTGTCTGTGCGTGCGTGTGTCTGTGCGTGCGTGTGTCTGTGCGTGCGCGTGTCTGTGTGTGCGCGTGTCTGTGTGTGCGCGTGTCTGTGTGTGCACGTGTCTGTGTGTGCGTGTGTCTGTGTGCGTGTGTCTGTGTGCGTGTGTCTGTGCGCGTGTGTGTGTGCGCGTGTGTCTGTGTGCGTGTGTCTTTGTGCGCGTGTCTGTGTGCGTGTGTCTGTGTGCGTGTGTCTGTGTGCATGTGTCTGTGTGCGTGTGTCTCTGTGCGCGTGTCTGTGTGCGCGAGTCTATGCGTGCGTGTGTCTGTGCGTGCGTGTGTCTGTGCGTGCGTGTGTCTGTGCGTGCGTGTGTCTGTGCGTGCATGTGTCTGTGCGTGTGTGTGTCTGTGCATGCGTGTGTCTGTGCGTGTGTCTGTGCGTGCGCGTGTCTGTGTGTGCGCGTGTCTGTGTGTGCGTGTGTCTGTGCGTGTGTCTGTGTGCGTGTCTGTGTGTGCATGTGTCTGTGTGCGTGTGTCTGTGTGCGTGTGTCTGTGTGCGCGTGTCTGTGTGTATCTGTGCGTGCGTGTGTCTGTGCGTGCGTGTGTCTGTGTTCGCGTGTCTGTGTGTGCGTGTGTCTGTGTGCGTGTGTCTGTGTGCGTGTGTCTGTGTGCGTGTGTCTGTGTGCGTGTGTCTGTGTGCGCGTGTGTCTGTGTGCGTGTGTCTGTGTGCGTGTGTCTTTGTGCGCGTGTCTGTGTGCGCGTGTCTGTGTGCGCGTGTCTGTGTGCGTGTGTCTCTGTGCGCGTGTCTGTGTGCGCGTGTCTATGCGTGCGTGTGTCTGTGCGTGCGTGTGTCTGTGCGTGCGTGTGTCTGTGCGTGCGTGTGTCTGTGCGTGTGTGTGTCTGTGCATGTGTGTGTCTGTGCATGCGTGTGTCTGTGCGCGTGTCTGTGTGTGCACGTGTCTGTGTGTGCGCGTGTCTGTGTGCGCGTGTCTGTGTGTGTGTGTCTGTGTGTGCGTGTGTCTGTGTGCGCGTGTCTGTGTGTGTGTGTCTGTGTGTGCATGTGTCTGTGTGCGTGTGTCTTTGTGCGCGTGTCTTTGTGCGTGTGTCTGTGTGTGCGTGTTTGTGTGTGCGTGTCTGTGTGTGCGCGTGTCTGTGTGTGCGCGTGTCTGTGTGTGCGCGTGTCTGTGTGTGCGTGTGTCTGTGTGTGCGTGTCTGTGTGTGCATGTGTCTGTGTGCGTGTGTCTTTGTGCGTGTGTCTTTGTGCGCGTGTCTGTGTGTGCGTGTCTGTGTGTGCCCGTGTCTGTGTGTGCACGTGTCTGTGTGTGCGCGTGTCTGTGTGCGCGTGTCTGTGTGCGTGTGTCTGTGTGTGCGTGTGTCTGTGTGCGCGTGTCTGTGTGCGCGTGGCTGTGTGTGCGCGTGTCTGTGTGCGCGTGTCTGTGTGCGCGTGTCTGTGTGTGCGCGTGTCTGTGTGCGTGTGTCTGTGTGCGTGTGTCTGTGTGTGCATGTGTCTGTGTGCGCGTGTCTGTGTGTGCATGTGTCTGTGTGCGCGTGTGTCTGTGTGTGCGTGTGTCTGTGTGTGCGTGTGTCTGTGTGTGAGTGTCTGTGTGTGAGTGTGTCTGTGTGCGCGTGTCTGTGTGCGCGTGTCTGTGTGCGCGTGTCTGTGTGTGCATGTGTCTGTGTGCGTGTGTGCGCATGTCTGTGTGTGCGTGTGTCTGTGTGTGCGTGTCTGTGTGTGTCTGTGTCTGTGTGCATGTGTCTGTGTGTGCATGTGTCTGTGTGCGTGTGTCTGTGTGTGCGTGTCTGTGTGTATGTGTGTCTGTGTGTATGTGTGTCTGTGTGTGCGTGTGTCTGTGTGCGCGTGTCTGTGTGTGCGCGTGTCTGTGTGTGCGTGTCTGTGTGTGTGTGTCTGTGTGCGCGTGTCTGTGTGTGCGCGTGTCTGTGTGCGCGTGTCTGTGTGCGCGTGTCTGTGTGCGCGTGTCTGTGTGTGCGTGTCTGTGTGCGCGTGTCTGTGTGTGCGTGTGTCTGGGTGTGCATGTCTGTGTGTCTGTGTGTGCGCGTGTCTGTGTGCGCGTGTCTGTGTGCGCGTGTCTGTGCGCGTGTCTGTGTGCGCGTGTCTGTGTGTGCGTGTCTGTGTGCGCGTGTCTGTGTGTGCGTGTGTCTGGGTGTGCATGTCTGTGTGTCTGTGTGTGCGTGTGTCTGTGTGCGCGTGTCTGTGTGTGTGTGTCTGTGTGTGCGTGTGTCTGCGTGTGCGTGTCTGTGTGTGTCTGTGTGTGCGTGTGTCTGTGTGCGTGTGTCTGTGTGCGTGTGTCTGTGTGCGCGTGTGTCTGTGTGCGCGTGTCTGTGTGTGCACGTGTCTGTGTGTGCGCGTGTCTGTGTGCGCGTGTCTGTGTGTGTGTGTCTGTGTGTGCGTGTGTCTGTGTGCGTGTGTCTTTGTGCGCGTGTCTTTGTGCGTGTGTCTGTGTGTGCGTGTTTGTGTGTGCGTGTCTGTGTGTGCGCGTGTCTGTGTGTGCGCATGTCTGTGTGTGCGCGTGTCTGTGTGTGCGCGTGTCTGTGTGTGCGTGTGTCTGTGTGTGCGTGTCTGTGTGTGCATGTGTCTGTGTGCGTGTGTCTTTGTGCGTGTGTCTTTGTGCGCGTGTCTGTGTGTGCGTGTCTGTGTGTGCCCGTGTCTGTGTGTGCACGTGTCTGTGTGTGCGCGTGTCTGTGTGCGCGTGTCTGTGTGCGTGTGTCTGTGTGTGCGTGTGTCTGTGTGCGCGTGTCTGTGTGCGCGTGGCTGTGTGTGCGCGTGTCTGTGTGCGCGTGTCTGTGTGCGCGTGTCTGTGTGTGCGCGTGTCTGTGTGCGTGTGTCTGTGTGCGTGTGTCTGTGTGCGCGTGTCTGTGTGTGCATGTGTCTGTGTGCGCGTGTCTGTGTGTGCATGTGTCTGTGTGCGCGTGTGTCTGTGTGTGCGTGTGTCTGTGTGTGCGTGTGTCTGTGTGTGAGTGTCTGTGTGTGAGTGTGTCTGTGTGCGCGTGTCTGTGTGCGCGTGTCTGTGTGTGCATGTGTCTGTGTGCGTGTGTGCGCATGTCTGTGTGTGCGTGTGTCTGTGTGTGCGTGTCTGTGTGTGTCTGTGTCTGTGTGCATGTGTCTGTGTGTGCATGTGTCTGTGTGCGTGTGTCTGTGTGTGCGTGTCTGTGTGTATGTGTGTCTGTGTGTATGTGTGTCTGTGTGTGCGTGTGTCTGTGTGCGCGTGTCTATGCGTGCGTGTGTCTGTGCGTGCATGTGTCTGTGCATGCGTGTGTCTGTGCGTGCGTGTGTCTGTGCGTGTGTGTGTCTGTGCATGTGTGTGTCTGTGCATGCGTGTGTCTGTGCGCGTGTCTGTGTGTGCACGTGTCTGTGTGTGCGCGTGTCTGTGTGCACGTGTCTGTGTGTGTGTGTCTGTGTGTGCGTGTGTCTGTGTGCGTGTGTCTTTGTGCGCGTGTCTTTGTGCGTGTGTCTGTGTGTGCGTGTTTGTGTGTGCGTGTCTGGGTGTGCGCATGTCTGTGTGTGCGCGTGTCTGTGTGTGCGCGTGTCTGTGTGTGCGTGTGTCTGTGTGTGCGTGTCTGTGTGTGCATGTGTCTGTGTGCGTGTGTCTTTGTGCGTGTGTCTTTGTGCGCGTGTCTGTGTGTGCGTGTCTGTGTGTGCCCGTGTCTGTGTGTGCACGTGTCTGTGTGTGCGCGTGTCTGTGTGCGCGTGTCTGTGTGCGTGTGTCTGTGTGTGCGTGTGTCTGTGTGCGCGTGGCTGTGTGTGCGCGTGTCTGTGTGCGCGTGTCTGTGTGCGCGTGTCTGTGTGTGCGCGTGTCTGTGTGCGTGTGTCTGTGTGCGTGTGTCTGTGTGCGCGTGTCTGTGTGTGCATGTGTCTGTGTGCGCGTGTCTGTGTGTGCATGTGTCTGTGTGCGCGTGTGTCCGTGTGTGCGTGTGTCTGTGTGTGCGTGTGTCTGTGTGTGAGTGTCTGTGTGTGAGTGTGTCTGTGTGCGCGTGTCTGTGTGCGCGTGTCTGTGTGTGCATGTGTCTGTGTGCGTGTGTGCGCATGTCTGTGTGTGCGTGTCTGTGTGTGTCTGTGTCTGTGTGCATGTGTCTGTGTGTGCATGTGTCTGTGTGCGTGTGTCTGTGTGTGCGTGTCTGTGTGTATGTGTGTCTGTGTGTATGTGTGTCTGTGTGTGCGTGTGTCTGTGTGCGCGTGTCTGTGTGTGCGCGTGTCTGTGTGTGCGTGTCTGTGTGTGTGTGTCTGTGTGCGCGTGTCTGTGTGCGCGTGTCTGTGTGTGCGCGTGTCTGTGTGTGCGCGTGTCTGTGTGTGTGTGTCTGTGTGCGCGTGTCTGTGTGCGCGTGTCTGTGTGCGCGTGTCTGTGTGCGCGTGTCTGTGTGTGTGTGTGTCTGTGTGTGCGTGTCTGTGTGCGCGTGTCTGTGTGTGCATGTGTCTGTGTGCGCGTGTGTCTGTGTGTGCGTGTGTCTGTGTGTGCGTGTGTCTGTGTGTGAGTGTCTGTGTGTGAGTGTGTCTGTGTGCGCGTGTCTGTGTGCACGTGTCTGTGTGTGCATGTGTCTGTGTGCGTGTGTGCGCATGTCTGTGTGTGCGTGTGTCTGTGTGTGCGTGTCTGTGTGTGTCTGTGTCTGTGTGCATGTGTCTGTGTGTGCATGTGTCTGTGTGCGTGTGTCTGTGTGTGCGTGTCTGTGTGTGCGCGTGTCTGTGTGTGCGTGTCTGTGTGTGTGTGTCTGTGTGCGCGTGTCTGTGTGCGCGTGTCTGTGTGCGCGTGTCTGTGTGCGTGTGTCTGTGTGCGTGTGTCTGTGTGTGTGTGTGTCTGTGTGTGCGTGTCTGTGTGCGCGTGTCTGTGTGTGCGTGTGTCTGTGTGTGCATGTCTGTGTGTGTCTGTGTGCGCGTGTCTGTGTGCGTGTGTCTGTGTGTGCGTGTGTCTGTGTGTGCGTGTCTGTGTGTGTCTGTGTGTGCGTGTGTCTGTGTGTGCGTGTGTCTGTGTGTGCATGTGTCTGTGTGCATGTGTCTGTGTGCGTGTCTGTGTGTGCATGTCTGTGTGTATGTGTGTCTGTGTGTATGTGTGTCTGTGTGTGCGTGTGTCTGTGTGTGCGTGTGTCTGTGTGTGCGTGTGTCTGTGTGTGCGTGTCTGTGTGTGTGTAGGTAGGCCAGGTGAGAAAGATTAGCCTTGGTGGGGATGCTCCTTCATGTTCAAATAACCTACCAACACTTTTTCGCCAGCACCTCCCAAACCTGTGACCTCTACCACCTAGAAGGACAAGGGCAGCAGGTGCATAGAAACACCACTACCTCCAAGTTCCCCTTCAAGTCACACACCATTGTTACTTGGACTCATATCGCTGTTCCTTCATCATCGCTGGGTCAAATTCCTGGAACGCTCTACCTAACAGCACTGTGACTGCATCTTCACCACACGGAGTGCAGCGGTTCAAGAAGACGGCTCACCACCTCCTTCTCGAGGGCAACTAGGAATGGGCAATAAATGCTGGCCTTGCCAGCGCCACCCACATCCTGAGAATGAATAAAAACTCAAGTTTGAACTCACATGGTCAGTTGAAACCAGGAGTCAGGTTACAGCGATCTGAAGTAGGATCCTTGCCTCTGGCCCACTAATGCTCGAGTCCACACTGTTGCCTAGGCTGAGATCTGCTAACTCATCACAGCCTAGGAATCAAACCTGGGACCGTTGTGGACTGTTTTGTCAGGCAAACCATTTAGTCACTGTCCCAACGCTCAGTCTGTAGATCTGAAATTCAGCCACGTATTCTCACGATCCCGGAGATAGATGACCAAGTCAAGTATTCTTTTTGCTGTCTGCATTTAAAAACTATTGATCATTAGCATTGACTGCTGACAGCATGTTTGGAAGAGGCATTAAGCTTGAAGGAGAAGAACCCTTTTGTTCCACATATGGAGATTTTGAAAATAATTAAGGGTTATATATTTACGGACTCCAGCTTGTAATCAATCACAGCTCAGCAGCTACCTGCGGATTTTAATTTTTATTGAGGAGGAAGGGCCTCATATACATCATATGAAGTTAATCAAGGAGATCTCCTTCTGCTCAAAATCCCTAACTCAGAAAATTGACACCTTTTTTAATAACCAACAGAATTCTTGTGAATATGTATCTATATGATATCTGATCATTCCCTTCAAAGAAGATTATGAGAAAATCTCTTGCAACAATTGGCTGCCGCGTTTCCTACATTACAACACTGACTACACCTCGGAAAAGTGCTTCATGGCTGTAAAGCACTTTGGGACGTCCTGAAGTCGTGAATGGTGCTATATTAATGCAAGTCTTTCTTTTTTTCTCTTCTTCATTCTTTGACATAGCAAAATTGAAAAAAAAATCTAAATTTGGGTTTGCAGAATTGAATCCAAAATGGGTGACTTTGGATTCTGGTTGTTCTGTCATCCTCAGCACAAAACATGGAGGATGTCTGATGGGGAAGGTGTTTTTAGGGCACAATGTGGAGGATGTGTGATGGGGAAGGTGTTTTTATTGCACAATGTGGAGGATGTCTGATGGGGAAGGTGTTTTTAGGGCACAATGTGGAGGATGTCTGATGCGGAAGGTGTTTTTATTGCACAATGTGGAGGATGTGTGATGGGGAAGGTGTTTTTAGGGCACAACATGGAGGATGTGTGATGGGGAAGGTGTTTTTAGTGCACAATGTGGAGGATGTCTGATGGGGAAGGTGTTTTTAGGGCACAAGGTGGAGGATGTGTGATGGGGAAGGTGCTTTTAGGGTACAAGGTGGAGGATGTGTGATGGGGAAGGTATTTTTATTGCACAATGTGGAGGATGTCTGATGGGGAAGGTGTTTTTAGGGCACAATGTGGAGGATGTGTGATGGGGAAGGTGTTTTTAGGGCACAAGTTGGAGGATGTGTGATGGGGAAGGTGTTTTTAGGGCACAAGGTGGAGGATGTGTGATGGGGAAGGTGTTTTTAGGGCACAAGGTGGAGGATGTGTGATGGGGAAGGTGTTTTTAGTGCACAATGTGACGGATACAAAACATGAGGAGAGAAAATGACCAGCTGACCCGTTAAGTTTGTTCATTTAGCTGTCTTTCAATTGGGCAACACCGGTCCCAATGCTCCCCACCCACCATGTAATCTCCTGGGTGAAGCGAGAAAACAATTAAAAATATTTTAAGCCAATTCTGGGAAAAAAGAATTTTGGGCAATTCCTCTCCTGAAAGGCAATCAAAAAGAATTTTCATGAGCACATAAGCGATACTACTCCATTAAAGTGATCCAACCATGGCTAACAAAAGAAATTAAAGCTAGTATTAAATCAAAGGAGGAAGCTTATAAAGTTGCCAGAAAAAGCGGTCAGCCTGAGGATTGGGATCGTTTTAGAAATCAGCAAAGAGGGACCAAGAAATTGATAAAGAAAGGGAAAATGGAATATGAGCGCAAACTAGCGAAAAATATAAAAACGGATTGTAAAAGCTTCTATAGGTATGTGAAAAGGAAAAGACTGGCGAAGGTAAATGTAGGTCCTTTACAGTCAGATACGGGAGAATTTATAATGGGGAATTCGGAAATGGCTGAGAAATTAAATAATTACTTTGTTTCTGTCATCACGGAGGAAGACACAAAAAACCTCCCAGAAATACGAGAAAACCAAGGGCGTAGCGAGATTGAGGAACTTAAAGAAATTATTATTAGTAAAAAAACAGTACTAGCAAAATTAATGGGACTAAAAGTCGATAAATCCCAAGGATCAGATGACCTTCATCCTAGGGTTTTGAAAGAGCTGGCCATTGGGATAGTGGACGCATTGGCTATCATCTTCCAAAATTCTATAGATTCTGGAACGGTTCCTGCAGATTGGAGGATAGCAAATGTAACCCCACTATTTAAGAAAGGAGGGAGAGAGAAAACGGGGAACTACAGACCTGTTAGCCTCACATCAGTAGTTGGGAAAATGCTGGAATCTATTATAAAGGATGCAATAACTGGGCACTTAGAAACTAATAGTAAGATTGGGCAGAGTCAACATGGATTTATGAAAGGGAAATCCTGTTTAACAAACCTATTGGAGTTTTTTGAGGATGTAACTAGTGGAGTAGACAAAGGGGAACCGGTAGATGTGGTGTATTTGGATTTTCAGAAGGCCTTCGATAAGGTCCCACACAAGAGGTTGGTGAACAAAATTAGGGCACATGGAATTGGGGGTAATATACTAGCATGGATTGAGAATTGGTTAACAGACAGAAAACAAAGAGTAGGGATAAACGAGTCTTTTTCAGGATGGCAGGCTGTGACTAGTGGGGTACCGCAAGGATCGGTACTTGGGCCCCAGCTATTCACAATCTATATCAATGATTTGGATGAGGGGACTAAATGTAACATTTCCAAATTTGCTGATGATACAAAGCAAGATGGCAGCGTCAGTTGTGAAGAGGATGTGAAGAGGCTTCAAGGGGATCTTGACAGGCTCAGTGAGTGGGCGAGAACATGGCAGATGGAATATAATGTGGATAAATGTGAAGTTATCCACTTTGGTAGAAAAAACAGAAAGGCAGAGTATTTCCTAAATGGTGAAAGATTGGGGAATGCAGATGCTCAAAGGGACCTGGGTGTCCTTGTACATGAGTCACTGAAATTGAATGTGCAGGTGCAGCAAGCCATTAGGAAGGCAAATGGTATGCTGGCCTTCATTACAAAAGGATTTGAGTACAGGAGTAAAGAAGTCTTACTCCAATTATATAGGGCCTTGGTGAGATGACACCTGGAGTACTGTGTACAATTTTGGTCTCCTTACCTAAGGAAGGATATACTTGTCATAGAGGGAGTGCAACGAAGGTTCACGAGATTGATTCCTGGGATGGCGGGACTGTCGTATGAGAAGAGATTGAGTAAACTAGGCCTGTATTCTCTTGAATTCAGAAGAATGAGAGGAGATCTCATTGAAGCATACAAAATTATTACAGGGCTTGATAGGGTGGATGCTGGGAGAATGTTTCCCTTGGCTGGGGAGTCTAGAACCAAGGGCTACAGCCTCAGGATAAAGGGACGGCCATTCAGGACTGAGATGAAAAGAAATTTCTTCACACAGAGTGTGGTGAATCTTTGGAATTCTCTACCCCAGAGGGCTGTGGAGGCTCAGTCATTGGGTATATTCAAAACAGAAGTCGATAGATTTCTGACTAGTAAGGGCATCAAGGGATATGGCGATAGGGCCGGTGAATGGAGTTGAAGCAGAAAATCAGCCATGATCTCGTTGAATGGCGGAGCAGGTTCGAAGGGCCGAATGGCCTACTCCTGCTCCTATTTCTTATGTTCTTATGTTCTTATTAATGAGTAGGTGGTTTTGGACCACCAAAGTGTCACGTTGCACATTAGTACCTGTTATCCAAGGAGAACCCTGCCTTTACTCCAGAGTGCCTCCATTGTCTGAAGGTGCCAATAGAATGAAGGATAGGTCTGAGGAGGTCAAGGCTAATCCTTGCTCCCATTGCCCTTGGCCCCAGTTAGATACCCACTCACTGCAGCAGGCTGCAAAAACAATTAGACCAGCACGACCACCTCAGTCACTGTGGAGCATAGCACTGGGGATCCTCAAACAATGATTCCATTACTTAGCTCGGTGGGACGGGCTGCACTGCGCAGTCCACGCAAAGAGTGCAAAAATCATCGCTACCTGCTGACGCTGCAGAATTTTGCAATTCAAAGAGGGATCAGTTGGAGGAGGAGGAGGCTACTGGGACAAAATGCCCAGCCAAAGAGCGGGCAGGAAGAGGAGAGATTAATGGAGGCCCATAATATTCAGGCAGCGAGAGTGGCCTGAAACAGGGTCATAGAGATCTACTTCCAGTAAGTGGCACCAACTCACACCCGCATCTTTCATCAACTACCTATGATGTCCCATGGAGTGCAAGCCCCACAAATAGCACATTCGCTACATTTATACTGACCAATCAGGAGTCTCCTGGGATAGTCATGGCTGTGAGTCGCCGGGCAGAGGGGCCCCTGCAACAGCTCGATCTACGTGCAGCAGTGCCAGCGCCTGGCCGTTCTCGGCACTTACTCTATCCTTAGAGGGGCCTGGCTGGAGTGGAAAGGTGTGAGGCCACCTTGAGAGGATTGTTCTGCAGCTACGCCACAGGCACTGGGCATCACCGCTGAAGGCATGGCGGGCTGTATAAGAACAGCTTGAAGGGTGTCTCCAATGTGGCTCAAGCTTGTTCCAAGAGATCTCCTTGTCTTTCCAAAGGCGGCAGTTTGCACAGCTGGCCATGGCGTCAGTCACACTGTTCCTGCGAGGGTGCTGTTCTGCACTCAATCTCTCGCTGCTGTGGGCTTCCGTCAAGGTTGGTGTGAAGATCCCACTTGCTTCGTGGTACTCAGTGTTCCTGTGGCATTGCAGTGATGTGTCACTCATGGTGGACGCTAACGATGATGCTAACACAAATTGGGCCAGAAATTCGGGTCTCCACGGGTGAGTACGCGCTGTGTACTCACCCGTAGACCCAACGAAAGTGCCGGTTTCGCGCATGCACTGCGCATGCGCTGGAAACCGGAACTTCCGTTCCCCTGAAGGAAGGGGTTCGGAGTTCGAACGCGTGCGCTAGAGAGGTAGCGCGCACGCAGCGAACTTCAGTTTTTTTTCCAGGTTTCTCCGTGAGGGTAAGTACGGAGAAGCTGTGCGGGGAAAAAGGAGGCGCAAGGCCTACTTTTAACAAGGTAAGTGGTGAATTAAGTACAATTTAAAAAGTTTTCAACAGGTTTATCTTTTTTACATACTTTAAAGAAAGGTAAGTTTATTTTTAGCACTGTTAAAAAGTGTAATTAATTTTTTCAAAAATTTAAATTTTTGTTTAAAGTAGTTAATTTATGTAATTTATAGTTATTTTAAAAATGTGATTTAAAAAAAAATGTATTTGAAGTTTTAGTGAGGTTTTGGGGCCGATCTCTATTCATAGATTTGACAGGTCTTCCTGTCAAAATCTATGAATGAAGATTCCCTGCTCCGATTGGCTCTCCATGGCCCACGTGATCCCAGGGGACGCTTCGAACTAACTGCGCCCCTGGGATACACAAGCATTGCAGCTGCAGGAGGCCCAGGAGCCGAATTCCACGCGGGCCCGAAGCACAACGGCAGGCGCGGTAGGTAAGTACGCGCGCGGTCCTTGCACCCGCGGGAAGCCGGAGAGCTGAATTTCTGGCCCCTTGTGTTCCTGCATCAACTCACGTCTGAAGGTGGACTCAGTAGGATACCAAACTCTTGCCCATGCATTAGAGACGAGCTTGAGCTCCCGGCCTGCCAGATGTTTCTTCGTCCTCTTCTTCCTCACAGTGAACAGTTACTCTCCCAGTGCTCCTTCTTCAAACGTACTAATGACTTGCCCCAGGGCGCTCATAGCTGGGCCCGTGCTGCATGCAGGGGGAGTGCTTCACCCCACATGCTGTGTAATGTGCAAGACTGTGGGCTCTGAAACTTCACCAGAGTTAGAGACCAATATAAAAGCGGTTTTAGATGAGTGGGATGTGACCTTGTCCTCCTGTGGCACCTAACTGGGCCGTAAATTCCATAATGTGACACTCCTCACCAGTGAGAAGTTTCCATAACAACAGGAGGATTCTGTACACGATCTGTCTCTTATTGAAACTGGCTTTGATTTTGAAATAAAAACTTCAAAGCTGACCTGAATGCTGATGTTCAGACAATAAAGTTATATTGCACTGTGCAAGTGTTGTCTCCCCCGGTATAATCAGTCATATCCCATTAGTTAAAAACTGCTTTTGAATGTCTTTGCGGCTGCTGCCATGAATTCTCACTTTAGAGGGGACTGCTTCTTCGATACGCCAAGCTTGGTGCCACCTAATCACGATTTACTCCATCTTCCATCCGACCGTTTTCAGCCTTGGTGCTCTGCTGCGCAGTGGGCCTTCGGTCTTTCACCTACATAGAATTGTACAGCACCAAAACCAGCCATTCGGCCCAACAGGTCTACGCCAGTGTTTGTGCTCCACATGCGCCTCCTCCCACACTACTTCATCTCACCTTATCAGCAGATCCTTCTGTTCCTTTCTCCCTCATCTACTTATCTCGCTTCCCCTTAAATGCAACTAAGCTATCCGCCACAACCTAGATGGGAAAGTAAGCTGTGAGGAGGATGCAAAGAGGCTTCAAGGGGATATAGAATGGGTATGACAAAAGATGTCAAGGGGATATAGACAGGTTAAGTGAGTGGGCAAGAACATGGCAGATGGAATATAATGTGGAGAAATGTGGAAGTTATCCACTTTGGTAGGAAAAATAGAAAAGCAGAATATTTTTTTAAATGGTGAGAGAGTGGGAAATGTTGGTGTTCAGAGGGACCTGGATGTCCTTGTACACCAATCACTGAAAGTTAACATACAGGTACAGCAAGCAATTAGGAAAGCAAATGGTATGTTACCCTTTATTACAAAAGGATTGGAATGTAAGAGTAAAGGGGGGAGAAATTGGGGCGCAATTATGGGCCGGGCGCAAAGTTTACCGCCTGGCGCTAATTATCGCCTCCGACTGCAAACTTGGCTTTTATCGCCCCTGGAGGTGATTGGAGCGCTAAATCAGGCGCTTCACACCTGTCTTAAGGCGCAAAGGCCGAGGAGTGAGGCGCTAACTCAGAGCGCGGGCGCAGCGCAGGTGATGTCAGTTAGCGATGGAACACAGACACACTGGCGCCGGCCAGTTCTTAAAAGAAAGGGTCGATCTTGCTCTCCAGCCACACCCTGCTCATTGCAGCCTTGAATCTCGGCCTGGAGAGACCTGTGACTACATTTTCCAGCCAAGGACTATGGAGAGGGTGAGAGAACGAGCTCAGCGCTTCAGCGAGCGGGACTTGGATGCTCTGGTTGGCGCGGTGGAGCGCAGAAGATCTATACTCTACCCTGAGAGTGGCAGGAGGCCTTTGCCGCGCGACTACAGAAGAGTGTGGAGGGAGGTGGCTCAGCACATCTCCTCCAGGAGCATGGTGCCCAGGACCCATACTCAATGTCGCAAAAAGTTCAACGACTTCACTCGGGTTGTCAGGGTGAGTGGCTGTTTTTCAGTACCTCTCCATCCCTCCATCTCAACCTCACTCTATGGCCAGAGGGTCTTAAAACCCAATGTCCAACACTCATCCAACACCTATGGCCCTCTCATGAAACACACATGCACATTCCACACCTTGCATACAGTAAGGGCTATTCAACTATGGGAGGCACATCAGGCAAGACCATGGCTGTATATTTACTCAGACGCCGTCCTTTTTCTTGCAGGCCAAGTTATCTCATAACGGGAGACAGCAGAAATGGACGGGTGGAGGGCGGACTCAGCTGCAACCCCTCAGCGATCTTGAGGCGCGCGTCCACAGGAGTGTGGCAAGCCAGGTGATTGGTCCCGTCGCCCCTGGAGAGGTCGACCCCTTTCTGGACAGCAATGGTAAGGTCATCAGCTTTCTCTCCTCTCTCATTCCACTTGTCCCTCACAACACCAGCCTTTGACACTTTCAATCCAACTTACTAAATCGCTGCACTCCCTCCTCCCTTACTGCCCCCCTGTCCTCATGCTAAAGCCACTCTTGTACCTCCCTGCTTTCAGATGGTGATTCACCAGCTGAGGAGAAGGACCCTGAAACTGCCAGTGGGAGCGAAGCTGCAGGCGAGGAGGAAGAGGAAGCCGGAGCATCAGTGCCACCCTCTCCCGAGGAAGCCCATGCCCACACTGGGAACACGCCTTCCCTGGAGGGGAGCAGGGGGGAAGGGTCTGATGAGGGTGAAGCTCCAGGACCCAGCAGGCTGCAGCAACGCGATGTGGCTAGGGAAGCTCGGGGGCCTTCTCCCCGGAGGGAGAGTAGGCCAGCAAGTCCTGCTGCACTGGACGCAGAGGAGGAACGGCTCATCGCTGAAATGAACACCCAGGCGGTGGACATGCACACTCAGCTCATGGGTGCAGTGGAAAGGGTGCCCGAAAGCATTGATGGACTGGCAAGGAGTGTGGAGCACTTCGCTGTATCACAGGCGGATGCCACGCAAATGCTTAGTGCTGCAATTCAGTCACTGGCTGCCGTGATCCAATCTCAGACTGCTCTCATGCAGACTCAGATTGAGGCCACGCAAGCACTGACTGCTGCCATTGTCGCTGGTTCAGACACATTTCCCCGGGGCTCTCACCGCACCGCAGCAGGCCAGCAATCTGTGCTTCAGCAGATTGCTCCGGATGCTGAGGTGCTGCCCCGTGGGAGTGCCAGTGTGTCAGGTGAGCAGGGAGTTGCTGTCCTCTCTCAAGATGTGGAGATGCCGGTGTTGGACAAATGTAAGAAGTGGACAAATGTAAGAAGTCGCACAACACCAGGTTATAGTCCAACAGCTTTATTTGAAATCACAAGCTTTTGGAGCGCTGCTCCTTCATCACCTGACAACTTCTTACATCTCTCTCAAGATGACAGCATTCCTGCTGCCACCACTGTCACTTCCCCATTGCACTTGCCACCACCTGTAGCCCAGACTGCTGCCGCCCATGCAGAGATGGTGCAGTCTGCAGCCGGGCCCTCCAGGCCCAGAGCTGGTCAAGGCCATCCTTCAAGGACATCTGTAGTCTCAGGTTCTGACAATCAGCAGCCTTCCACCAGCCTTGCTGCAGCCACTGGGGCCCCATTACGGAGGAGCAGTAGGGTGGGACGGGGGGAAGTGCGCAAGGGAAGGAGATCACCCTCAAAGGGCAAAAAGTAGGAGGTGTGACGAAATGTTGGAATTTTTTTTATTAAAGGCCGAGGTTCGTGTTCAAACTTTTGTTTAGTGTTTTGGACATTATCTCCAGGTTGTGAGAATCAGTTACGTTAATTAATGATTTTTTGTGTTTGTTTCTATTAGTTTGTCATGAAGAAATGACACACACAGAGTTTGTAAAATAAAAAAGTTTTTGTATTCAAAATGTACAGGTTTGTCCTTTGGAATCATTGCTGCCTTGGCCGGCTTTGGGGTTGTGGGTTGCTTTCATCATGTTCTCCATGCCAGAAGCCATTTCCTCAGTAGGGGCCCAGAAGTAGCTTGTTATCAGTCGTTGACAGACGGCCCTTGCAGTTTCAACATTGCGGACCTCCCTCCCGCCTTGGTGCTGCTGCTGATCATCCTCCTCCTCTTCCTTCTCCTCTTCCTCCTCCTCCGGTGGTGCTCCAAGGCCTGGTGGCATTGGCTGGGTCCTGAGGATTGTCAGGTTATGAAGAATGCAGCACACAACTATGAAGAGGGAGACTCGCTTAGGCGAGTACTGCAGGGCTCCTCCTGAGTGGTCCAGACAGCGGAACCGTTGCTTGAGCATGCCGATCATCTGCTCAATGATGTTCCTGGTGGCGAGATGGCTCTCATTGTACCGCAGCTCAGCAGGGGTGTTGGGGTTACGGAGCGGTGTCATCAGCCAGGTGCACAGTGGATAACCCTTGTCCCCGAGGAGCCAACCACTTGGCTGATGCGGTGCCTGGAAAAGTTCTGGCACAGCAGTCTGGCGCAGGATGAAAGCATCGTGGCTGCTGCCAGGATAGCGGGCATTGACAGCGAGTATCAGCTGTCTGTGGTCGCAGACCAACTGGACATTTAAGGAGTGGAACCCCTTGCGGTTTCGGAAAACCTCTGCATTCTCATGCGGTGCCCGCAATGCCACATGCGTGCAGTCAATGGCGCCCTGCACCATGGGGAAGCCCGCTATCCTCGCAAAGCCCAATGCGCGTTCATGCTGTTTGGCCCAGGTCATCGGGAAAGAGATGTACTGGCATATCCTTTTATAGAGGGCATTTGTGACCTGCCGGATACAGCAATGGACCGCGAACTGGGAGATATTGCCGATGTCCCCAGTAGCTGCTTGAAAGGAGCCGGTGGCATAAAAATTCAGAGGCACTGTGACCTTCACTGCCACCGACAGAGACATCCTGGTCCTCAGTTGAGGCTGCAGATCTGGCTGCAGCAGGTGGCAGAGCTCAGTGACCACCTCCTTGGTGAAGCGCAGCCTGCGCAAACACTGCTCCTCAGACAAATTAATGTAGGAGAATTGTTCCTGGAATACCCTGGGAGGGTAAGGTCTCCTGTGCAGAGGCCTGTTGGCCCTCCTCCGTCTGGCCATGATTGCCACTCTCTCTCTGCATCTCTGTTGCCTCCAATTCTGCAGGCACAGGACAACGCCCCGAATCAGTGCAGCCCCCACAGTCTCTTGGCAATCGAAGTAATACATAGATACATAGATACATAGAAGATAGGAGCAGGAGTAGGCCATCCGGCCCTTCGAGCCTGCTCCGCCATTTAATGAGATCATGGCTGATCCTCCAATTCAGTATCCCGTCCCCGCCTTCTCTCCGTAACCCTTAACCCCTTTTGCCTGTAGAAATATATCTAATTCCCTCTTAAATATATTTAATGAGCTGGCGTACACTGCCCTCTGTGGCAATGAGTTCCACAGGTTCACCACCCTCTGAGTGAAGAAATTCCGCCTCATTTCTGTCCTAAATGGTTTAGCCCTTATCCTTAAATTATGTCCTCTAGTTCTGTTCTCACCCGCCAAGGGAAACATTCCTTCTGCATCTAGTCTGTCTAGACCTGTCAGAATTTTATACACTTCTATGAGGTCCCCTCTCAATCTTCTAAACTCCAGTGTGTACATCCCTAAACTACATAGTCTCTCCTCATAGGTCAATCCCGCCATTCCTGGTATCAGCCTGGTGAATCGCCGCTGCACCCCCTCCATGGCAAGAACATCTTTCCTCAGATGAGGCGACCAAAACTGTACACAGTACTCGAGGTGTGGTCTCACCAGTGCCCTGTACAGCTGCAGCAAGGTATCCCTGTTCCTGTATTCCAACCCTTTTGCTATGAAGGCCAGCATACCGTTTGCCTTCTTGACCGCCTGTTGCACCTGCATGCTCGCCTTCAGTGACTGGTGTACAAGAACACTCAGGTCTCTCTGTACTTCCCCCTCTCCCAATTTATTGCCATTTAAATAATAATTTGCCCTCCCGTTCCTGCACCCAAGGTGGATAACTTCGCACTTGTCCACATTATAGTGCATCTGCCATTTATCCGCCCAATCTGTCCAAATCGCTCTGGAGCTTCCTGGTCTCCTCCTCTGAGCCCACCCCCCCTCCTAGTTTAGTGTCGTCTGCAAATTTGGAAATGCTGCATCCGACTCCCTGATCCAGGTCATTAATGTAAATTGTGAACAGCTGGGGACCCAGGACAGATCCCTGTGGTACCCCACTTGTTACTGCCTGCCATTCAGAAAATGAGCCGTTTATTCCAACTCTCTGTTTTCTATCTGACAGCCAGTTCTCTATCCACGTCAATACTTTCCCCTTTATCCCATGAGCTTCAATTTTCCATGCTAATCTTTTACGTGGGACCTTGTCGAAGGCCTTTTGGAAGTCCAGGTACACCACATCTACTGGCTCTCCCCCATCTATTTTACCAGTTACTCCCTCAAAAAATTCCAATAGATTAGTCAAGCACGATTTACCCTTTGTAAATCCATGTTGACTCTGTCCTATCCTGTCCCCATTTGCTAAGTGCTCCGCTATTTCATCCTTAATGATGGACTCCAGCATTTTGCCCACAACTGATGTAAGGCTTACAGGTCTGTAATTACCTGCTTTTTCCCTACCCCCCTTTTTGAATAGTGGGGTAACGTTAGCTACCCTCCAATCCATGGGCACTGTTCCCGAGTCTAATGAATTCTGAAAAATCATACTTAGTGCATCCGCTATCTGTAGGGCCACCTCCTTCAGTACCCTAGGAGGCATGTTATTAGGCCCTGGGGATTTGTCCGCCTTCAATCCCTTTAGCTTCCTTAACACCATATCCTTAGAGATATTGATTTGCGTCAGTTCCTCCTTTGCCAATGTCCCTATTTTTCCCGATATCCCAGGGAGGTTTTTTGTGTATTCCTTCGTAAAGACTGACCCAAAGTATGCATTTAGTTGGTCTGCCATTTCCTTATTTCCCGTTATATATTCCCCCATATCTGACTGCAATGGACCAACTTTGGTTTTCACCTGTCTTTTCCTCTTGATATACTTATAAAAGCTTTTGGAGTTAGTTTTTATATTTTCCACCAGCTTGCTTTCGTAAGCTATTTTGCCCCTCTTGATTAAGCCCTTTGTCCTCCTTTGCTCTATCTTAAACTGTTCCCAATCTTCCGCTCTGGCGCTTTTTTTGGCTATTTTATACGCCCTATCTTTGGATTTTATGCTGTCTCTAATTTCCCCTGTTATCCACGGTTGAGTCACCTTTTTAGATTTCCTTTTATGCCAGATTGGTATAAACAATTTTTGCAATTTTGTCATTCTATCTTTAAATGCTTGCCATTGTTTATCTACCTCCAGTCCTCCCAGGAACGTTGTCCAATCAGACCTACTCAGTTCCTGTCTAATGGCATCATAATTCCCCTTGTTTAAATTCAGGACCTTAGTCTCTGAGTCAATTTCTTCGCTCTCCATTTCGAGTGAGAAATCGATCATGTTATGATCGCTCTGTCCCAAGGGTCCCCGTACAACAAGATTACTAATTAGTCCCTTCTCATTGCACAGTACCCAGTCCAATATAGCCTGTTCCCGAGTTGGTTCCTCGACATATTGATCCAGATAACCATCCCTTAAACACTCAAGGAATTCCTCCTCCTCATTATTTTTACTGATTAGGCTAGTCCAATCTATATGTAAGTTAAAGTCACCTATGATGACAGCTGTGCTCTTATTGCACACTTCTCTAATTTCCCTCGTGATGCCCTCCCCAACCTCTATTTTACTATTTGGAGGCCTATATACCACTCCTATTAATGTTTTTCGCCCCTCGCTATTTCTTAGCTCCACCCATATAGATTCTGTATTAACTGAGTTAATATCCTTCCTTTCAATTGCATTTATCCCCTCTTTTACCAGCAATGCTACCCCTCCTCCCTTTCTTTTTTGTCGATCCTTCCTAAATACTGAATACCCCTGTATGTTAAGCTCCCAGCCCTGCTCACCCTGCAACCATGTTTCCGTAATCCCAATTAGATCATAATTATTAACCTCTATTTCCATAGCTAATTCATCTACCTTGTTCCTGATGCTTCTCGCATTAAGGTATAAAACCCTCAGGCTTTTTTTATGCTCACATTTTTTATGAATTAGTTTGGCCCTTTGTTTTTTGTTCCTCACCCTTTTACCATTTATTTCTGTCTGCCTTTCACTTTCCTCTATTTCACTACATAGGTTTCTAGCCCCCTGCCATACTAGTTTAAATGCTCCCGAACTGCTTTATCAAAAATTACCCCGAGAACATCAGTTCCATCTTTGCACAGGTGTAGACCGTCCCTTTTGTATAGGTCACACCTACCACAAAACTGGTTCCAATGCCTCAAAAATTTAAAACCCTCCCTCTTACACCACTGCTCAAGCCACGTATTTAGCCTAACTATCCTGTTCTCTGTACTCTTACTAGCACGTGGCACTGGTAGTAATCCAGAGATTACTACCTTCGAGGTCCTACTTTTTAGCTTGGCTCCTAACTCCCTAAATTCTACTTGTAGGACCTCTTCCCTTTTTTTAGCTATGTCGTTGGTACCAACATGTATCACGACAACTGGCTGTTCCCCCTCCCCCTCCAGAATGTTCTGCACCCGCGCCGAGACATCTTTGACCCTTGCACCAGGGAGGCAACATACCATCCTGGAGTCTCGGTCGCGACCACAGAAACCCCTATCTATTCCCCTTACAATCGAATCCCCTATTACTATAGCCCTGCCACTCTTTTTCCCTCCCTTCTTTGCAACAGAGCCAGTCATGGTGCCATGAGCCTGGCTGCTGGTGCCTTCCCCCGATGAGTCATCCCCCCCGACAACAGCACCTAAGGCGGTGAACCTGTTGCTAAGGGAGACAACCCCAGGGGATTTCTGCACTACCTTCCTGCCCTTGCTCTGCCTTTTGGTCACCCATGTACTATCTACGCTGGCCTTAACCTGCGGTGTGACCAACTCACTAAATGTGCTATCCACAACCCTCTCAGAATCGTGGATGCTCCAAAGTGAGTCCATCCGCAGCTCAAGGGCCATCATGCGGTCCCACATGAGCTGCAGCTGGACACACTTCCCGCACACATGGTTGTCAGGGACACAGGAAGCGTCCCTGATTTCCCACATGTTACAGGAGGAGCATGACACAGGTCCGAGCTCTACTGCCATGACTTAACCCTTATATTACTTTTTAATTTTCTAGTTTTAGTTTATTTATTGACTTTTGTTTTCCCGAAGCTTACTTAGACCAATGTATACTGTACTCCTCTTATTCCTTTTTAACTAACCGAATCCCACTAGTTTTAGTTTTACTTTCTAGGAAGGTTTGAGGAAAGTACTTACCAGTTAGTCTTACCTCCCTGGTCTTTCGCTGACTTCCCGGTCTTGTGTCCCCTTGGTCCTACGCCGACTTCCCGCTCCTCCCGGTAACCGTCCTGCCCTGCTGAAAAGAAACTGAGACCAAAAAATTTGTGACCTCTGTTTTTAGACTGCTAAAATACTAGTAGGTTAGAGGAGGAGGGCGGGTGGGGGTTCCTACTCTGTAGGAACTCGGGTTTAAGCCACCACCCTCCTTAAATGCCGTTCACCTGGGTGCTTCCCACCTGGTCCGCTTCCGGTCTCGTCGCTCCCGACAACAGCCTGTGAAGAAAAGCCCGCGAAAGTGAGTTCAAATACTCACAGCACCTCACAGCACCTCCGGTCTCGTCGCTCCCGACAACAGCCTGTGAAGAAAAGCCCGCGAAAGTGAGTTCAAATACTCACAGCACCTCACAGCACCTCCGGTCTCGTCGCTCCCGACAACAGCCTGTGAAGAAAAGCCCGCGAAAGTGAGTTCAAATACTCACAGCACCTCACAGCACCTCCGGTCTCGTCGCTCCCGACAACAGCCTGTGAAGAAAAGCCCGCGAAAGTGAGTTCAAATACTCACAGCACCTCACAGCACCTCCGGTCTCGTCGCTCCCGACAACAGCCTGTGAAGAAAAGCCCGCGAAAGTGAGTTCAAATACTCACAGCACCTCACAGCACCTCCGGTCTCGTCGCTCCCGACAACAGCCTGTGAAGAAAAGCCCGCGAAAGTGAGTTCAAATACGCACAGCACCTCACAGCACCTCCGGTCTCGTCGCTCCCGACAACAGCCTGTGAAGAAAAGCCCGCGAAAGTGAGTTCAAATACTCACAGCACCTCACAGCACCTCCGGTCTCGTCGCTCCCGACAACAGCCTGTGAAGAAAAGCCCGCGAAAGTGAGTTCAAATACTCACAGCACCTCACAGCACCTCCGGTCTCGTCGCTCCCGACAACAGCCTGTGAAGAAAAGCCCGCGAAAGTGAGTTCAAATACTCACAGCACCTCACAGCACCTCCGGTCTCGTCGCTCCCGACAACAGCCTGTGAAGAAAAGCCCGCGAAAGTGAGTTCAAATACTCACAGCACCTCCGGTCTCGTCGCTCCCGACAACAGCCTGTGAAGAAAAGCCCGCGAAAGTGAGTTCAAATACCCACAGCACCTCACAGCACCTCCGGTCTCGTCGCTCCCGACAACAGCCTGTGAAGAAAAGCCCGCGAAAGTGAGTTCAAATACTCACAGCACCTCACAGCACCTCCAGTCTCGTCGCTCCCGACAACAGCCTGTGAAGAAAAGCCCGCGAAAGTGAGTTCAAATACTCACAGCACCTCACAGCACCTCCGGTCTCGTCGCTCCCGACAACAGCCTGTGAAGAAAAGCCCGCGAAAGTGAGTTCAAATACTCACTGCACCTCACAGCACCTCCGGTCTCGTCGCTCCCGACAACAGCCTGTGAAGAAAAGCCCGCGAAAGTGAGTTCAAATACTCACTGCACCTCACAGCACCTCTGGTCTCGTCGCTCCCGACAACAGCCTGTGAAGAAAAGCCCGCGAAAGTGAGTTCAAATACTCACAGCACCTCACAGCACCTCCGGTCTCGTCGCTCCCGACAGCAGCCTGTGAAGAAAAGCCCGCGAAAGTGAGTTCAAATACTCACAGCACCTCACAGCACCTCCGGTCTCGTCGCTCCCGACAACAGCCTGTGAAGAAAAGCCCGCGAAAGTGAGTTCAAATACTCACAGCACCTCACAGCACCTCCGGTCTCGTCGCTCCCGACAACAGCCTGTGAAGAAAAGCCCGCGAAAGTGAGTTCAAATACTCACAGCACCTCACAGCACCTCCGGTCTCGTCGCTCCCGACAACAGCCTGTGAAGAAAAGCCCGCGAAAGTGAGTTCAAATACTCACAGCACCTCACAGCACCTCCGGTCTCGTCGCTCCCGACAACAGCCTGTGAAGAAAAGCCCGCGAAAGTGAGTTCAAATACCCACAGCACCTCACAGCACCTCCGGTCTCGTCGCTCCCGACAACAGCCTGTGAAGAAAAGCCTGCGAAAGTGAGTTCAAATACTCACAGCACCTCACAGCACCTCCGGTCTCATCGCTCCCGACAACAGCCTGTGAAGAAAAGCCCGCGAAAGTGAGTTCAAATACTCACAGCACCTCACAGCACCTCACAGCACCTCCGGTCTCGTCGCTCCCGACAACAGCCTATGAAGAAAAGCCCGCGAAAGTGAGTTCAAATACTCACTGCACCTCACAGCACCTCTGGTCTCGTCGCTCCCGACAACAGCCTGTGAAGAAAAGCCCGCGAAAGTGAGTTCAAATACTCACAGCACCTCACAGCACCTCCGGTCTCATCGCTCCCGACAACAGCCTGTGAAGAAAAGCCCGCGAAAGTGAGTTCAAATACTCACAGCACCTCACAGCACCTCCGGTCTCGTCGCTCCCGACAACAGCCTGTGAAGAAAAGCCCGCGAAAGTGAGTTCAAATACTCACAGCACCTCACAGCACCTCCGGTCTCGTCGCTCCCGACAACAGCCTGTGAAGAAAAGCCCGCGAAAGTGAAGAAAAGCCCGCGAAAGTGAAGAAAAGCCCGTAATGAAGGTCAAATCCAAAAGTACCTGCAAAGTGATGCTCAGTAGCCAAAACTACTTCACACAGCGTTGACTCTATGCAGAAGTCTCTCTATCTCTCTCTCAGAATCTCTCTCTCTGTCAGAATGAGTGGTGGAAAAATGTCTACCACAGAAAAAGCCAGGAAGAGGGCTACCTTTAAATAGCGCCCCCCCCAGCCCCTCACCGACTGGAAAACGTTCCAGTCTCCCTGTCGTTGCTTGTGCCAGGCGGAAAGGAGGGGGGCGCCACTCAATATCCAGTCCGGGGCGCCACCAAGGCGTTGCACACTCGACTGACGTCATGATCTGCGGGTGCAGGAGCTCAGGGCGGTAAACTTTTGCGCCGCAGCAAAAACTAGTCAATTTCATGAGCGGCGCAAACATCGCCGCGCCCGGGCGCTAGTTGCTTTGCGCCCCATTAGTGCACTTTTCGGATGCTAACGGGAGGCGCAAACCAACCAAATTTTTCCCCCAAGAAATCTTATGCAATCATGTAGGGCCCTGGTGAGACCACACCTGAAGTATTGTGTACAGTCTTGGTCTCCTTATTTAAGGAAGGATATACAGGGATCGTCCCTGAAAACCCCTGTGGTTATTAAAACCGCGGTTGGCAAATTCAGTATAAACACAATAAAAAAGAATATAAAAAGCATATAAATAGCATAAAAATCATGTTATTTACCTTATTCCTAAATTAAAAACCGCGGATACGCGAATTTCACGGCCGCGGTTGACAAAAATTGTTGCAGAGTGGAAACCGTGTATACGTGAAATTCGCGTATGGCAAAACCACGGTTGGGGCAGGATTCCTGTACTTGCCAGAGAGGAAGTGCAACAAAGGTTCACCAGACTGGTTCCTGGGATGGGGGATTGTCCTATGAGGAGAGATTGAGTAGACTAGGCCTATATTCCCTAGAATTTAGAAAAATGAGAGGTGATCGCATTGAAACATACAAAATTCTTACAGGACTTGACAGGGCAGATGCTGGGAGGATGTTTCCCCTGGCTGGGGAGTCTAGAACCAGGGGTCACAGTCTCAGAATAAGGGGTTGGCCATTTAGGACTGAGATGATAAGAAATTTCTTCACTCAAAAGGCTGTCAATCTTTGGAATTCTCTACCCCAGAGGGCTGTGGAGGCTCAGTCGTTGAGTATATTCAAGACAGAGATCGATAGATTTTTGGATACTAAAGGAACCAAGGGATATGGGAATAGTGCGGGAAGGTGGAGTTGAGGTAGAAGATCAGCCATGATCTTATTGAATGGCGGAGCAGGCTCGAAGGGCCAAATGGCCGACTCCTGCTCCTATTTCTTATGTATTTATGTTCTTATAACCACTCCCTGTGGTAGCAAGTTCCACATTCTAACCAATCTCTGGGTAAAGAAGTTGGTCCTGAATTTCTTACTGGATTTACAAGTGACAATCTTATATTGATGGCCCCTAGTTTTGGACTCCCACAAAAGGAAACATCTTCTCTTCTAAACATGGCGGCCAATTTGCGCACAGCAACGTCCTAAACAGGTGTTGTCTTACTGGTTTAAACTCTCCTTCAGCAAACAGAAGTCAGAGGCTGTATTCCCAAACAAACTAGTTTAATTTACAAGGGCCTTTCTGTTTTAGGCTCTACATCCAGCTCCCACAATAACGAGTGACTTTGGATAAGATATTAAACTGAGTCGCGATTTGCCTGCTCTGGTGGTTTGGGTGGATGTGAGAGGTCCCAAGGTACCATTCAAAGGAGACCGGGTGTTCTGCCCATGTTCTGGTTGACATTTCACCCTCAACCAACACCAGCAACAAAACAAGTCCTACAAACAGGCGTGTGATCTTAATACACACAATAACCGGCAATGTAGTATCTCGAGGTCAAACACAATGTTCTTCTTGTTGGAATTTTCTTACTGGAAATGTCGCAAACCCTTTCACGACTTCTTTGTCTTAGAGTAGCAAAGCAGTAGTCACTATCAGATCATGTCTTACTTTACAACAGTGACTACACTTCAAAGGTACTTCATTGACCGTGCAGCGCTTCGGGACATCCTCAGGTCATGAAAGGTGCTGTAGAAATGCAAGACTTTCCTTTTTAATCAGATCTGTTTAAAATAAAAATTGGACCGTAACAAAAGATCAATACATCAGATTCCTCTAGATTACAATTTAAAACACCTCTGTTCACATAATAATAAATGGTAGGGTGCTACATTAATTCAGCTATTAACACTGAACTTGCATCAGCATCTGTAATACAAAGTTTATATGTGAGGCCAAACCCCTCATAAAGCACTTGTGTGCCCCGCTCCACTCAGCCTGCAGTATAGTGGAACCGGGGAACTGCTGATCTGACAACAAGGTGCGGAATATATTCATTTACCTGGGCATGGAACTACCAAGCAAACCCTTCCCTCAGAGACAAAGGACATCAGAAAGGTATATGTCATACTGAAGTGAGGCAGTCTCTCACTGATGGGTTTTGAAACACAGATATTTCCTGCTGCATCATGCAACACATCGCGTCAGCTTGTCTCCTTCACTTCAGGTGTCAGCCATGGCTCATTAGGGAGCACCTCTGAGTCAGAAGGTTGCGGGTTCAATTCCCACTCCAGAGACTCGAGCACATAGTCTCGGCTGACACTACAGTGCAGTGCTGAGGGAGCGCTGCACTCTCGGAGGTGTCAGCTTTTGTATGAGACGTTAAATCGAGGCCTGGGTGTAAATAATCTCACGGCACTATTTCAAAGAAGAGGAGGGAATTCTCCCTGGTGTCCGAGCAAATACTTATGTCTCAACCAACACCTAAAACAGATAGGGTGCTAAATTCGATAACCCCCGAAAATGGGCGGTGGGATCACGATGCGCGATTAACCCGCGCCCATTCAATGTAATGCAGGTAGCACGCCATCTTCATGCTGCTTGCTCATTTCAATGATTTCCGTGTGCAGCCAGTGCTAACCGTACTGTTGATGAGCTGCACACATCAGCAGGGGGCCCAAAATCATCAGAGGCTAGCACCAGTTAAAGCTAGCCTGCACCTCTTAAAGGGGAGCTGCATTGTGGCTGGAGCAAGTGCTGGTAATCATTCTGCAACTGAATCTGGCCTGGGAAACAGTGAAGAATGGCACAACATGGAAGGGAGCGGGCTCCAGGGTTTTCCGACGCGGCACTGGAGGCCTTGGTGGAGGAGAGATATCCTGTATCCGCAGGGAGCCCAGGGGGCCCACCAGTCACACGCTCAGAAGGCAGTGGGACCCAATAGCCGTGGAGGCCAATGTCAGGAGTCTAGCCCCGAGGACCTGGATGCAGTGCCGGAAGAAGTTTAATGACCTCACACGAGTGGTCAAGTTCAGTGAATGCATCTTCAAATGCCATATCCTACCAACTGCAGCACTAGCATCAGCCACAGCTCAATGCACCACACCCCCAGCACTCACCTACCAACAATCTCTATCAGGATTCATACCTCACATTCATGGCTTCACCTCACCCTCATACACTTAGCATTAGCTGGCTTCTGACGAAGGGTCATCAACCTGAAACGTTAACTCTCTTTCTCTCTCCACAGATGCTGCCTGACCTGCTGAGTATTTCCAGCATTTTCTGTTTTTATTTCAGATTCCTGATGGTCAATGTCTGCTATCCTGCATTAATCTGGTGCGCCAGCACTCTTCCAGCCACCACAGCAAACTCGAGGGTGGCTGCTCAGAGACAAGGGCCAACCGCTGTCCACCTGGCTCATGACTCCCCTCCGCAACCCCAACACTCTTGCCCAGCACTCATATAATGAGAGCCATGCTGTCACCAGGAACATCATCGAGCAGACCATCGGCCTGCTGAAGCACAGTTCCACTGCCTTGACCGCTCGGGAGGAGCCCTCCAGTCCATGCCGGAGCAGGTGTCCCATTTCGTGGTGGTCTGCTGCATGCTTCACAACTTGGCCATCATGAGGGCGCAGCCGTTGCCACCAGGGATTACGGGACCACCTCAGGAGGAGTATGAAGGAGAGGAGGAGAAGGAGGAGGAAGAGGATGAGGAGGGAGGGAGGATGCAGGCTGTCAATCCCCCTTCCCGACAGGTCGTGAACAGCTCATTAGAATCCAACTCCAATCCATCTGGATTCCAATGTTCAAAGGGGCTTGCAGGATATCACAGCCTTCAAGCAATCTGCCCTCCAACAGATTACTAGGATTGCTGAGGCGCCGCCCCAGAGGAGTGGCAGTGGCTCCATGGAGCACAAACCTGCTGTCCTCTCTCAGGATAACAGCATTTGCCCTCCCACCACTGCCACTCCGCCAGTGCCTGTCAACCAGCCAGCCCAGACTGCTGCCACCCATGCCGAGATGGTGCAGTCCAAAGCCGGGCCTTCTAGGGCCAGGGCTGCTCAAGGTCATCCTCCAATCCATCTGCAGTCTCCCCCACTGAAAGTCAGCAGCCTTCCACCAGCCATGCTGCAGCCACTGGGGTAGCACCGCGTAGCAGTACTAGGAAAGGCAAATGCACATGGAAGACAGGCAGTAAGGGAGTGCACACTGGTGATTAGTTTACGTTTATATGCAATATGGCATGATTTAATTTATAATTTGGTTTGGAATGTTTACTTTGTGGAGACTTTTATTTCTGCATTGTGGCCAAGCGGACGCAGTGATGGTCAGTGACAGAGGGATGGTTGGTGAATGGGGGATTGGGGTTGCAGTTACCGGTATCGCACTTGGATGAGTTCTTCATGGACAGCCCGGCTAGAAAGGTATGTCTAGGTCGCGACCTCTCTTCCTCCTCCTCCTCCTCAGCTGCTCGCCGGTCTGCACGAGTCCTGTGACGGTGCACCCTCAGAGTGTATGACCTCCTCTGTGATGTTGTTGTCATCCTCCTCCTGGACTACCTCCAGTGGGACACTTGATGGCCTTTTGGGAAATTAAAGACATGAATTGGAACTGGCATGATAAGAATATTTTAAGTGAACATTATACACATGATCGTATTTTACTGGCTGCTGACGTCAAGTCAACACGAATGAGTGTTGTACACCATATGGCTGGCTGATATTTCATTCTGTCACCAGCTAGCTGAGAGGTCCCCATCTCCCCACCTCCAGTGGCCAGGGACACCAAGACCAATGTTCCCTTTAAGCTGCGCGACCAAAAAACAATGAAAGAGAATATTGGCCGAGACCCCGCTGATCGCCAGCACCTCCTCCTCTGCAGAGGTAAGTATCGAGATTGCTGGAGGGCCACCGCCGGTTCTCTGCCTCTCCCTTGTCTTCTCTGCTCTCTTCTCCTGCAAGGAGGGAAAGAAGAGACCCAAGTGTGAGAGTAAGGGACGGATAGATTGACAACATTTGTTGAGGGTGACTATGAGGTAGAGGCGTGACATTGTGTGTGGATGTGAGGATGTGCATACACAAAGAGGGATGGATGCGCCTACAAGGTGAGTTGGTGTGAGAAGTGATGTGCTGGAGTAGGCTTGAGATGGCAGAGTAAAGGGGTTGGTGTGATACAAACATTAGGGCTGGATTTTCAATGACCCGTGGAGTCGGGTTTGGAGGCGTGTGGGGGGTTAAAGTTGCAGATTCGGGGGTCCCGACCCCATCCCGACTCCAGTCCGCCGCCACGCAATTTTGACAAAATCGGTCGTGGGGTTCCCAACTCCGTCCCGCCTCCAAGAGGCGGGAGAGGCCATTAAAGCCCTTAACAAGCCCTAAATTGGCTCTGTAATGCCATTTTGAAACTTTTAGCTAGTTTAACCCTTTTCCGACGTGAAGTACGCCTGATGTGAAACACGCCATTTTGCATCCAGGTCCTCTCACAGCAAAGGCCAGGCAATCTCTGAGACCAGGCAGTCTCTGACCTGCAATGATGACATCATCAGAGGCGACTTTCAGACTGAAACCACTAATTGGTTCATGGGTTCCCACATGCTGGAACTCAATTGCCCAATTAAGTGAAAATTCCATCAATCTCCCACATCCAATTGCAGGCGGGTGCATAACACAAAATGCGGATGACACGACCCCAACCCGCCCCAGTATCAAAATCCAGCCCTAAGTTCCAGTTGAATGTGCCAGTGTACTCAACTTTCCTGCCCTGATTGGGTCATTAAACCATTTCCGGCACTGTATCCAGGAGCGTGGCACCACACTCCTGCTGCTCACCTCCTGAGCCACCTCCAGTCATGCCTTCTTGCTATCAGTGGCAGGCTTCTTCCTCCCGTCGGCAGGGAAGACTATCTCCCTGTGAGTCCTTACAGACCACAGCATCAGATCTAGGGAGGCATCAGTGAAGTGAGGTGCAGACCTGCCACGTTTGGACTCCATAACGACACTCACTTCCTCTGTTCCCCCACAATCCACCAACTGTCATCTTTGTAGTGTCCCTTTAAATAGTTCCGTTGAAATCGACTCATGCATGTCGTCATCACACCTGCTCATGCTAATTGGTCGAGAAACCCGGAAGTCAGATGCAAATGCAGTGGCTGGGTTAAAAAGCCACTGACAGACACGCTGCACTTACTTCCGGGGTTGCCGCACGCTAATGGCGCCCCCCCCCCCGCTCCCAGCGCATCGCCACGTTAAAATTCCCCCCCTTGTTCCTTGCTGAGGTTCAGATAGGAGAATTGGTCCCTGAACACCACGGGTGGATATGGCCTCCTGCTGAGAGTCCTTCGCCCTCTCCTCCTCCTCCCACTTCCAGCAGCTTGTCCTGCTCTGCGCGCCCTCTGCTCATTCTCCCAGTCATGATCAATTCCAAGGGGAATTCCGACTAGTGCACCCATGTCTTGCAGCTAGTTGTTTGTGCTGAAGCCTTGAAGTCAGCACCTGCCACACCGCTCCCTGTAGACTTTAGCAACTTTAAATAATGATAGAAAGCACCAAACACTTGTAGAATCGTAGCAACAGCCAGAAGAAATCAATCAGCAACTAACCTGTAAGTAGCTGGTGATCCCTTTAAATAGCGCTGGTGGGGGCTCCTTCCTGCTGCTGAACGCATGTTCAGCTGTGCGAGGTTAAGGGAGGGCGTTAGCTGGAGCGTTGAGCTCCAAAATGGTAGCGCTGGCATATAATTAGCGTTGTATGCTGACTGACGTCATGATCTGTCTGTTCTGCATACTTCCGGTGGATGTTCACTGTGCGCGCGCGCTAACGCCTTCACCAATATTTCATCTGGCACGATTCACCCCACAAGCTCTGAGGGCAGTCATAGCGCCCAAAAAGTGGGCGCTACGGATCTGAATTTTGCGCCAATTATCTTTTCATTATTACATTGCTGTTTGTGGGACCTTGCTATGTGCAGATTGGCTACTGCACTTCCTACATTGCAACAGTGACTACTCTTCAAAAAAGTACTTCATTGACTATAAAGCAGTTTGGGATGTCCTGAGGTCATGAGATACTATATAAATGCAAGTCTTTCTTTTTCCCTGTGATTAGATTTAACTATTTCTGGACTATGAATCTTAATGAATGTAATTAATGATTAGAGAGGAATAGGAGTTTAAAGTTGCTCTATTTATGCAACTGTGAGCCATAGGTAGTGGAAGTTCAGGTGCCAATGATTCATATCTTCCTATTCGCGAAGCTGTCAGCAATAATCCAACGAAAGTGACAACCAAAATCCCATATTGAAAATGTATGGGTAACTTCCCTGATACTCGGCTCCCAGTGGGGGAGCTGCACTCAAAGCAGAACGCAGGCTGGAGAACTAGCCCATGTTCCCGATTCTCCGTTGCGAGATCAGCGAATTTGCCCTATGGAGTCTTTTCTGGTTTGAAATATGGCGCACAGCAGATGGTGCGGCGGGACGCGTTTAGGCGCCTTGGGACGTTTTACTACGTTAAAGTCGCTATATAAATGCAAATTATTGTTGTTGGTGGTGGTGGTGGTGGTGACGTTCCAGGAGCCTATTTCTAAGCTAGCTGTTAGCTACTTCAGCACAGCAACTCACCCTGCCTCACTTACTTATGCCAGTCCTCAGTCGCATGTTCAATTTCCTACAGTAAAGCCCACGGTAGATGTACTAAATTACATCCCGATTCTTATCAGTCCAAAGTCAACTTTGAAAAAAAGGATTGACACATATCCTTGAGGGAGCTCACCTATGCAGTGAGCTGAAGCTCTTCCAAGCGGCTCTTGAGTTTATTTTACTCCTGTCAGTATTTGTTGCTGTGTAGAAATTGGAGGAGACACTGCTGTCATCTTGATTCTCATCAGAGCAAAACCCAATTTTGAAAGGCAAGAAGTTTGTCCACCAGGGAATTGGTCTGTGAAAACTGAGGGACGATCTGTGAAAATGTTCTTGATTTATTAAACATCCGCTTTTCATGTTGCTAGTCAAATTGTAGGTGTGACTGCAACCATCTCAACATTTATATCAGCCTAAAATCACAACTTCAGAAAAGTCAAGCAGAGTTGGAGTGTCGAATTTGATGAACTCCAATGAATTAATCATTCAGTTTTGTTTACATTGTTTGGGTATGAACAAGCAAGATGATAAATATGTTTCCCCCTTTTCTTCCTCAAAGAGGGGAATAAAATGTATTGCTGGCAGATGTCTTTTCACCTCTGGCCCCAGGGTTGAACCTATCGCAGGCTGATGGGCTGAAGATTCCTTTCTGTGCTAGCTTTAAGGATCCAAACTGAAACAAATTCAGGACATTCAACCGCTTCGTCTTGGGCAGAAGGCCACAGCACGAATCTGTCCACAATCCAGCTCCAATTGCATTTAAATCGGCGGTGCCAGAGCGAGAGACCATAACGGTGACTGGTGTGAGAAATGGAAATGCTACGTCATTTTGCAATCGGAGGCGGGGGTTGGGACACCTTAGGGAGGAACCGCCTAGGCTATGGATGGCTTTGTGAGCTGATCATTGACTGGCTTTGCGAAAGAAAATCTGGCATTCTTCACTTGATCATCAAATATAGTGACACCAACAATTACATCGGCAAAGGTGATTCAACAGGTTTACCCGCAAGACGTGAGCAAGTTGACAGTTTTCCCCCACTCCACACAAACAGAAACAGCAGAAAAAGGCATCTAATGTAGACTTGGCAAAACAAAAGTTTCAGTGTCTCATTGTAGTGCTTGGCTCAGTCGGTAGCACTCTTGCCTTTGGGTCAGAAGATTATGAGTTCATGTCACAATCATGATATTAGCATATAATCCATTCTGACAATTCAGAAAAGAATGGATGTGGCTAGCACAATATACAAATACTGCCGCCAATCAGGATATCGTTTATATTGGACTGGCTCCAAACCGGTTCAACTAAGAAACCTGCCCCACACTAGAGGTGAGTTTATTTTGTGCCAGGGTTAATTTGAGGGCAGGTCACGGGACCTCATCAAATGCCATGGGATCTCCGCAAAGGCCCCGGGACCGAACCAAAGCCAAAGGACCGCGGCAAAGACCACGGGACCTCGGCAAAGGCAGATAACATTAAACATGAGGATAAAGTTCGAAAAAAATAAACTTTCAAATGAGGAAAGCCGACCTGAAAGCGAGTCAGAGAAACCAGACTTGAAGCAGGCGTGTAAAAGACTGGTGCATGTTCTGAAGGCATCTTTCAATCACTTGCTCACCGCCGCACAATGAAAAGGACATTTGAATCCAAGAGATTGCACTACACAGTCTGGTTGCGACAGGAATGAGAACGATGCACTGGGCCATTGGAGCCCACTTTAATCCCAACCTTTAACATGGTTGTAATATTTAGCTGCTAACCTACAAGGCCAGGGACACTCTGTGGGGACGGGGTCAATTGGAGGTCATTCTTATTGTTACTGGAAGTTTCTGTGGATTGGCTGCTGCTTGGCTACTCTCTTTGTTATCTCAACAACTTCTTTAAGTTATCTCAGAATCAAACAAAAGCAGCAAGTGCCTGACTCCCTTTCTCTTGTATATATACTTTTAAAACCTTGCTCAGTTGTAATTTATTGCTGTTTTATATAAAATGTGACATCTTTAATGCAAAGTATTTCATTCCTAAAGATATACACAACTCCACAGAACAGAAACTATAAGGTTCCACTGCTAGCACGGAGCATTGCTCGATGCAAGAATGGGGCAAAGATCTGGGCTTTAATGTTGTAGCCCCATCTCTGACCTATGCTCGTATTTAACTTGCAAATCTCAGTCTTGAAAGCTCCAATTGACCCCCAGCATCCATAGCCTTTTGGGGGAGAGAGTTCCAAATTTCTGCTACCCTTTGTGTGAATGTGCACTTCTGATTTAGCTCCTGAATGACCGAGCTCTGGGGGAGAAATGCGTGTTAGCCAGTAAAGTTGGCGGTGTCATCGGCAACTAGAGCTAACGGCCGCTGAAAATGGCCGCAACGCTAACGGAGCAAAATTCATCCGGGGGGATGAAGATTGTTGGCGCGGCGCTTACTTACCGTGCAACGCCATCCTGGTGGCGTTGCTGGAGGCATCCGACCCGAAGTTCCTGTGCAGGTGCGGCGTTCGAGCTTCCCACAGCCTCTGGAATCGAGGCTACGGAGCTCGCAAGGAATTGTGGGTAATGAAGAGGTCTGAGAATTAAAGGGGCCACGCACACTGAAGCAATACAAATTAAAGTGAAGTGAACCAATGCAGTTTTCAGCCCTTTCTGCCTTTAAAAAAAATATTTAACATTAAAAAGAAGTCCCAAATGTGATTAAAGCTGAATTCCCTTCCTAACCCCCAAAAATAGGAAAAATGCCTCAGCACTAACACAAATGGCTCAGCAAGCCAGGGAAGGGGCACCCAGGGTCTCGGACGCAGCACTCCAGCTTTGTGCAGGGGGTCAACACTGCAAGACAGGCCCTCTACCCACAGGGGGCCAGGAGGCCCTCCAGAAAGAAGGATGTGGGACCAGATCACCGAGGCCGTCACTACCAGCGGTGTCACCCCCACCACCTGGCTCCAGTGCCCAAAGAAGCTTCATGACCTCAGATGAGTAGTCAAGGTCAGTGAATGCATCTTCAAAAGCCGTCTCCTACCAACAGCACCACTAGCCTCACACACTTCTCAATGCATGACCCCACCCCCAATCACTCACCTACCAACACTCTCTACCAAACACGAAGCACATCTCTCATTCCTAACCTCACTTCACCTCTTTGGAGGAGACGGTGCTGGCCATTCTTGTCAGGGGCATGGCTGAGCCCTTGGCCAGCGGCGGGGCAGAAAGGATACAAGATGCTGTTGTCCTCATACTTTATCCTCCTTCTGGCATGCACCTCATGCTTTCCTGCCCTCTCCTCACCACAACTCCACCCTTGTGCCTTCCTCATTTCGCACACCCAAGAAATGCAGCCTACCCAGTCAGTGGGTGACCAAGAAGAGGGAGAGGACAGTGAAGAAGAAGAAGAAGGTTGATTTCACACTCCCAGCCACCAGCTCCTCAAGGTTGACCAGCAAGGCCATTTGCAGTGTCCCCCACTGAAAGTCAGCAGCCTTCCACCAGCCCTGCTGCAGCCACTGGGGTACCACTGTGTGACATCAGTAGGCTAGGCAAAGGCACACACACAAGACAGTCACGAAGAGAATGCATACGGGTGATGAGTTGATTTCTTGGTGTCACATTGGATGGATAGACATATATAAGTGGATTGGAAAGTTTGCTTTGTGGTGGCTTTTATTTCAGCATCGTGGCCAAGAGGATGTTGTGATGGTCAGTAACAAAGGGAAGGTAAGGTGTGGGACTAATGTTGAAAGGGGAATTGGGGTTGTGGTCATGGGGACCATAGGCGGATGATTTCATCCCAGATATCCCGGCCACAAAGGGGCTGTCTGGGATGTATCCTTCTGTCTGATTCCTCCTCTTAGGCTTCCTCCTCCTCCGTTTCTTCCTCTTCTGTGTCTTCCTCTTCCCTCTGCAAGCGGATGCTGTAAATGTGAAATGACAGCATAAAATGCTGGAAATACTCAGCAGGTCAGGCAGCATCTCGACCTGAGACGTGAACTCTGTTTTTCTCTCCATGGATGTTGTGTGACCTGCTGAGTATTTGCAGCATGTTCTGTCTTCCCAAAGGCCTTCATTTACCATCCGAGCCCTTGCAAGCATCCAGCAGCACTCCCTACACACTTAAAAAACTTATCACATCTATTGCAGCAAGCCACCACTTCAATAAAATTTAAAAAAACAAGTCCAAAACCTTAAATCCAAACTTAACTTAACGATGTGTTTGTCCCTTTAAGAGGTGCAGACATCGCCACTGTCAGCCTGCCTGCATGGCAGGTTAACCTGGTGCGCTCAGGACCCAGCGCTAGGGTCGAAGTTCGCGGTTGTGACGTAAATTCGGCGTTGCATGCCGATTTACGTCAAAACGCTGCCATTTTGTTGGAGATGGTGCCACCATTTTGTTGGAGATGGCACTGCCAGTTACCAGCAGCGCAAAGGTAGGGACCAAAATGGCGGCCGCTGCAGGACCCGCCAGTAGCTGGTGAAAGAGTGGCGGCCGCCGATTTGGCGCCATTTAATGGCACAATGGAGTGGTGCTCAGGCCACGAATTTCTCGCCCTCTGTCCCCTTGTTCTGGACTCCTGCACTGGAGAAAATACTTTCTCCACATCTACCGTATCAAATCTCTTTAATATTTTAAACACTCCAATCAGACCATCCCTCAATCTTCTATACTCAAAGGAATACAAGCCAAGTTTATGCAACCTGTCCTCATAATTTAACCCTCTAAGCTCCAGTATCATTCTGGTGATTGTGCGCTGCACCCCCTCCAAGGCCAATATATCCTTCCTGAGTTACAGTGCCCAGAACTGAACGCAGTGCTCCAGATGGGGTTTGACCAAGTCTCTGTACAATTGAAGCATAATAGGGCTTTGGTGGCGGTTGGAATTAAGCAAGAGATTATTCAGCGTGATGCAGGAGTGTGTAAAACATTGGCCCAGAAATTAGACTTCGATGGTTGCCGCGGGGGTAAGGATCCGGCGCGATCTTACCTACCGCGCCTGCCTTTATGGTTCGGGCCCACACGAACTTCTGGTCCTGGGCCTCTCCCTGGTGCCGGTGCGCAGTGTGTGCGTGTCCCAGAGGTGCAGTTAGTTCGATGCGACCTCTGGGATCACGTGGGCCAGTTAGAGCCAATGGCAGCACACCATCTTTCATTCATAGTTTTGACAGGAAGAGCTGTCAAAACTATGAATACAACTTGCCCCCAAAAGAACAGCTAAACCTCAATTAAATTTAAAAAAAACCATCACATTAATAAAATAACTATAGTTAAATAAATTAACCACTTTAAACAAAAATTAAAATTTTTGAAAAATTTAAATTCTTTTTAAAAGTTATAAAAATAAACTTACCTTTCTTTAAAGTCTCTAAAAAAGATAAACAAGTTGAAAAAAATTTAAAATAATACTTAATTAACTACTTACCTTGTTAAAAGGGGGTCTTATGCCTCCTTTTTTCATGTGTAAAATCTTCCATACTTACCCTCGCGTTCAAACCTGAAAAAAAACCTAAGTGTGTTGCGTGCGCATAGCCTGTAGTGCGCAAGCGGTTCACTTAGGAACCGCCCCCTTCGCAATATCGGAAGTGCCGGTTTCCCGCGCATGCGCAGTGCATGCAGGAAACCGGCACTTCGGGACTGAATACGGGTGAGTACACAGTGCATACTCTCCCGTATTCGGCCGAATTTCTGGGCCATTATGTTCAGGACTCTTGGCTCTCTTTAGGCAGGCAGCAGATAAAAAACGAGCAGAGATTGATGGCCGAGGACAACTCTCAGTTTGCCCAACTCGAGGTATTTTACTCCAGTCAGGCTTCCCAGTGCTCACACCTGCCCTTTAACCTCCTCCCTTCCCAGCATCCAGGGCCCCAAACATTCCTTCCAGGTGAAACAGCGATTTACTTGTATTTCTTGCAATTTAGTATACTGTATTCGCTGCTCACGATGTGGTCTCCTCTACACTGGGGAGACCAAAAGCAGTTTCTTAACTTGTCCAATTACCATCTCCTTTTGCCTTGCACCATCATCCCTTTTGTCTTTTAACCTCTCCTGCCTTCCATCCTATCACAGACCTTCCCTTTTATTCTTTCCTCCTCCCCCCCCCCCTTTCCCTGCCCCTGTACTTGCTTAAAATCTCTTACATCTCTAACTTTTTCCAGTTCTGACGAAGGGTCATCGACCTGAAACGTTAACTCTGTTTCTCTCTTCACAGATGCTGCCTGATCTGCTGAGTGTTTCTAGCATTTTCTGTTTTTATTCCCGGTGCTAACTTGTTTTCAGAAACCAGAATGATGGTCCGTAGTCCAGGAGCCTACCAAGACTGAAAAAAAGGGTAGAGTCTGAAACTGGGAGATTCCGTTCTCGGCGGAGGGTCTCTCGACAGGAGCACAGCTCAGAGGATCAGACTCGAGAAAACAGCAGGCCTGAGCTGCAGCGCTTCTGATTATAATTAATGGTCAGGAAATCAGGAGCCCCGCGAATTGCACACGCTGATGTCCACGCCTCATTCTTCAATCAGTGCTTCCGTGGGCGAGACTCTGCACTGGGCACACAGTCACACAATATTGGGATGTAGAATTAAAGACAAAGTAAATGGAGACGTAGGGCTGGATTTTGCCAATGGGGAGCTTTTGGAGGCGGGACTCCCACTTGTCGGGTTTCATTCCTGCCTCCATCAACTTCTGGCCAACCCACACTATTTTCCCTTGATTAACCTTGTTAAGCCTGCCCAGCGAGCTTAGCAGGCCAATTAAGGGAAAGCCGGTTGCAGAGAACGTCAACGTATGACGTTTCATCTGTCAAAAATTTTTGACAGATGAATTGTCATCGTTTGACAGCTCTGTAAAGCTGGCAAACACTGACATTCTCTGTAGTTTGATGAGTTCTTGAATTCAAGACCTCATCAAACTTCTTTTGCAGAAATTAGATGGTTGTTGCATTGGAGAATACAACGGCCATCTGTCATCTCTGCCGCGGAGGTGCGAGACTCTCCGCATACCCAACGATTGAAGCCTGCAGGAAGAAACAAAGGTAAGTAAACTTTTTCTATCACTTTCCACTTACCTTGTGAAGGAATAAGCCATATAACCTATTCAGAAAAATACACTATCTTATGAAATAATTCTGGCCTTATTAAAAGATGACAAACTGGGTTTGGAAATTTAGAAACTTAACTATGAAATAGCTGTGAAAGCATTCTGGCTATTGAGATAAGATAGTTGTTGACCCTGAATAAATAACCTTATTGAAACAGAAGGTGAAGGGCTCCGACAGGCTTACCTTTGGGAACAAAATCAATAGTTCACCATGGATAAGGTGTTCTAATTTACACTTCATAAAGAGGCACATAAGATAAGGAACATCTGCCCTCGTAAAGATGACATCAAGTAAGGAACACCTGCTGTCACACCGTTTTTATATGGTAAACTTAGAACACCTAGAGAGGAGACATGATTCTGGCTGAGGTGGCTGTAAGAGTTGCAGAGGTCGGCAGAAAAATGACTAGAGATAATTAACTTGCATCAGCAGAAAACCTTAAAGGAAATACTACTGGAAAAGGGTATAAATATTGAACTCTCAAATGGGATAACAGACTCGCTTTCATCGGGCAAAGCGATTCTCAGCTTCAGAGGCAGCTCTGTAAGTCTCCAACCCTTTGTACCTCGGGGATCAAAGGTATTTGATTTTGGTGGATATCCTGTAGAACACTGTAATACTGCAGTGAAGTTAAGATTTAAAAGTAAGATTCTCTGATAATAAGATTGTAAGTTTTCTCTTTTTGGAACTGTTAATGTTGCGATTAACTCACCAACTGTAAATTGCATGTCGGTTCTTTAATAAATCTATATATTTTTGGAATTGTCTCACATAAGACTTCTGTATCAAACTCGCGAACTCAATCTCTGTACACTCTTTGGTGAGGAGTTGCAGAATTCTGGGGGAGTTTTCCGGACCCTCATAATATCCGGAACGTTACAGTCCAGCTAAACTTATTAAAAGTGCGATCTGGAGGACGGTAACATTCTCGGGTTGTTCCTTTCCTTTCGGGAGAGATAGTCTGGACCTTTAGACCCAATTAAGCATCTTTAGGATTCAGCTACCTCAAACTTTAGTTGAAAGTTAACGTCTTGAGAAATACGCCTGATCCGGGGTAGCCCTAAAGGGGCTAGGACTAGTAATTATCCCTTCAACCTCACATACTCACCTCTCCACACTTGCACCCATCACTTACCTTCACAGCGCACTTTTGCACCCCTCCGACCCCCGCAGACCCACTACTCGCCTCGGTGACCCTGGCGGGGTTCGGAGCCTTCAGGAAGCCCGCACTTGTGTGGGTAAAATGGGGATAATCCTCTTATCTGCCTGTTAACTACCTGTTAACAGGCAGATAAGTGGCACTAATCCCCTTCCCGCCTCCAAGGTGTCGGGACCCGGCGCGGGTCGGCTACCCACCTCCTGGGAAGATGGCACAGAGGCGGGTTGGGGGCGGGTTGGGCACCCGCCCCCAGATTCTGCCATTTTCCCGGCAGTCCTGCCCCCATACCCACCTCCCCAGGGCTGGCAAGATCGTGCCCGTAGTGACGAGGTGACACTGAGCTTGTATTTTAGAAGCTTGATGATTCCAGGACGAAAGAAAGATTGAGGGAGTTCCACAATTTTGAGGACCTGTGAAAGAATGGGGGTGATTAGGAGACAGTGGCCTCATTATTAACCCCCCCACGGCGGGCGGGAGAGGGTCGGGGGGGGGGGGTTAAACCATCAGAGGGACACTGAGCCCTGCTGGGGTCCGGTTCCAGCAGACCTGGTAGCCCAGCTGGGGTCTGATTTCAGGGAAGCTGGGAACCCTGTGGTACTTCACCCAAGTGGACATTCTTAATGTTTGGTTGTGGACAATGAATATCGATAGGCTATTGGTCCATGGCGGGCCTGACAGCCCAGTGTACCCCAGGCACTTCTTGCTTGGTTCTTCTCTGACTTTTGCACTCTTGCAGGTGGGAATCGGCAGGTAACGAGCAGGAGCAGCAACTCGAGCGGATTCTCCCCCCGCCCCCTCTTCCACCAGCCATGGGGCACTGAACCAATAGTCATGTCAGAACTGGTGCGTCAACAGAGGTCAACCAATTCAGTACAGACTGGGCATCGATCTTGGGCCTTTATGCTCAGTTCTACATTGTTATGCTCCACTGGTGTAAAACAGGCTGTCGATTCGCTACCGCCCATTTTACACTAACAGGCAAAGACGCAACAGGCCGCGACAAGTAAGTCAGATGATTTTTTTTTCCCCCGCCCGCCACCTCCTCTTTACTTAGCGCCCCGCGAGCCTCCTGCCACTCTGTTCCCGCCCCCTGAATCGGTCGCTGTCATCGCCCGGCGCAGATTCAGGGGACGCGGGACAATTTTGCAGGCGCACCGAAAACGGGGCGCTGCGCACGGTGATGACGTTGTCATTGCCTGCGCAGCGGAGCGGAGCGCTACCGGTTACCGTCGCTGCTAAACTCACGCTAAATTTAGCGGGAGTCGTTAGTGGCGCCGCGCCCGGGCAAAAAGTCGTTAGCGCCCCGTTAGCGCCCCCTACGAGAGGCGCAAATGCACCGAATTTCTAGCCCTCTAAGAGTATGTGTTAAATGGATTAGCAAAAGAGTGTGCTGATCAGGAGAGATCTCAGGGGTAGAGAAATAAATCTATGAAACTGTCAGCACATTGCTTAGCTACAGTAAAAAGGCAGATAAGCTTCTTGCTTCGATTCGCTGAGAGGCAGAGTACACATCTAATGAGTAGTGTTGGAGTATCGGTATTGATCGGACAATATTTGGAGTTCTGAGTACAGTCTGGTCACCTAATCATATGAAGGAAATGAAAGAACTTGCATTTATATATCAACCTTTCACATCCGCGGGATATCCAAAAGCACTTCAGAGCCGGAGAATTACGACTGAACTGTAGTCACTGTTGGTATCTGGGCAAATGCACCAAACAATTTGTGCACAGGAAGATCTAACAAACTGCAATGAAATAAATGACCAGATCATCTGTTTCAGTGACATTTGTTGAGGGGTCAATTAGCCACAAATACAGGAGAGTTCCCTGCTCCTTTTCAGACAGTGCCATAACAATAACAACTTGTATTTATATAGCGCCTTTAACTTAGTAAAACGTCCCAAGGCGTTTCACAGGAGCGTAATAAAACAAAATCTGACACCGAGCCACATACGGGGATATGGGGGCAGATGACCAAAAGCTTGGTCAAAGAGGTCGTTTTTAAGGAGCGTCTTAAAGGAGGAAAGAGAGGCGGAGAGAAGAAGAGGTTTAGGGAGGGAATTCCAGAGCTTAGGGCCTTGGCAGCTGAAGGCACGGCCACCAATGGTGAAGCGATTAAAATCGGGGATGCTCAAGAGGCCAGGATTAGAGGAGCGCAGAGATCTCGGAGGGTTGTGAGTAGGAGGATATTACAAAGATAGGGAGGGGCGAGGTCATGGAGGGATTTGAAAGCATGGAAGAGAATTTTGAAATCGAGGCATTGCTTAACCGGGAGCCAATGTAGGTCAGCGAGCACAGGGGTGATGGGTGAAGGGGACTTGGTGCCAGTTAGGACACGGGCAGCAGAGTTTTGGATGACCTCAAGTTTACAGAGAGTAGAACATGGAAGGCCAGCCAGGAGTGCGTTGGAATAGTCAAGTCTAGAGGTAACAAAGGCATGGATGAGGATTTCAGCAGCGGATGAGCTGAGGCTGAGGCAGAGACGGGTAATGTTCCGGAGGTGGAAATAGGTGATCTTAGCGACGGCTCCAATAGTGCTCGTTCCACAAGTGCCAGTTATCTCTACATTTGGGCTCCTGCACACAAGTACTAAGACTTCCAGGTGCTGCCCCTTTCTGGGGGGTAAGTTCCACAGGCAGTGATGCATGAAGGTTGGTAGCTGTATCCCATGTAGATTGTTGGATTGCTCCAGAATATTCAGGAGTAGCCACAGGAATCCGCAGGTTAACCTGCTAGTAATGCTGCTTGTTGACGACTTCCTCGCAGTCTGTGAACAACCAGTAGTCTCTCTTTGTTGTTGTGGAGGGGGGAGGGGGGTTACGATAGCGCAAAGTAGGCCAGTCACTTCTGTCCTCCTGTCGTTACTCACAGGGAAGAGCAGGACTAAGCTTTGTAAAGATTCCCATTCTCCCACCAGCTATGCCACCCATCCGTGCTCCCTATTTAAAACAATGTAGCTTGCATTGATTAACCTGCTAATATTCACTGTCAAAACTCATGTATGAAGAATGGCCACTTGGCTGCAGAACGAGGGTGGGATGGATGCTGACACCCTGGAACTGTATATTGAGGAGAGCAGAGTGGAAATGGGGCTTGGAAGTCACTACAACAGACTCAGGTCATTCAGAGTGCTTCACCCCACTGTGATACTACCCACACTCTCTACTAACTCTTCTCAACACTGCAACCACCCTACTGAGATACACCGTTAGTCCTCTACGTTGCACCTACCCTGCTCAGACACATCTATTTTTCCGACTTTCCTCTGTTTTATCTCTTCTTTTCCCTCTTTTTTCACAGCCTTTTCAGCGGTCGGATTTGAGGGTTTCCTTCCGTTATCTTTCACCGAGAGGAAAGCTATGGAGGCAGATTTATCCCAGCATTCCTAACAATGGTGCAACTTTCATTTATGTAGCACCTTTCATGTAATTAAATGGGCCAAACGCTTAATGGAGGGAAACCTGGATGGGAGAAGACATAGAGTAGGTGACTGAAGGCATGGTCAAAGTGAAAGGTGTTCATGAGGCGTTTGAAGGAGGAGCGAGAGGCTGCTTAAAATAAAAACTGACACAGCCCCCGAAAAGCTGGACTGAAAAACACAACATAAAACTGAGAAATAGCCCTGACTAAAGGCCTCTGCCTCAAGGTGACTGAATCAATTGAATCGCTTTTAATTATTTTGGATTTCAGGATTTTTATTGGTGTTTTAGGATCACATTCCGCCGTTAGTTTGTTTTTCGATGAAAATTGAAAGCCTTACATATGATGTATGAAAAGCATTAGTTACAATGAGAGTGCAGTTTGGCATAAACTTTTCAAGACTTAATCTGCAACAGTACCCCATATCCCATCAGTTGTATGACAAGGGACAAAGAAAACTAAAGTACACTGAAGTGTAACTTTTGCAGTGGAGGATTTAGAAATTTCTGCAGGGAGAAACAAGCTCTTGTGGTGAAAATGTAATTTTCAGTGGAGCTCTGGGATCTGGGCTCCCAGGACAATTTGATTATCGACACTTTTTGGTGCATCAATGACTTCGATGAAGGAATAGAAAGCCGTGTATCCAAGTTTATCGCCGTGTATCACCGTTCCTTCATCGTCGCTGGGTCAAATTCCTGGACCTCCCTCCCCAACAGTACTGTTGGGAGTGCCATCACCACACGGACTGCAGCGGTTCAAGAAGGCGGCTCACCACCACCTTCTCAAGGGCAACTAGGGATGGGCAATAAATGCTGGCCTTGTCAGCGACGCTCACATCCTGTGAATGAATTTTTAAAAATGTTTGCTGACGACACTAAGTTAAGTGGCACAGTAAGTAGATGGGAGCGGAAAGTTGCAAAGGGACAGGGATAGATTAAGTGAGTGGGCAAAACTGTGGCAGATGGAGTTCAATGTGGGGGAAGAGTGAGGTCATTCACTTTGGACCAATGAAAGGTTGATCAGTGTAATTTCTAAATGGTGAGAAGCTAGGAGCTGTGGAGGAGCAGAGAGGTTTAGTGGGCATGTACAGAAATCACTAAAAGCTAGCGGACAGGTACAGAAAGTCATTAAAAAGCTAATGGAATGTTGGCCTTTATCTCAAGGGGGCTGGAATACATAAGAATATAAGAAATAAGAGCAGGAGTAGGCCATAAGACCCCTTGAGCCTGCTCCACCATTAAATAAGATCATGGCTGAACTTCTACATCAACTCCACTTTCCCGCCCTATCCCTTGATTTCCTTAGTGCCCAAAAATCTATCGATCTCAGTCTTGAATATACTCATTGACTGAGCATCTACAGTCCTCTGGGGTAGAGAATTCCAAAGATTCACAACCCTCTGAATGAAGAAATTTCTCCTCATCTCAGTCCTTACCAGCACAATCTGTAACCTCATCGCATGGCATATCACTCACTCTACCATTACCATCAAGCCAGGGGACCAACCCTGGTTCAATGAGGAGTGTAGAAGAGCATGCCAGGAGCAGCACCAGGAATACTTAATAATGAGATGCCAACCTGGCGAAGCTACAACACAGGACATATACATATACAAAAATATACATTCCATTGAGAAATAAAAACTCCACGGGAAAAGTGATCCATCCGTGGCTAACTAAAGAAGTTAAGGATTGTATTAGATTAAAAGAAGAGGCTTATAATGTTGCAAAGAATAGTAGTAAGCCTGAGGACTGGGAGAGCTTTAGAAACCAGCAAAGGATGACCAAAAAATTGATAAAAAGGGAGAAAATTGAATATGAGAGTAAATTAGCAAGAAATATAAAAACAGATTGTAAGAAGTATGTAAAAAGGAAGAGAGTAGCAAAAGTAAGTGTTGGTCCCTCAGAGGCTGAGACAGGAGAAATTATACTGGGGAACAAGGAAATGGCAGAGGCTGTAAACAAATATTTTGTATCTGTCTTCACAGTAGAAGACACAAAAAGCATACTAAAAATAGTGGGGAACCAAGGGGCTAATGAAAGCGAGGAACTTAAAGTAATTAATGTCAGTAGACAAAAAGTACTTGCGAAACTAATGGGACTAAAAGCCAACAAATTCCCTGGGCCTACATCCTAGGGTTCTAAATGAGGTGGCTGCAGAGATAGTGGATGCATTGGTTGTGATCTTCCAAAATGCCCTAGATTCAGGAAAGGTCTCAGCGGATTGGAAGATAGTAAATGTAACCCCGCTATTCAAGGAGGACCTGACTGCTGCCAACGACATAAAGTAGTTGCGCATGCACGGTTCCAGTGGGTTTTTGTTTGTTCCCACAGATTAGTGAGAGAGAAAGGTGAGGGGTGGAAATTTCAGGGATTGTGAGGTCTGTAATGTGACTTGAAGGTGATATTAGGATGTTGTCAGCTTGTGAGAGTTTTATTGTAATCTTGTGGAGTGTGTTTATCGCTATCAGCTCCTCTGTTGTGGTTTGAACACACGGCTGGTGAAGCGAATGCAGGCGCGGAATGTTAGGATTTAATTGGCTGGGAAAAGGATCATTGAGAAAGAGAGTAGGGACAGGGCGGAGAGATAGAGAGAGGAGCGCTAGACAAAGAGACTGGGGAGGAAAACAAGAGGGAGGGTGGAGAAGGAACGCGAGAAGAGAGAAAGTGTGGCAGCAATGTGATTAATTCATCAGAATGAACTGCTAAAACTTCCAGTACAATTTAATGAAGAAATATGACTTGAAGGTGATATTAGGATGTCAGATTGTGAGAGTTTTATTGTACTCTTGCCAAGTGTAGTTATCGCTATCAGGTCCTTTGCCAGTTGTGGTGAAAACGTTACTTATTCATATTTGAGACATTTAAGCGCAGAATGCTTCTGCGCAGCTTCTGGTAGCTTCCAGTTCGTTGGCAACAGTCACTCCAATTCAAGAAAGGAGGGAGAGATAAAGTCGGGAACTACAGGCCAGTTAGCCTGACATCAGTCATCGGGAAAATGCTGGAATCCATTATTAAGGAAGTGGTAACAGGATACTTAGAAAATCGTTATATGATTAGGCAGAGTCAACATGGTTTTATGAAAGGGAAATCGTATAGAGAGCATCGGAAAGAGGAAAGTAAATGAGGATATTGATGGCCAGGGAATAAATGGAGTTATAGAACAGGAGTGTAAAAAGATGGTTCAAAATAAAGTGAAAGGAACTGCTATTAAAAATGAGTTAACCTTTCTGTGCAGCAATGCACACAGTGTCCGTAATAAAACAGGGGAGCTGGAGGCAATCATGCGTTGCGAGGAACCAGACATAATAGGGATTATTGCGACATGGCTGCAGAAAAATCAGGACTGGGAATTAAACATAGCAGGGAATAACATATTTAGAAAAGATAGAGAGGGGAAAAAGGAGAGGTGGAGTAGCTGTACTTATTAGGGATAACATAATGGCAGTAGAAAAAAGGCACGTAGATATCACCAAGACAAAAATAGAATCCATGTGGATAAAGATAAAAGATAATAAAGGATCAATCACACTAATAGGGGTAGTCTACAGACCACCTACTAGTGGAAGGGAGGTGGAAGAAGAAATATGCAAACAAATTAGGGAAATGAGTAAAAAACATAGAATAATAATCATGGGAGATTTCAACTACCCCGATATTAATTGGACAGAAGAGGTTGGTAAAGGGGATAAGGGAATAGAGTTCCTACAATGTCTACAGGACTCATTTCCAACCCAATAAGTAAAAAGCCCAACAAGGGAGGATCTAGTAATGGGGAATGAACCAGAGCAGATAAGAGAAGTAAAAGTAGTGGAACATCTAGGCACTAGTGACCATAATATAATACGCTTTAAAATAATAATTGAGGACATAAATATGACAAAGATCGGGGTAATAGATTGAAGAAAAGCTGATTTTGACAGGCTGAGAATAGAACTTGGGAAACAAATATGGACAACTATATTGGCAAACAACGACGTAGAACAGCGATGGGAAACATTTAAAACAGTGTTCAACAGAGTGCAGGAACAATATATTCCACTAAAAGGAAAGAACAAACTAAACACTAATGAGACTCCACAGATGAATAAAGCCATAAGGAAAATATTGAGGGTGAGGAAAGAGGCATACATTAAGTACATAGACAGCAGGGGAGAGCATGATAAGGAAAAATATGAAGAGATTAGGAAAAAAGGCCAAAAAAACAATTAGGAAGGCAACAAGGAAATGTGAAACTAAATTATCGAGGAACATAAAACAAAATAGTAAAATTCCCCTCGTTTGCGCCTCTGGTGGGAGGCGCTAACGTGGCGCAAATGGCTCTCCCCCCCCGGTGGGCGAGGTGATAACCGCACCTGCTGCAAAATTGCGCAGGGAGGTTAGTGACGGCGCTACCTCGTAACGCCCTGATCTTCTGCGCTCCACTTCCCTCTTGGAGCAAAATGAGGGAATTTAACAAATGTTTGAAAAGGTTAGCGCCTGGCGCTAACTTTCCAGACATTTTTCACTTAGCGCCCCAAACGGCCCTCATGGGGAATTTCCCCCCCCCCCCCACCCCACCGACAATTTCTAAATTTGCGGATGACACCAAATTTGGGAGGATAGTCAATACTGAGGAGGACTGCAACAAGTTACAGGAGGACATTAATAAACTTGCAGAACAGGCATATAAATGGCAAATGAAGTTCAACACAGATAAATGTGAGTTAATGGCCCAAAAATTAGTCTTAGTACGTGAGAGTATGCACTGTGTACTCTCGCGTATTCTGTCTCCAATTGCCGGTTTTCTGCATGCACTGCGCATGCGCTGAAAACCGGCACTTGGTGAACTCAAAAGGGGGCGGTTCCTAAGTGAACCATGTGCGTGCTACAGGCTGCGCGCACGCAGTGCACTTAGTGCTTTGAACGCGCAGGTAAGCATGGAAGATTTTGCACATAAAGAAAGGAGGCGTAAGACCCTCTTTTAACAAGGTAAGTAGTTAATTAAGTATTATTTTAAATTTTTTTCAACAGGTTTATCTTTTTTAGAGACTTTAAAGAAAGGTAAGTTTATTTTTATAACTTTTAAAAAGATTTTAAATTTTTTCAAAAATTTAATTTTTTGTTTAAAGTGGTTAATTTATTTAACTATACTTATTTTATTAATGTGATGGTTTTTAAAAAAAATTTAATTGAGGTTTAGCTGTTCTTTTGGGGGGGTATAGATTCATAGCTTTGACAGCCCTTGCTGTCAAAACTATGAATGAAAGATGGTGTGCTGCCATTGGCTCTAACTGAATCACGTGATCCCACAGCTCGCACGAATTAACTGCGTCTGTGGGATACGCACACACTGCACAGCTGCAGCCTTGAAACTAAAGTTCGTGTGAGCTCGGAGGGAAAAGGCAGGTGCGCAGTGAGATATCGCGGGGAAGCCTTACCCCCGCAGGAAGGCTCCGTCTTTAATTTCTGGGCCATTACATTTTGGTCTGAAGAATAGGGAGGTCACTTATCACTTGGAGGGGTGGGGTAGAGGAACAAAGGGATCTCGGAGTACAAATACACAGATCAATAAAATTAGTGACACAGGTTAACAAGGCCATTAAAAAAAGCAAACCAAGCACTAGGATTTATTTCTAGAGGGATAGAATTGAAAAGTAGGGAAGTTATGCTAAACCTGTATTGAACCTTGGTTAGACCACACTTGGAGTACTGCGTACAGTTCTGGTCGCCATATTATAAAAAGGATATAGAGGCACTGGAGAGGGTGCAGAGAAGATTTACAAGGATGATACCAGAAATGCGAGGGCATACCTATCAGGAAAGGATGAACAGGCTGGGTCTCTTTTCGCTTGAAAAAAGAAGGCTGAGGGGTGACCTAATTGAGGTCTTTAAAATTATGAAAGGTTTTGATAGAGTGGATACAGAGAGAATGTTTCCACTTGTGGGGAAGAGCATAACTAGAGGCCATCAATATAAGATCGTCACCAAGAAATCAAATAGGGAATTCAGAAGAAACGTCTTTACCCAAAGAGTGCTGAGAATGTGGAACTTGCTACCACAGGGAGTGGTTGAAGCGAATAGTATAGATGCATTTAAGGGGAGGCTAGATAATCATATGAGGGAGAAGGGAATAGAGGGTTTTGCTGACAGAATTAGATGAGGAAAGATGGGAGGAGGTTCGAGTGGAGCATAAACGTTGGCATGGACTGGTTGGGCCGAATGGCCCATTTCTGTGCCGTATATCCTATGTAATCCTATGTAATATTACCTTTGAAGTTCTGCTTTTTAATTTGTACCCTAGCTCCTCAAACTCCCTCAGCAGAACCTCATTCCTCGTTCTACCTATATCATTGGTTCCTACATGGACAACGACAACTGGATCCTCCCCCTCCTGCTTCAAGTTCTTCTCCAGTCGTGAGGAGATGTCCTTAACCCTGGCACCAGGCAGGCAACACAGCGTTTGGAACTCCCGGTCGCAGCTGCAGAGAACAGTATCTATCCCCCTGACTATACTATCACCTACCACTACCACATTCCTTTTCGCTCCCCCCACTTGAATGGCCTCCTGTACCATGGTGCCGTGGTCAGTTTTCCCATCCTCCCTGCAGTCTTTGTTCTTATCCACACCGGTAGCAAATACCTCGTACCTGTTGGACAATGGCAAAGGCTGAGGCTCCTCCACAACTGCATCTGTGGTCCCCTTACTTGCCTGAGTCATAGTCACATCCTTCTGTCCCTGACCACTAACCAAATCTAAACCACTACTTAACTTAAAGGGTGTGACTGCCTCCTGGGTCAAAATGTCCAGGTAACTCTCCTCCTCCCTGATGCATTAGCATGTTTGTACCTCTGACTCCAGCTCAACAACTCTGAGCTGAAGTTCCTCGAGTTGCAGACACTTACTGCAGATGTGGTCGGCCAGGATCGCGATGCTCTCCACAAACTCCCACATACTGCAGATGAGGCATGCCTCCTGCACTGCCATCTCTATCTAACCTTGTTTTATTTATTTTATTAATTAAATATACTAAGGTGTGGAAGCTGTGTTACATTTATATAAAGCTCTGATTAGCCCCCATCTGGAGTATTACATTCAGTTCTGGCCATCGCACCTCAGGAAGGATATAATGGTCTTGGAGTGGGTGCAGCACAGATTCACCAGAATGATACCGGGGCTAAAAGGGTTAAATTATGAGGACGTTGCATAGACTAGGCTTGTAATTCCCTTGAGTATAGAAGATTAAGGGGTGATCTTATTGGGGTGTTTAAGGTGATTAAAGGAGTTGAGAGGGTAGATAGAGAGCAACTATTTCCTCTGGTGGGGGGAGTCCAGAACAAGGGGGCATAACCTTAAAATTAGAGCCAGGCCGTTCAGAGGTGATGTCAGGAAGCATTTATTCACACAAAGGCTAGTGGAAATCTGCAACTCTCTCCCTCAACAAGCTGTTGCGGCTGGGGGTCAATTGAAAATTGAAGATTTTTGTTCGATAAAGGTATTAAGGGATATGGAACCAAGGCGGGTGAATGGAGTTGTGGTACAGATCAGCCATGATCTAATTGAATGGCGGAGCAGGCTCGAGGGGCTGAATGCCCTCCTCCTGTTCCTATGTTACTGTTTTCCAGCATTTTGACCTTTATTGTGCTTCTTCTCTAAAATAAAGAATTTTAAAAATAATTCTATAATGTTCACTCATCAATAAGCAGATGGTAATAGAAACAACACATCACAGAGAGTGAGTGTGACGTGACTCTTACATCCTCAGCTACTTACAAGCTCCCAACAAAAAGCAGCACGAGAGAGAGAGAGACAACCTTTTCTACAAAAAAAATACCCAACGCGGTTGGGTTGCATCCAGTTTACAGCCTGAACTCGGCTGGTGCTGAACAAGGTTATCTCTCCCCTTGTGAGCAGTTATTGTATAGTTTTAGCTCTCCTTTACAGATAAAATATTGATTGGGAAGAAAACAGTCGAACAGGCTGCAGCACATAATCACCAAATACAATCTTAATCTTGCATGCTAAGTTGGTCTGCTGAGCTTATCAAAATAGTGGAGCGATCTATCCAGGGTATGTGCAACAGCAAAATGCGGCTCCTCCCAGAAAATACAAATTATAAATAAAGGGTCTTCAATTTCTAATTGCTTGGTGTTTTATTTGCAGGTTAGAATTTATTTTGTCTCTCTTTTTTCCCCATCTGCCTTTATTGACCATAAACTGTTGGTTCTCATTTTGCTGGACGTATAAGAGAGAGTCTTTTGTCAGGTTAGTCACAGACTTCTTCATTTACTTTGTGAGCCACTAAACTAGGCCCAAATGGTATTAACTTAGGGTTAGAGAAAGGTTTAAGGTCATGAGCTCTGTCCTCGTTTGTTTCGGTCCCTTACACCAGTGCACTGCTTTTCTTTTTGCATGTTAAGCAGAATAATTATGTATCACATCATATTATTAGTTCAGACAATGAGAGCAATGACTTGTTTAATGAGTTGCAAGTAGCGAAACCCCCAAATTAATTAGTTCTCAGAAGCTAGGTTGGGAAAATGTGAATTAAAGTTAACAGATGACTTAACAAAGTCATTTCCAGTTCTGCTGGTAGATGAAAGAACTACGGCTGAAAAGTTGAATCAGAAGTTAGTGATCTGATAAGATGAAACTGCAACAAAGCAAAATAAAGAAATAACAGAGAAACTGATGGATGACAGCAAGAAATCTCTCAAATTGCAATTGCAGATGGGAAAGGTATCGACCCTTCTCGATGAAAGAGATAAACTAAAGAAAAACAATTGACATCACTTTAAACTCTCATAAGAACATAAGTAGTAAGAGCAGGAGTAGGCCATACGGCCCCTCGAGCCTGCTCCGCCATTCAATAAGATCATGGCTGATCATCGATCTCAACTCCACTTTTCCGCCCGATCTCCATATCCCTTGATTCCCCTAGAGTCGAAAAATCTATCTATCTCAGCCTTGAATATAATCAAAGACTCAGCATCCACAGCCCTCTGGGGCAGAGAATTCAAAAGATTCACAACCCTCTGAGTGAAGAAATTCCTCCTCATCTCAGTCTTAAATGGCCTACCCCTTATCCTGAGACTATGCCCCCTAGTTCTAGGCATTCCAGCCAGGGGAAACAACCTCTCAGCATTTACCGTGTCAATCCCCTTTAGAATCTTGTATGTTTCAATGAGACCATCTCTCATTCTTCTAAACTCCAGAGAATATAGGCCCATTCGACACAACCTATCATCATAGGACAGCCCTCTCATCCCAGGAATCAATCTAGTGAACCTTCGTTGCACCGCCTCCAAGGCAAGTGTATCCTTCCTTAGATAAGGAGACTAAAACTGTGCACAGTACTCCAGGTGTGGTCTCACCAAGGCCTTGTACAATTGTAGCAAGACTTCCTTACTCTTATACTTCAACCCCCTTGGAATAAAGGCCAACATGCCATTTGCCTTCCTTATTGCTTGCTGTACCTGCATGCTAGCTTTCTGTGTTTCTTGCACGAGGACACCCAAATCTCTCTGAACACCAACATTTGAAAGTTTCTCACCATTTAAAAAATATTCTGTTTTTCTATTCTTCGTACCAAAGTGAATTACCTCACATGTCCCTACATTATACTCCATCTGCCACCTTACTACCCACTCACTTAGTCTATCTATATCCCTTTGCAGACTTTTTGTGTTCTCCTCACAGGTTACTATCCCACCTAGCTTTGTATTATCAGCAAACTTGGATACATTACACTCGGTCCCTTTATCTAGGTCACTAATATAGATTGTAAATAGCTGAGGCCCCAACACTGATCCTTGTGGCACCCCACTAGTTACTGCCTGCCAACCTGAAAAAGATCCGTTTATCCCTACTCTATATTTTCTGTCCATTAACCAATCCTCTGTCCATGCTACTATATTACCCCCAACCCCATGAGCCCTAATCTTGTGTAATAACCTTTAATGTGGCACTTTATCGAATGCCTTTTGGAAATCCAAATATACTACATCCATTGGTTCCCCTTTATCTACCCTACTAGTTACATCCTCAAAAAACTCGATTTCAAACACAATTTCCCTTTCATAAAACCATGTTGACTCTGCCTAATCATGTTATGATTTTCTAAGTGACTTGATACCACTTCCTTAACAATGGATTCCAGCATTTTCCTGATGACTGATGTCAGGCTAACTGGCCTGTAGTTCCCCTACTGTGAAGACAGATACAAAATATTTGTTTCACGTTTCTGACATTTCCTTATTTCCCATAATAATTTCTCCTGTCTCAGCTTCTAAGGGATCAACATTTACTGTTGCTACTCTTTTCCTTTTTACATACTTGTAGAAACACTTACAATCTGCTTTTATATTTCTTGCTAGTTTTCTCTCATATTCTATTTTTTCCCTTTTTATCAATTTTTTTGGTCAACCTTTGCTGGTTTCTGAAACTCTCCCAATCCTCAGGCTTACTACTATTCTTTGCAACATTATAAGCTTCTTCTTTCAATCTAATGCTCTCCTTAACTTCTTTAGTTAGCCACGGTTGGATCACTTTTCCCGTGGAGTTTTTGTTTCTCAATGAAATGTATTTCTGTTGAGAATTATGAAATATTACTTTAAATGCTAGCCACTGCTCATGTTGTCCTCGGTGCTGTGTTTCTCAAACCACTTTAACCTTTTACTTGGCACCCTCACTAAAAAAAACAGCAACATTAACAATCACCACATGCATCTACATGAGGAGGACATATGGGAGATTCTTTCCACTATGGGGTGGTAAGTTGTCCCAAAGTACCTGCTGGGAGAACATATTAAAAATGCCAACACCCACTGCCCATGATTGCTTGACCCTTTAAATTAGTGGGAACGGTAGCATAGTGGTTATGTTACTGGACTAGTAATCCAGAGGCCTGGCCTAATGATCCAGAGACGTGAATTCAAATCCCACCACGGCAGCTGGGGAATTTAAATTCAGTTAATTAAATAAATCTGTAATGGTGACCATGAAACGATCAGATTGTCATTAAAAATGCATCTGGTTCACTAATGTCCTTTAGGGAAGGAAATCTGCCATCCTTGTCTGGTCTGGTCTATATCAACGGCTTTGGACAGGACAATGGACACACCCAGCCCAGTCGACCCTGCAAAGTCCCCCTCACTAACATCTGGGGACTTGTGCCAAAATTGGGAGAGCTGTCCCACAGACTAGTGAAGCAACAGCCTGACATAGTCGTACTCACAGAATCATACCTTGCAGCCAAAGTCCCATACTCGTCCATCACCATCCCTGGGTATGTCCTGTCCCACCGGCAGGACAGACCCACCAGAGGTGGCTGTACAGTGGTATACAGTCGGGGGGGAGTGGCCCTGGGAGTCCTCAACATTGACTCTGGATCCCATGAAGGCTCATGGCTTCAGGTCAAGCATGGGCAAGGAAACCTCCTGCTGATTACCACCTACCGCCCTCCCTCAGCTGATGAATCAGTGCTCCTTCATTTTGAACACCACTTGGAAGAAGTACTGTTCAACATGAAGGAGTACTGATTCATCAGCTGAGGGAGGGCACAGAATGTACTCTGGATGGGGGACTTCAATGTCAGAGTGGCTCAGCTGGCCGAGTCCTGAAGGACATAGATGGCAGGTGGTGAGAGAACCAACACGAGGGAAAAACATACGTGTCCTTACCAATCTACCTGCCGCAGCATTGGTAGCAGTGACCACCACACAGTCATTGTGGAGACGAAGTCCCGTCTTCACACTGAGGACACCCTCCATCATGTTGTGTGGCACTACTACTGTGCTAAATGGGATAGATTCAGAACAGATCTAGCAGCTCAAAACTGGGCATCCATGAGGTGCTGTGGGGCAGCAGCAGAATTGTATTCCACCACAATCTGTAACCTCATGGCCTGGCATATCCCTCCCTCTACCATTACCATGAAGCCAGGGGACCAACCTTGGTTCAATGAGGAGTGTAGAAGAGCATGCCAAGAGCAGCACCAGGCGTACCTTAAAACGAGGTGCCAACCTGGGGAAGCTGCAACATAGGACTACATGCATGCTAAACAGCGGAAGCAACATGCTATAGACAGGGCTAAGCGATCCCACAATCAGATCAGATCAAAGCTCTGCAGTCCTGCCACATCCAGTCGTGAATGGTGGTGAACAATTAAACAACTAATGGGAGGAGAAGGCTCCATGAATATCCCCATCCTCAATGATGGCGGAGCCCAGCATGTGAGTGCAAAAGACAAGGCTGAAGCGTTTGCAACAATCTTCAGCCAGAAGTGCTGAGTGGATGATCCATATCGGCCTCCTCCTGAGATCCCCACCATCACAGAAGCCAGTCTTCAACCAATTCGATTCACTCCGCGTGATATCAAGAAACGGCTGAGCGCACTGGATACAGCAAAGGCTATGCTCCCTGGCAACATCCCAGCTGTCGTGCTGAAGACTTGTGCTCCAGAACTAGCCGCACCTCTAGCCAAGCTGTTCCAATACAGCTACAACACTGGCATCTACCCAACATTGTGGAAAACTGCCCAGGTATGTCCTGTCCACAAAAAGCAGGACAAATCCAATCTGGCCAATTACCGCCCCATCAGTCGACTCTCAATCACCAGCAAAGTGATGGAAGGTGGCGTCGACAGTGCTATCAAGTGACACTTACTCACCAACAAGCTTCTCACCGATGCTCAGTTTGGGTTCCGCCAGGACCACTCGGCTCCAGACCTCATTACAGCCTTGGTCCAAACATGGACAAAGGAGCTGAATTCCAGAGGTGAGATGGAGAGTGACTGTCCTTGACATCAAGGCAGCATTTGGCCGAGTCTGGCATCAAGGAGCCCTAGTAAAACTGAAGTCAATGGGAATCAGGGGGAAAACTCTCCACTGCTGGAGTCATACCTAGCACAAAGGAAGATGGTTGTGGTGGTTGAAGGTCAATCATCTCAGCCCCAGGACATCGCTGCAGGAGTTCCTCAGGGCAGTGTCCTAGGCCCAACCATCTTCAGCTGCTTCATCAATGACCTTCCCTCCATCATAAGGTCAGAAGTGGGGATGTTTGCTGATGATTGCACAGTGTTCAGTTCCATTCACAACTCCTCAGATAATAAAGCAGTCTATGCCCACATGCAGCAAGACCTGGACGACATTCAGGCTTGGGCTGATAAGTGGCAAATAACATTCACTCCACACAAGTGCCAGGCAATGACTATCTCCAACAAGCGAGAGTCTAACCACTGCCCCTTGACATTCAATGGTATTACCATCGCTGAATCCCCCACCATCAACATCCTAGGAATAACCATTGACCAGAAACTTAACTGGACCAGCCACATAAATACTGTTGCGACAAGAGCAGGTCAGAGGCTGAGTATTCTGTGGTGAGTGTCTCACCTCCTTACTCCCCAAAGCCTTTCCACCATCTACAAGTAAGGAGTGTGATGGAATACTCTCCATTTGCCTGGATGAGTGCAGCTCCAACAACACTCAAGAAGCTCGACACCATCCAGGACAAAGCAGCCCGCTTGATTGGCACCTCATCCACCACCTTAAACATTCACTACGTCCACCACCGGCGTACCGTGGCTGCAGTGTGTACTATCTACAAGATGCACTGCAGCAACTCGCCAAGGCTTCTTCGGCAGTTCCTCCCAAACCCGCGACCTCTTCCACCTAGAAGAACAAGGGCAGCAGGCGCATAAGAAAACCACCACCTCCAAGTTCCTCTCCAAGTTACACACTATCCTGACTTGGAAGTATATCGCCGTTCCTTTATCATTGCTGGGTCAAAATCCTGGAACTCCCTCCCTAACAGCACTGTGGGAGTACCTTCACCACACGGACTGCAGCGGTTCAAGAAGGTGGCTCACCACCACCTTCTCAAGGGCAATAAATGCTGGCCTTGCCAGTGATGCTCACATCCCAGGAACGAATAAAAAACAATGGATGTCAGAAGTATCACATGCAGTGCGTCCCATTTCCGATTTGCACTGTCGGCAGGTGAAGCTTCCTGCCCATAGCTCGAAGTTACAAAGTTATCCCCTTGTGTAACAGGGCCCGCCTGACCAGGTTATATTGTTGTCCATTTGCAAATTTTACTGAAACAGTAGACTCAAGTGTAAAGTGAGAACATCCTTTTAAACTCTCACCTGGAAACATCCCTTTAAACTCACACCTGGGAACATGCCTTTAAATTCTCACCTGGAAACATCCCTTTAAATTCTCACCTGGAAACATCCCTTTAAACTCACACCTGGAAACATCCCTTTAAACTCACACCTGGGAAACATGCTTTTAAACTCACACCTGGAAACATCCCTTTAAACTCACACCTGGAAACATCCCTTTAAACTCACACCTGGAAACATCCCTTTAAACTCACACCTGGAAACATCCTTTTAAACTCACACCTGGAAACATCCCTTTAAACTCACAGCTGGAAACATCCCTTTAAATTCTCACCTGGAAACATCCCTTTAAACTCACACCTGGAAACATCCTTTTAAACTCACACCTGGAAACATCCCTTTAAACTCACACCTGGGAACATCCCTTTAAACTCACACCTGGAAACATCCCTTTAAACTCACACCTGGAAACATCCCTTTAAACTCACACCTGGAAACATCCCTTTAAATTCTCACCTGGAAACATCACTTTAAACTCACACCTGGAAACATCCCTTTAAACTCACACCTGGAAACATCCCTTTAAACTCACACCTGGAAACATCCCTTTAAACTCACACCTGGAAACATCCCTTTAAACTCACACCTGGGAACATCCCTTTAAACTCACACCTGGAAACATCCCTTTAAACTCACACCTGGGAACATCCCTTTGAACTCACACCTGGAAACATCCCTTTAAACTCACACCTGGGAACAGCTGCTGGCAGTATCAATGCTGTGCCGGGTGTCCTGTACAAAAGAAGTCCTGTATTGTAAAAAATCATCAGCAATAGCAGGAAAAACTATTGTACAAGCAATAATGTGGAAACAGCAGTTAGTCAAGGCAAAAAAGCGGAAGAAAGCAATTCTGCAAAAACCGGTTTGTCCCAACTTCAAGAATGGACATTCTGCAGAAACCAGCAGGCAGGCACCAATCACCCGCTATAAATGGGTGAGCACCACAAGCAGAGTTTGACAGCAGGAAAAGACAGGGAACTTCCAGCTGAACCTATTTAAATTAATTTGCGTTTCTTTCACGCTAGTAGCAATGTCTCCAACAGAAGTGCTGGTGACCTGCAAAATCTGGAGTGTGGCGTGAGGGCCTACCTGGCCAATTCTGTGCTGTGTGCTCAGTGTGTGCGAGGGGCTGAGTCCCGAGAGCTACGTTGGCAAGTGACCACTCTTCTCGACAGTGAGTATCAGCAAGCTATTCAACTGCGGAGAGCGTCACAGCCATTCCCAATCTTGTCCTTACCTGTTGTCCACTTACATCCACCTCTTAGTCGACGTCCACTGCGTGGTGATCAGGAATGGGATGGGGAGATGACTTTCTCTTCCATAAACTCAGGGTTACTGAGAGTAATTGGAGCAGCTCTCCGAGCACTGTGGCTGAGACCTGCCAACTCAGCAGAGACTGGGGATTGGACCTGGGAAGCTTCCTGGTCTGTGTGGCTCAACTCCATGATATCAACTCAGCAAACACATGTGTCCCATGAACCATGGCACCAAATGAAAACATTACACATAAAGTATGATTTTTCAGAATTCATTAGACTCGGGAACAGTGCCCATGGATTGGAGGGTAGCTAACGTTACCCCACTATTCAAAAAGGGGGGTAGGGAAAAAGCAGGTAATTACAGACCTGTAAGCCTTACATCAGTTGTGGGCAAAATGCTGGAGTCCATCATTAAGGATGAAATAGCGGAGCACTTAGCAAATGGGGACAGGATAGGACAGAGTCAACATGGATTTACAAAGGGTAAATCGTGCTTGACTAATCTATTGGAATTTTTTGAGGGAGTAACTGGTAAAATAGATGGGGGAGAGCCAGTAGATGTGGTGTACCTGGACTTCCAAAAGGCCTTCGATAAGGTCCCACATAAAAGATTAGCAGGGAAAATTGAAGCTCATGGGATAAAGGGGAAAGTATTGACGTGGATAGAGAACTGGCTGTCAGATAGAAAACAGAGAGTTGGAATAAACGGCTCATTTTCTGAATGGCAGGCAGTAACAAGTGGGGTACCACAGGGATCTGTCCTGGGTCCCCAGCTGTTCACAATTTACATTAATGACCTGGATCAGGGAGTCGGATGCAGCATTTCCAAATTTGCAGACGACACTAAACTAGGAGGGGGGGTGGGCTCAGAGGAGGAGACCAGGAAGCTCCAGAGCGATTTGGACAGACTGGGTGATTGGGCGGATAAATGGCAGATGCACTATAATGTGGACAAGTGCGAAGTTATCCACCTTGGGTGCAGGAACGGGAGGGCAAATTATTATTTAAATGGCAATAAATTGGGAGAGGGGGAAGTACAGAGAGACCTGGGTGTTCTTGTACACCAGTCACTGAAGGCGAGCATGCAGGTGCAACAGGCGATCAAGAAGGCAAACGGTACGCTGGCCTTCATAGCAAAAGGGTTGGAATACAGGAACAGGGATACCTTGCTGCAGCTGTACAGGGCACTGGTGAGACCACACCTCGAGTACTGTGTACAGTTTTGGTCGCCTCATCTGAGGAAAGATGTTCTTGCCATGGAGGGGGTGCAGCGGCGATTCACCAGGCTGATACCAGGAATGGCGGGATTGACCTATGAGGAGAGACTATGTAGTTTAGGGATGTACACACTGGAGTTTAGAAGATTGAGAGGGGACCTCATAGAAGTGTATAAAATTCTGACAGGTCTAGACAGACTAGATGCAGAAGGAATGTTTCCCTTGGCGGGTGAGAACAGAACTAGAGGACATAATTTAAGGATAAGGGCTAAACCATTTAGGACAGAAATGAGGGGGAATTTCTTCACTCAGAGGGTGGTGAACCTGTGGAACTCATTGCCACAGAGGGCAGTGTACGCCAGCTCATTAAATATATTTAAGAGGGAATTAGATGTATTTCTACAGGCAAAAGGGGTTAAGGGTTACGGAGAGAAGGCGGGGACGGGATACTGAATTGGAGGATCAGCCATGATCTCATTAAATGGCGGAGCAGGCTCGAAGGGCCGGATGGCCTACTCCTGCTCCTATCTTCTATGTATCTATGTATCTATGTATCTATGTATCTATGTATTCATGAATACCACTTCGGGTCTTCCTGAAATGTAGGGCAATTTGTTTTACTTCCAACATCATTGAAGAAATGTAAAGACAGTTGGGGGGCGATTTTCCCAGCCCTGGGGAGGCGGGTATGGAGGCGGGACTGCCGGGAAAATGGCAGAATTTGGCAGAATTTGGGGGCGGGTGCCCAACCCGCCTCCATGCCATCTTCCCGGGAGGCGGGTAGCCGTCCCGCGCCGGATCCTGTCTCCTTGGAGGTGGGAAGGGATTAAAGCCTATTAACAGATAGTTAACAGGCAGAAAATAGGATTATCCCCTTCTTGCCCTCACAAGTGCGGGCTTCCCGAAGGCTCCGAAACCCGCCAGGTCAACGAGGCGAGTAGTGGGTCTGCAGGGTCCAAAAGTGCGCTGTGGAGGTGAGTGATGGGTGCAAGTGTGGAGAGGTGAGTATCTGAGGTAAGTGCAAAGTGTTAGTAAAAGTGTACTTACCTTTGTTTCTTCCTGCAGGCTTTAGTTGGTGGGTATGTGGAGAGTCTCGCACCTCCGCAGCAGAGATGACAGATGGCCGTTGCATTCTCCAATGCAACAACCATCTCATTTCTGTAAAAGAAAGAAGTTTGATGATGTCTTGAAATCAAGACCTCATCAAACTACAGAGAATGTCAGTGTTTGCCAGCTTCACAGAGCTGTCAAATGATGACAATTCATCTGTCAAAAATTTTTGACAGATGAAACGTCATACGTTGACGTTCTCTGCAACCGGCTTTCCCTTAATTGGCCAGCTAAGCCCGCTGGGCGGGCTTAACAAGGTCAATCAAGGGAAAATAGCGTGGGTTGGCCAGAAGTTGATGGAGGCGGGACTGAAACCTGACAAGTGGGAGTCCCGCCTCCAAAAGCTCCCCATTGGCAAAATCACCCCCTTGGTATTTAGATTGGTGAACTGACAGAATTGCAAAAAGAAAAACTGCTGGTGATGTGGAGTAACAGCTAATAAATAATGAAGGCTTCACTTAGCATGACCAGAGGCTTTGAGTCCCAAAGAGTGGTGAGAATGTGGAACTCGCTACCACAGGGAATGGTTGAATCGAATAGTATCGATGCCTTTAAGGGGAGGCTGGACAAACATATGAGGGAGAAGGGAATAGAGGGTTATGCTGATAGAGTTAGATGAAGAAAGATGGGAGGAGGCTCGAGTGGAGCATAAACGCCGGCATGGCCTGGTTGGGCCAAATGGCCTGTTTCTGTGCCGTATATCCGATGGAATCCTATAAGTCAGCAGTTAGTGCGAGAGGTGTTTAGTTCTGGAGCTTGTCAGGATCAGGGCAGAGGGAAGCTGGAGCAACTCTCTGTACAGACTGTAGGTACAGAAACCGCTCACCAATCTCACAGTCTTCTCACGCCACCAGACAAAAGCCCATGGGATCCAAGGGAAAGTGGCAAGTTGGATCCAAAAATGGCTCAGTGGTAGGAAGCAAAGGGTAATGGTCAACAGATGTGTTTGTGACTGGAAGGCTGTTTCCAGTGGGGTTCCACAGGGCTCAGTACTAGGTCTTGCTTTTTGTGGTATACATCAATGACTTGGACTTCAATGTAGGGGCCATAATTAAGAAGTTTGCAGATGATACAAAAATTGTCCGCATGGTTGATAGTGAGGAAGAAAGCTGTAGACTGCAGGAAGATATCAGTGGACTGGTCAATTGGGCAGAAAAGTGGCAAATGGAATTCAATCCGGAGAAGTGTGAGGTAATGGATTGGGGGAGGGCTAACAGGCAAGGGAATACACAATAAATGGTAGGATACTGAGAAGCGTAGAGGATCAGAGGGACCTTGGAGTGCATGTCCACAGATCCCTGAAGGTAGCAGGACAGGTAAATAAGGTGGTTAATAAGGTTTACGGGATACATTCCTTTATTAGCCGAGGCATAGAATATAAGAGCAGGGAGGTTATGCTTGAACTGTACAAAGCACTAATTAGGCCACAGCTAGAGTACTGTGTACAGTTCTGGTCACCACATTACAGGAAGGATGTGATTGCACTAGAGAGGGTACAGAGGAGATTTATGAGGATGTTGCCGGGACTGGAGAATTTTAGCTATGAGGAAAGATTGGATAGGCTGGGGTTGTTTTCTTTGGAACAGAGGATGCTGAGACTTGATTGAAGTGTATAAAATCATGAGAGGCCTAGATAGAGTGGATAGGAGGGACCTATTCCCCTAGCAGAGAGGTCAATAACCAGGGGGCATAGATTTAAAGTAATTGGTCGAAGGATCAGAGGGGAGTTGAGGAGAACTTTTTTCACCCAGAGGGTGGTGGGGGTCAGGAACTCACTGCCTGAAAGGGTGGTAGAGGCAGAAACTCTCATCACATTTAAAAAGTACTTGGATGTGCACTTGAAATGCCGTAACTTACAAGGCTACGGACCAAGAGCTGGAAAGTGGGATTAGGGTGGATAGCTCTTTTTCGGCCGGCACGGACAAGATGGGCCGAATGGCCTCTTTCCGTGCTGTAAATTTCTATGATTCTATGATTCAATACGAATTGTATGCTTCTTTCTTGACTCAGCAGTGTGAAGATGTTCAATAAATGCAGTGCTGTTTTTAGAATAGTGAATGCAACTTAATGAGCCTGTTGATGAAGACCTAAAGGATTGACTTTAAGTGGTCCCTTATTCTTAAAGACAGTGTCACACCACTGACATCACATTAAAAAATTGTCAGTACAAAATTGGCTTCACCATTGTTTGATATTTCTTTCTTTTTTAATCCACTATCTCCAAATTTCCTCTGTTAACAAAGTGTCAGCCATGGATCAGTGTTACCACTCTCGCCTTTGAGTCAGATGGTTGTGGGTTCAAGCCCTGCTCTAGAGATTTGAGCACAAACTCCAGGCTGAGGGAGTGCTGCACTGTCGGCGGTGCCATCTTTGGATGCGGCATTAAACTGAGGCCCTGTCTGCCCTCTCAGGTGGATGATAAAGATCGCATGGCACTAATTTGAAGAAGAGCAGGTGAGTTCTCCCCGCTGTCCTGGCCAATATTTATCCCTCAACCAACATCACTAGTCTCATTGCTGTTTGTGGAACCTTGCTGCATGCAATACAAATTGGCTGCTGTGTTTCCTACATTACAACAGTGACTATACTTCATAGGCTGTAAAGTGCTTTGGGACTTCCTGAGGTTGTGTAAAGCACTATATATAACAAGTTTGTTCTGTCTTTCTTGGCATCAGCAACCGATCATTCTTCAGGTGCTACCTGATTTTAGCTCCATTTTAACCCGATTTTAACCTCACACGCGTTTGAGGGTCCCTAAACCCAACCTGCATTTAAGTCGTCTGACTTTTAGTAAGCAGGGTGTGCCCTTATAGACAGAATATGCACTCGATATGCAGCAAATTGAATGTCAGTCTGTGGGGATTTCTCAAGAGACCTTGACATGGAGATTCTTCAGCATGTTGATGGTTTTCTGGGTGCTAGACATCTGACTGACCAAAAACAAAATGGTGGCCGTGCCCAATAGGCAATGGAGGCTGACAAAGTGCTCAATGGAGACTGACCTCTGTGGGTAATCTCCCGCCCTTCATCAGACCTCTTGGCTGTAACACACTTCCTTTAAGAAATCAAACTTCTTACAAGAATTTAAAAAGAAAATAAGGAGCATATTCAGTCAGAAAACAAAAGGTGCAGTTCTTATTGCTTGGCTACCCAAGACCTTTTAGCCATAAACTTTACTGATTTATTTAAATGACTGTTTCATGGTTGGCAGTGCTAATTTCAAAAAAATATTCAGTAAAATGCCTCACAGGAGGTTACATAGAATGGCTAAAGTGGCTCATGAGATTCAAGATGAAGTTGTAAATTGGATTATTGACTGGATGCATAATGGGAAACCCAAAGTTATAATTTTAATTGAACAGCTGTAACCTGTGCTCCTTGTAACAATGTTGTTCATAATTAATACTTATAAATGATCATGACAAAGTTATTGTTGCTTGAATGCTGAAACCTATCAGTAATCATATGGGAGAGGGATATTCTTCAATGAAATCTGCAGTTCGGGGGAGATTTTAACCCTACCCGATCAGCAGAAGCCTGGCGGGTGGGCATTTCAAATCACCCTGTCCGAAAGCCACCATGATCCCAACATGAGCAGGCAGCAAGGACACGCGCCCGGAGCCAACAGGGTCCTTCTTTACGTATGCATGTTGCGGCCCGATGACATCATTGAGACACGACTGTAATTTTAACTCAGGCCTGAGCGGGGAATCCACCTGGAGTTAAAATCAGGGCCAATATTAGACACTAATAAAAACAGAAAATGCTGGAAACACCCAGCAAGTCAGGCAGCATCTGTGGAGAGAGAAACAGAGTTAATGTTTCAGGTCAATGACCTTTCGTGAGAACTGATACAGGGAATAAAATACAACTGAATATCAATGCTTCTTCAAAAATCCCCACAAGATATGGACTACCAGAAAGTACTTGACGAAGTGTCGCAAAGGAAGTTGGCTGTGAAAGTTATGGGCCAAGGTACAAAAGGGAAAGTGGTGGTCTGGATAGAGAGATGGAAGGGTTGTGGTGAATGGATGTTTCTCAGTCTGGCAGGCACTGGCTAGTGGGGTTCCCCAGGGATTGGTGTTGGGACCACTTCTGCTTTCTGTATATATAAATTGTCTGGACTTAGACATAAAGGTATGGCTATCAAAGTTTTCTGATGACACTAAACTGGAAGGAGTAGCAAACTTACTGGGCGAAAAAACTTAAAATGAGTGGATGGAAGGTCGTGAAAAGTGCTGATTCTACATTAGTCTCTCATGTAAGTCACTGGCTACGCCTGAGCTGGAGTAGTGTGTCCAGTTCTGGGCAGCACACTTTAGGAAGAATGTTAAGGTCTTGGAGAGGGTGTGGAGGAGATTTACTAGAATGGTACCAGGGGTGAGGGACTTCAGTTATGTGGAGAGACGAGAGAAGCTGGGGTTGTTCTCCTTCGAGCAGAGAAGGTTAAGGGGAGATTTGACAGAGGTGTTCAAAATCATGAAGGGTTTTGACAGAGTAAATCAGGAGAAACTGTTTCCAGTGGCAGAAGGGTTGGTAACCAGAGGGCACAGATTTAAGGTAATTGGCAAAAGAACCAGAGGGGAGATGAGGAGAATTATTTTTTACACAGCGAGTTACGATGATCTGGAATGCACTGCCTGAAAGGGCGGTGGAAACAGATTCAATGATAACTTTCAAAAGGGAATTGGATAAATACTTGAAGGGGGGAAAAATTACAGGGTTATGGGGAAAGAGCAGGGGAATGGGACTAATTGGAGAGCTGTTTCAAAGAGCTGGCACAGGCACGATGGACTGAACGGCCTCCTCCCGTGCTGCATCATTCTGTGACTATAATTCTAAGATCAGACTGCATGAGGTGTAAAACAGAAGCAGTGTGAGACTACCTGCAGGTGTCGGTCTTACACTGTTTGCCAAAGTCTAATTCAGGCTACCTTGAACCTGAATTATACTGCAGTTTGCATCGATTCCGAACATAGGAACAAGGTGAAGGCCATTCAGCCCATCGAGCCTGCTCCACCACTCAATTAGTTCACCACTAATCTGTACCTCAACTCCATTTACCCGCCTTTGCTCCATACCCCTTGATACCCTTACCTGACAAAAATCTATCCATCTCAGTCTTGAAAATTTCAATTGGCCCAACATCCACAGGTTTTTTGGGGGAGAGAGTTCCAGATTTTAAACTAGCCTTTGTGTGAAAAAGTGTTTTCTGATTTCACTCCTAAATTGCCTGGCTCTAATATTTCCCTTTTGTTTTGAATTCCCACACCAGAGGAAATAATTTCTCTGCATCTACCTTATTGAAACACTTTGGGTTAAAAATTGGGTAGCGCCCCGAAAAAGTTAGCGCCCCCGCGGCCGATTTTCCCAGGTAGCGCCTCGAGAGGGAGGAGGGGCGCTACTGGAAGCGCCCCCTGTCCCTCTTGGGGCGCTGCGAACCAACATCGCGGCGCTACATGCCGCGGTACTGCAGGCCTTCCTCCCCTTATTAAAGGGGAGGGGCCTGGTGCAGCGCGTCCCGGCGCCCAGCCAGGCCACCAGGGATCGGGAGTGCCGGCAAAAGAGCCTGGGACTCAAGAGGAGTGCCGGACACACGGAGCGCAGCTGGCACCCCACAGGGGGGCTTCACGGGGGCCGGGGACAGCAACGGGGGCAGGTGCTGTCAGGCGGCCAGCAACGAAAATGGCCGCCCGCCACCTCCCCTTTAACTAGCGCCGCCCCGGCCGCAGGTAGGCCCCCTGACCCCGGTGGACATAGCGTCCGTCGGTAAGTCGGGGGGCGCTACCCAATATTACAGCCGGGGTGTGAGCAGGGCGCTGCGCACGGCGATGATGCTGAATTTCACAGGAGGCGTTAGCGGCGCCGCGCCCAGGCGCTAGTTGATTTGCGCCCCGTTAAACGGGAGGCGCAAATCAACCGAATTTAGCCCCCTTTATCATTTTAAAGACCTCAATTAGGTCACCCCTCAACCTACTAAACTCAAGGGAATACAAGCTAAGTTTGCTAAATCTGCACTGCACCCCCTCCCAGGCCAATATATCCTTCCTGAGGTGTGGTGCCCAAAACTGAACGCAGTTCTCCAGATGGTCTGTCCAAGGCTCTATACAACTGAAGCATAACTTCCTCCCCATTGTATTCCAACGCCCTTGAGATAAAGCCCAACATTCCATTAGCCTCTTAGATTACTGTTTGTACCTGTCCACTCGACTTTAATGATTTGTATGCATGGACATCCATATCCCTTTGCTCCTCTACAGCTCCTAGTCTCATTAAGAAAATTTTCCGATTTGTCTTTCTCGGATCCAAAATGGATGACCTCACACTTCCCCACATTGAACTCCATCTGCCACAGTTTTGCCCTACTCACTTAATCTGGCTATGTCCTTGTGTAACTTCCTGCTCCCATCTACATGGCTTACTGTGCGTCCTAATGTAGTGTCGTCTACAACTCTCTATTCTTTCATCCAAGTCTTTAATAAATATGATGAAAAGCTGAGAGCCCAGTACAGATCCCTGGGGAACACCACTAGTCACATCCTGCCAATCAGAGTACATTTCCTTTATTCCTCCTCTCTGTCTCCTACCTCACAACCAACTACTAACCCATGTTACAAGGTTACCTCCAGTTCCGTGCACTTCCATTTTTGCTGACAACCTCTTGTGCGCAACCTTATCAAATACCATCTGGAAGTCCATATGGACAACCTCCACAGACAGTCCCCTATCCACCATGTTAGTGACCTCCTCCAAAAATTCAACTAGAATAGTCAGGGATAACCTACCCGTCGCAAATCCATGTTAACTCTTTTTGATCAGCTCATACTTGTTCAAATATTCAGTTACTCTGTCCCTGCTGATAGATTTCAGTAACTTCCCCACAACTGTGGAGTTTCACTGGTGTATAGATCTACAATAAGACCATCAACAGCAGCTTGCATTTCTGTCACTTGCAGGGAAGGTATATCAGTGCACTTTACGTTAAGGAGGGAAAAATATAATGCACGTTGATCAGGACAGAAAATGGGGAGGGTTAGGCTGCTGGGGGTGGGGATGGTGGGTTGAAGTCACAATTGAAGAGAAGAGTTTTGAAGAGGTTTTTGAAAGAAGCATAGGAGGTAACAAAGTGAAGGAAACTAGGTAGGGAGGAACATAATGACTGGGCAAGCAGACACCAGCGGTGGACCAGAGGGAGTGATGGACAAGGAATAGCCTGGGGTTAGAGCAATGCAGGTTGTAAGACTGGAGGAGATCTCGCAATCTGCTTCTATGTTGGTTTTTGTACCATGCTGGTGCTGTCAGGCTGTCTGCAGCCAATGCCAACCCCAAAAATAGACTCATCAGGTTTGCTAAGACAAGTTGCCAGGTAGACCCTTGGTGGGAGCCTGTCTCAAAGCCAACTTACAGTAACGGGGCGAAACCATGGAGTGATTTGAAAGTGGAGTAGGGAATTCAGAGAACGTGAATTCAAATTCCACCCCCCCCCACCCCCCCCAACACCATGGCAGTTTTGAGAATTCAAATTCAGTTTTAAAAACCCTGGAAATAAAAAGCTAGTATCAGTAAAAGTGACCATGAAGCTGTTGGATTGTCGTAAAAAAAAATCGAACTGGTTCACTAATGTCCTTTAGGGAAGGAAACCTGCCGTCCTTACCCAGTCTGGCCTCTATGTGACTCCAGTCCCATATAAACTGACTCTTAACTGCCACTCAGTTGTATCAAACCGCTACCAGCGGTTCAACAAGAAGGCTCACCACCATATTCTCAGGGCAAATAGCAATGGGCAATAAATGGCGGCCTTGTCAGCGGCGCCACATCCCGAGAATGAATTTTTTAAAACTGCCATGGGGAGCCGGTGGTGGGACTTTGTGTTGGTGGGAATGCAGGCTGCCGGGTTTCGAATGAGCTCGGTGAGTGTTGGAGATGTCAAGCCTCGAGTTGAGGAAGGTATGACCCAGAATTTCATCGGCAATGGCACAGAGGTTATGGGCGGAGGCGGAGGCGGATAATGTTGCAGAGGTGGAAGTAAACAGTTTTGATAATGGAGTTGAATGGAGGCCAAAAAGAATAGTACTCAATTGCTCAAAGGAGTACGTAGGGTTACAGTTTTACATGCAAGAGCGGTGGCATCACAATGCTCACGCAAGACTGCAATGAGCTCATTGTGTTACATTGCAACAGAATGTTTTCCAATCAGTTTTTGGACCAGATCCATTGTTCAGGTGTTGAAGTGAATAATTGCATATTTTCTGTTGGGTTGTGTGAGAATTTATGGTACCTGTCTTTGGGAATATAGGACCTGCTCCGCAATATGCTGACAAATGCCAGGGGCTCACTACAGGAATCTGATTCAAACCTCAGAACAAGACCGCAATCCAATTAAAGTAGTAATTTGGCAAAATAACAATATGAAATGCATTGGTTGTGAAACCTGGTTTATTTGATGAAAAGTCAATATTAGCGTGGGTGTGGGTCTCTTGTCGAATATGTTGTTTATGTAGATCACATGGCATTGAGTCCATGCTCCAAACTGATGTAAAATATGGGGATTCAAAGAGGGAGAAAGATCCAGTTTCTGGAAGTAAGGGGCGGATCTTCCAGTCCTGGGGCTCGGGTTACAGGACCAGTATGATGCTGTAGGAATTTGAGGCCTGAATTTACAATCGGAGGCTTCCTGCGGGCGGATGCCTCCGATCATCAAAAAATCTACGCATTTACCTGGTGGTCCAGGGGATACGGAGGCTTGCAATCCTGGGCCTCTCCTGGTAGAAATGCGTAGAGGCCCACGTATCCCAGGGACGCATGCGGTTTGCAAGTGCCCCTGGGATCACGTGGGCTGGCCCAACCAATGAAAGAAGAGAATCCCCATTCATACTTATGGGGATTCCGTACGTACGGAACTGTCATAAGTATGAATGGAGATGACTTAAAAAATACACAAACACATGAAATAATTTTTTTTTAAATTACACATATAAAATTAATTAAAATGGCATTTAATTAAATATTTTAAACAAAAATTTAATTTAAAAATGATGGCCTAAAAGTTCGGTTGCCTAAAAGGGCGCTAAAGGGGCGCAAAGCAACTAGCGCCTGGGCGTGGTGCCACCAACGCCTCCTGCGAAATTCAGCGGGAGGTTAGCAGCGGCGGTAACCGTTAGCGCCCCGCGGCACTGCACCACCGGCAATGACGTCATCGGCGTTCGCAGCGCCCCGCTCGTGCCCCGGTCGTGATATTCGGTAGCGCCCCCTGACGTACCGCTGGATGCTATGTCCGACGGGGTCAGGGGGCTTTACTAGCGGCCAGGGCGGCGCAAATTGAAGAGGAGGTGCCGGGCGGCCATTTTTGTTGCTGGCTGCCTACCAGCACCTGCCCCCTCTGCCGTCCCCGGCCTCCTCTGCAGACCCCCCGCGGAGTGCCGGCTGCGCTCCGTGAGCCCGGCACTTCTTTTGAGTGCCGGGCTCTTTTGCTGGCACTCCGATCCCTGTTGGCTCAGCTGGGCCCCGGGTCTCGCTGTGCTAGGCCTCTCCCCTTTAAGAAGGGGAGGAAGGGCTGCAGTACTGCGGCGCGACGTGCCGCAGAGCGTGGTGCTGCAGCACGTAGCGCCGTGATATTCACTTGCAGCCCCCCAAGAGGGAGGCGGGGCGCTTCCAGTAGCACCCCGCTTCCCCCTTGGGGCGCTACCGGTGAATTTCAGCTGTGGGGGCAATAAGTTACCAGGCGTAAAAATTTCACGGGAATTCAGCGGGCGGAAGTTGGGCCCAACTCTCCACCCGCAGAGGCCCTTCTCCCGGGGATGCGGATGATCTGTCGAGAAGATTCTTGACAGATCGCAAGTTCTGAGTTTCAGCGCATGCGCTTCACATGCCTAAACCTGGAACTTGCGCGGCCCCTACGGACGCATGCGCACCTCGTACGCACCCGTAGGGGTCGCAAAATACGGCCCATTAAATGCAAGCTCCCGGCTTGGATTGGGCTTCCCGCTGAAAACTTACTTATGGGGGTGAGGGAATCTAGAGCATTTTCTTAAAAGAGCTTCAGCAGCAAATTGAAGATAATCATAGAATCATAGAAATTTACAGCACAGAAGGAGGCCATTCGGCCCATTATGTCTGTGCCGGTCGAAAAAGTGCTATCCAGCCTAATCCCACTTTCCAGCTCTTAGTCCGCGGCCTTTTAGGTTACGACACTTCAAGTGCATATCCAAGTACTTTTTAAATGTGATGAGCTCTAGACCCCCACCACCCTCTGGGTGAAAAAAGTTCTTCTCAACTCCCCTCTAATCCTTCTACCAATTACTTTAAATCTATGCCCCCTGGTTATTGACCTCTCTGCTAGGGGAATAGTTCCTTCCTATCCACTCTATGTAGGCCCCTCATAATTTTATACTCCTCAATTAGGTCTCCCCTCAGCTTCCTCTGTTCCAAAGAAAACAACCCCAGCCTATCCAATCTTTCCTCATAGCTAAAATTCTCCAGGACTGGCAACCTAAGCCGATGTATTTCTGCAGGAGGAAGCAAATTATTCTGGGTGCTAAAGAACAGTGCAGTTCCCACAAAGAATACCTCCATTCCCTGATGCAACCATAGGACAGCTCCTGCAAGGAGTGGGCAAAAGCAGAACTTAATTCCCACAGGAGAATCATGCAGAGGAAGAGGCAGAAAGATTGAATTGTTGGAAGATTGAGCACTGCGTGCTTCAGACAAGGATCATCGATAAGGATCTCTGCCCAATTTCCCAATGAGGACGCCGAGATCTGATATCTCCTATGTTACTGGGCCCTGCCAACTTCAAACAGGCAAACTCAGCAGCATAGATACGAAGAATACTCACTGTGCTGATTCCCGCTGTTATGCTGACTGTAAAATTTACTGACTGGAGTCAGAAAGAGGGCAGCAGACTAGTTCTCCCGGTGACGCTGAGGGTGACCACAGAATTTTTTAGCAGGCAATTCGGCCATGTTATTAATTTGGGTCTGTTCCAGATATTCTCCCATAAGGTGATTCCCTGTCCACAATGATTAGGAGCTTACCTTTACTGCCCAATATCTTGTTGTATTATAACATAGCCTAGGGTGGTAACATAGCCTGGGGTGGTAACAACGGCACCCCTTGTTTTCTTAACTGATTACTGTGAATTCACACGTACCTCCACATGCGCTTCTCCAATCTTCCGAAAGGCAGAACTGATGAACATTCTGGTGGGATGCGGCTAATGAAAAATCATGAAGCTGGTGTATTTTGCAATTGTTAAGTGAACAAATAGAGAAACGGCTGTAGTTTCGCATGTGTAAGAATCAAAATAATAAACACGTCACCCTGCCCCTTTTAGTGGGCTAAATTTCAATTCTTCTGGTGAGGCCTTTTCCTGAGTCTGACTTAGACTTGCTCGGAGTCTGACCGAGACTTGGTCCGAGTCTGGCCTAGACTTGCTCTGAGTCTGACCTAGACTTGGTCTGAGTCTGACCTAGACTTGCTCCGAGTCTGGCCTAGACTTGCTCTGAGTCTGACCTAGACTTGCTCTGAGTCTGGTCTAGACTTGCTCCGAGTCTGGCCTAGACTTGCTCTGAGTCTGGTCTAGACTTGCTCTGAGTCTGACCTAGACTTGCTCTGAGTCTGGTCTAGACTTGCTCGGAGTCTGGCCTAGACTTGCTCTGAGTCTGACCTAGACTTGCTCTGAGTCTGGTCTAGACTTGCTCCGAGTCTGGCGTAGACTTGCTCTGAGTCTGGCCTAGACTTGCTCCGAGTCTGGCCTAGACGTGCTCTGAGTCTGGCCTAGACTTGCTCGGAGTTTGACCTAGACTTGCTCCGAGTCTGGCCTAGACTTGGTCTGAGTCTGGCCTAGACTTGCTCTGAGTCTGGCCTAGACTTGGTCTGAGTCTGGCCTAGACTTGCTCCGAGTCTGGCCTAGACTTGGTCTGAGTCTGGCCTAGACTTGCTCTGAGTCTGGCCTAGACTTGCTCTGAGTCTGGCATAGACTTGCTCTGAGTCTGGCCTAGACTTGCTCTGAGTCTGGCCTAGACTTGCTCTGAGTCTGGTCTAGACTTGCTCTGAGTCTGGCCTAGACTTGCTCTGAGTCTGGCCTAGACTTGCTCTGAGTCTGGTCTAGACTTGCTCGGAGTCTGACCTAGATTTGCTCTGAGTCTGGTCTAGACTTGGTCTGAGTCTGACCTAGACTTGCTCCGAGTCTGGTCTAGACTTGCTCGGAGTCTGACCTAGACTTGCTCGGAGTCTGACCTAGACTTGCTCTGAGTCTGGTCTAGACTTGCTCCGAGTCTGGCCTGGACTTGCTCCGAGTCTGACCTAGACTTGCTCTGAGTCTGGCCTAGACTTGCTCTGAGTCTGACCTAGACTTGGTCTGAGTCTGGCCTAGACTTGCTCCGAGTCTGGTCTAGACTTGCTCGGAGTCTGACCTAGACTTGCTCTGAGTCTGGCCTAGACTTGCTCGGAGTCTGACCTAGACTTGCTCGGAGTCTGGCCTAGACTTGGTCTGAGTCTGGCCTAGACTTGGTCTGAGTCTGGCCTAGACTTGCTCTGAGTCTGGCCTAGACTTGCTCTGAGTCTGACCTAGACTTGCTCTGAGTCTGGCCTAGACTTGCTCTGAGTCTGGCCTAGACTTGCTCTGAGTCTGGCCTAGACTTGCTCTGAGTCTGGCCTAGACTTGGTCTGAGTCTGGCCTGGACTTGCTCTGAGTCTGGCCTAGACTTGCTCTGAGTCTGACCTAGACTTGCTCTGAGTCTGGCCTAGACTTGCTCGGAGTCTGGCCTAGACTTGCTCTGAGTCTGGCCTAGACTTGCTCTGAGTCTGGCCTAGACTTGCTCGGAGTCTGACCTAGACTTGCTCGGAGTCTGGCCTAGACTTGCTCTGAGTCTGACCTAGACTTGCTCCGAGTCTGACGTAGACTTGCTCCGAGTCTGGCCTAGACTTGCTCCGAGTCTGACGTAGACTTGCTCCGAGTCTGGCCTAGACTTGCTCGGAGTCTGACCTAGACTTGCTCGGAGTCTGACCTAGACTTGCTCCGAGTCTGACCTAGACTTGCTCTGAGTCTGGCCTAGACTTGCTCTGAGTCTGACCTAGACTTGGTCTGAGTCTGGCCTAGACTTGCTCCGAGTCTGGTCTAGACTTGCTCGGAGTCTGACCTAGACTTGCTCTGAGTCTGGCCTAGACTTGCTCTGAGTCTGACCTAGACTTGCTCGGAGTCTGACCTAGACTTGCTCGGAGTCTGGCCTAGACTTGGTCTGAGTCTGGCCTAGACTTGGTCTGAGTCTGGCCTAGACTTGCTCTGAGTCTGGCCTAGACTTGCTCTGAGTCTGACCTAGACTTGCTCTGAGTCTGGCCTAGACTTGCTCTGAGTCTGGCCTAGACTTGCTCTGAGTCTGGCCTAGACTTGCTCTGAGTCTGGCCTAGACTTGGTCTGAGTCTGGCCTGGACTTGCTCTGAGTCTGGCCTAGACTTGCTCTGAGTCTGACCTAGACTTGCTCTGAGTCTGGCCTAGACTTGCTCGGAGTCTGGCCTAGACTTGCTCTGAGTCTGGCCTAGACTTGCTCTGAGTCTGGCCTAGACTTGCTCGGAGTCTGACCTAGACTTGCTCGGAGTCTGGCCTAGACTTGCTCTGAGTCTGACCTAGACTTGCTCCGAGTCTGACGTAGACTTGCTCCGAGTCTGGCCTAGACTTGCTCCGAGTCTGACGTAGACTTGCTCGGAGTCTGACCTAGACTTGCTCTGAGTCTGACCTAGATTTGGTCTGAGTCTGGCCTAGACTTGGTCTGAGTCTGACCTAGACTTGCTTTGAGTCTGACCTAGACGTGCTCTGAGTCTGACCTAGACGTGCTCTGAGTCTGACCTAGACTTGCTCCGAGTCTGGCCTAGACTTGCTCTGAGTCTGACCTAGACTTGCTCTGAGTCTGACCTAGACTTGCTCCGAGTCTGGCCTAGACGTGCTCTGAGTCTGGCCTAGACTTGCTCCGAGTCTGGCCTAGACGTGCTCTGAGTCTAACCAGCTCTCTTCTTGAGGAAGGCTTCAAAGCCGTGTGATTACTCTCTTCTTTTGTTCCCTACCCGGATAAGAAGCTAACAGCTGGACTTCTGACATCATCTTTGTCTGCGGATTGGCCAGTAGGGCAGCCAATTAAACTGGCTATTTTCCTCCCTAGATTTTTTTTTAAATTTTAAAATTTGAACATTTTATTTACAGTTAATGACATTACAGAGCTCAAGTTCAGCTCTTTGTACAAAGTCACAAGCCATCATTGCCTATAAGGCAGAGATCCTCCCTAGATTAAGGTTCCCTGTAATTAATCCCCAGTGAACACCAATGAACAGCATCATTCCAACAACAATAGGTGTCGATGATCAGTGGGCTATTAAATGAATTCTCTTTGCTGCAAGCAATCTGGATTCTAAATCTCATCGCCTTGCAATGCTGTTCAGAGAATTTAACCCTTTGAGTACAAAATGTTACTTAATAGAATATGCTAATATAAATCGTCTATTTGTGCAAAAAAATAGTCAGAAATGCCAAAACGTGATGGGTCAGTTTTGAACACAATAGCAGCACATTCTGGGCTATGGGAAACTAGCTCGGGGGGCGAGTGGCAGAGCTCAGGAGTAGGTGAGTGGGTCACTTTAATATATAAATAAATTTGAGTACAGTTCTATTCTTGGGGCTGGGACCTGCTCAAATCTTTGATATATCAAGATGTGGAATATATTGAAGTTCCCAATATTAAGACTTCACTCAATCTGTCTACTTACGTCGAAAAAATTTATTATATCTAGTATGCATTTTCTGTATATCATTGATTCTATTATTCTATAAGTGTGACAAAGAATCTTCAGCACAGGAGGAGGCCTGTTGTGCCTGTGCCGGCTCTTTGAAAGAGCTGTTCAATTAGTCCCACCCCCCTGCTCTTTCCCCACATCCCAGAGCCCTGCAATTTTCTCCCCTTCGAGTATTTTATCCGATTCTCGTTTGAAAGTCACTGTTGAATCTGCTTCCACCACCCTCTCAGGCAGTGCATTCCAGATCATCACAACTCACTGCGTAAAAAAAATTCTCCTCATCTCGCCTCTGGCTCTTTTGCCAATTACCTTAAATTTGTGTCCTCTGGTTACCGACCCTACTGCCACATTTATCCTGGCCAAAACCTGAGGAAAGTTTTATGCCACACATGCAGCTAATTGGCTCCATCTGATTGGCTCGTGCTCAAATATCAGGAATGGTAGTGTAGCAGTTTTTTATTGGACTAGTAATCCAGAGGCCTGGACTTAATGATCTCAGAGATGTGAGTTCAAATCCCACCACGGCAGCTGGGGAATTTAAATTCAGTTAATTAACTAAAATAAATCTGGAATAAAAAGCTAGTGTCCGTAATGGTGACCATGTAACTACCAGATTGTCGTAAAAACCCATCTGATTCACTAATGGCCTTGAGGGAAGGAAATCTGCTGCCCTTACCTGGTCTGGCCTATATGTGACTCCAGACCCACAGCAATGTGGTTGACCCTTACAAAAGCAAAATACTGCAGATGCTGGAAATCTGAAATTATTAAGAGAAAATGCTGGAAATACTCAGCAGGTTAGGCAGCATCTATGGAGAGAGAAAGAGAGTTAACGTTTCAGGTTGATGACCTTTCATCGGAACTGGAAAAAGTTAGAGATGAAACAGATTTTAAGCAAGTGAAGGGAAAGGGGGAGGGGAGGAAACAACAAAAGGGAAGGTCTGTGATAGGATGGAAGGCAAGAGTTGACTCTTAACTACCCTCTGAAATGGCCTAGCAAGCCATTCAGTTGTATAGGGATGGACAATAAATGCTGGGCTTGCCAGCGACACCCACATCCCGTGAATGAATTAAAAAAAATTAATAGATTTTCACAAACTATCAAGACATCACAGCTAAACAGTATGAACAAGAATCACAAACCAAATTTACAGGTAAAACTGAGATTTAACTGATTGATAACTAAAGAAACATTTAAAGCATGAAAAGATCTTGAGAGAAAAGTAATCGACCTCAAACAAAATACTTCTTCCTACTCTTAGACTTAGCTCTACAGTCTAGGGAATGTTTCCACTGTGTGGGCTAGTCGTCCCTTGTCATTTTGGTTGTTTATTGACTGGCCTTTGCATTCTTTCCCCACCTAGTAGGTCCATTCCTGTCTCCCATCAGGTGTATGCCTGCCTATCCAGTCACTCACGCCATTACCCAGGACCAGCCTTCCCCACCTGTTACTCCAGACCCATCCTTCCCCTTCATTTCTTCAAAAGCCTGGCTTCTACACAGAGCCCCATAGCTTACTGCTGCTCCAAGTCTTTCCCCATCCAACACCATCTGAGCAGACCCAAAGCTTGTACAGCATGCAGACTAACTTGAAGCATCTACACTTCTCACCAGCTTCAACTAGCTACTCCTCTCTGTCCCTCCCCACTCTCTGCCCCTCCCCACTCCCTGCCCCTCCCCACTCCCTGCCCCTCCCCACTCTCTGCCCTCCCCACTCCCTGCCCCTCCCCACTCTCAGCCCCTCCCCACTCCCATCCCCTGCCCCTCCCCACTCCCTGACCCTCCCCACTCTCTGCCCCTCCCCACTCTCAGCCCCTCCCCACTCTCTGACCTTCCCCACTATCTGCCCCTCCCCACCCCGCCCCTCCCCACTCTCTGCCCCTCCCCACTCCTTGCCCCTCCCCACTCCCAGCCCCTCCCCACTCTCAGCCCCTCCCCACTCCCAGCCCCTCCCCACTCCTTGCCCCTCCCCACTCTCAGCCCCTCCCCACTCTCAGCCCCTCCCCACTCTCAGCCCTGCCCCACTCTCAGCCCCTCCCCACTCTCTGCCCCTCCCCACTCTCAGCCCCGCCCCACTCCCTGCCCCTCCCCACTCTGACCCTCCCCACTCCCTGCCCCTCCCCACTCTGACCCTCCCCACTCTCAGCCCCTCCCCACTCTTTGCCCCTCCCCACTCCCTGCCCCTCCCCACTCTCAGCCCCGCCCCACTCTCAGGCCCCTCCCCACTCCCAGCCCCTCCCCACTCTCAGCCCCTCCCCACTCTCTGCCCCTCCCCACTCCCTGCCCCTCCCCACTCTCAGCCCCTCCCCACTCTCTGCCCCTCCCCACTCCCTGCCCCTCCCCACTCTCAGCACCTCCCGACTCTCAGCCCCGCCCCACTCTCAGCCCCTCCCCACTCTGACCCTCCCCACTCCCTGCCCCTCCCCACTCTGCCCCTCCCCACTCTCTGCCCCTCCCCACTCTCAGCCCCCTCCCCACTCTCAGCCCCTCCCGACTCTCTGCCCCTCCCGACTCTCAGCCCCTCCCCACTCCCTGCCCCTCCCCACTCTCAGCCCCTCCCCACTCTCTGCCCCTCCCCACTCCCTGCCCCTCCCCACTCTCAGCCCCTCCCCACTGTGACCCTCCTCACTCCCTGCCCCTCCCCACTCTGACCCTCCCCACTCTCTGCCCCTCCCCACTCTGACCCTCCCCACTCTCAGCCCCTCCCCACTCTCAGCCCCTCCCCACTCTCAGCCCCTCCCGACTCTCTGCCCCTCCCGACTCTCAGCCCCTCCCCACTCCCTGCCCCTCCCCACTCTCAGCCCCTCCCCACTGTGACCCTCCTCACTCCCTGCCCCTCCCCACTCTGACCCTCCCCACTCCCTGCCCCTCCCCACTCTGACCCTCCCCACTCTCAGCCCCTCCCCACTCTCAGCCCCTCCCGACTCTCTGCCCCTCCCGACTCTCAGCCCCTCCCCACTCCCTGCCCCTCCCCACTCTCAGTCCCTCCCCACTGTGACCCTCCTCACTCCCTGCCCCTCCCCACTCTGACCCTCCCCACTCTCAGCCCCTCCCCACTCTCTGCCCCTCCCCACTCTCTGACCCTCCCCACTCTGACCCTCCCCACTCTCTGCCCCTCCCCACTCTCTGACCCTCCCCACTCTCTGACCCTCCTCACTCCCTGACCCTCCCCACTCTCAGCCCCTCCCCACTCTGACCCTCCCCACTCTCAGCCCCTCCCCACTCTCTGCCCCTCCCCACTCTGACCCTCCCCACTCCCTGCCCCTCCCCACTCTGACCCTCCCCACTCTCAGCCCCTCCCCACTCTCTGCCCCTCCCCACTCCCTGCCCTCCCCACTCTCAGCCCCGCCCCACTCTCAGCCCCTCCCCACTCCCAGCCCCTCCCCACTCTCTGCCCCTCCCCACTCCCCTGCCCCTCCCCACTCTCAGCCCCTCCCCACTCTCAGCCCCTCCCCACTCTCTGCCCCTCCCCACTCCCTGCCCCTCCCCACTCTCTGCCCCTCCCCACTCTCAGCCCCTCCCCACTCTCAGCCCCTCCCCACTCTCAGCCCCTCCCGACTCTCTGCCCCTCCCGACTCTCAGCCCCTCCCCACTCACTGCCCCTCCCTAATCTCAGCCCCTCCCCACTGTGACCCTCCTCACTCCCTGCCCCTCCCCACTCTGACCCTCCCCACTCCCTGCCCCTCCCCACTCTGACCCTCCCCACTCTCAGCCCCTCCCCACTCTCAGCCCCTCCCCACTCTCAGCCCCTCCCGACTCTCTGCCCCTCCCGACTCTCAGCCCCTCCCCACTCCCTGCCCCTCCCCACTCTCAGCCCCTCCCCACTGTGACCCTCCTCACTCCCTGCCCCTCCCCACTCTGACCCTCCCCACTCCCTGCCCCTCCCCACTCTGACCCTCCCCACTCTCAGCCCCTCCCCACTGTGACCCTCCTCACTCCCTGCCCCTCCCCACTCTGACCCTCCCCACTCAGCCCCTCCCCACTCTCTGCCCCTCCCCACTCTCTGACCCTCCCCACTCTGACCCTCCCCACTCTCTGCCCCTCCCCACTCTCTGACCCTCCCCACTCTCTGACCCTCCTCACTCCCTGACCCTCCCCACTCTCAGCCCCTCCCCACTCTGACCCTCCCCACTCTCAGCCCCTCCCCACTCTCTGCCTCTCCCCACTCTGACCCTTCCCACTCTCTGACCCTCCCCACTCCCTGACCCTCCCCACACTGACCCTCCCCACTCCCTGACCCTCCCCACTCTCAGCCCCTCCCCACTCTGACCCTCCCCACTCCCTGCCCCTCCCCACTCTCAGCCCCTCCCCACTCCCAGCCCCTCCCCACTCTGACCCCCCCCCACTCTGACCCTCCCCACTCTCCTGACCCTCCCCACTCTCAGCCCCATCCCCGCTAATTTTCGGTGGTATGTTTTTTCCGATGAGACTTTTAAAAGAAGCTAATTTGCTACTAATTGTTCACTTGTGCTGGTTACTCACTCCTGCTGTTGCCGGGGTTGATAAGGTGCAAATTAACTGAAACGCACGATAAAATGTCAGCTGCTTTTCTCACGTCAACTGCCAACTTACTTGTGTTTATCTCCCTCTCAGACATCCCTCGACAGACCAAATTCCCTTCATCCCCACAGTCACTCAGCTTCGTCAGACAGACTGCAGATCAGGGCTGCAGTGGGCTCGCCTGGATTTCCCGGAATAAACCTCTTAGAAAAGAGGCGCCGCTGCACCATTAAAAACTCAATTTACTGTATCTTTTTAATAAAAAACACTTTGAAGCTCTGTCTGTCACTGCTCTGCTGGACTGAGTCGAGTCGTGAACCCTGGAATCAGGTAGCTCGGAGTTGCAAACTCTGGCCCTTCGGATTGCTGTTACTGATGGAATTTTAACCCCCGCCCAGTGGAATCTTAACCCGGGGCCTGCTTGGGGTCGCCCTTGTGGCTTCCCCACCACTTACCTCAGTGCCAGGGACCGTTGCATCAGGTCCCCCAAAGGCGGGCTCCTGTTGCCCAAAATCCCACTCCTGGCCGCTGGCCAGGTAGTGATTCCCATCAGAAGTTCAAGCTCCGATATGTAAATGAGGTCCTGAGCTAAAATCTCTCCGGGGCTCACACGGTGCCGGCATGTGTGCTTGCTGCTCGCCCCGCGCTCACCGGTAAAATCGCCCCCTTTGAGTCACTGGAATGCATGTTGCAGGAGTGAACAGGCCTATGACGTTGCGGGCCGCACACGCTTGTCCCATGGTGTCTTGGGGGCCACAAATAGGCTGGGGTTTCCCGCCTCTGCACTCGCCAGCTGTCAATTTTCCGTCGTTCGCTTTAATGGGACGCAAACTGCGGACTGACAAGTGGGAAACCCCGGCCACAAATCCAAGTTCCCATTAATCAGCATCTTCCTCAAGTTGCTGATGACTGGCAGATCTTAGTGTTCCAATTGGGGATTTATCCACCAACCAGGTAACAGAACTGAGGTCTGCCCTTTCCAACCTTCCAGATCACTTATATCAAACAGAACAAACCAGCAAATAAGAAATACACGCACTAATGTCAGCCATGGCTCACCCTCCAGTCAGACGCTCGTGGGTTCAAGTCCCACTCCAGAAACTTGAGCACATAATCCAGGCTGACACTCCCAACGCCGTACAGAGGGAGTGCTGCACTGTCGGAGGGGCCGTCTTTCGGATGAGACATTAAACCGAGGCGCCGTCTGCCCTCTCAGGTGGACGTACAAGACCCCATCGCACTTTTCAAAGAAGAGCAGGGGCGTGCTCCCCTGGTGGCCTGATCAATATTTATCCCTCAACCAACATCACTAAAACAGATTTTCTTGTCATTGCAGTTTGTGGGAGCTTGCTGTGCGCAATTTTGGCTCCTGCATTACAAAAGTAACTACACTTCAAAAGCACATCATTGGCTGTAAATTGCTTTCTTATTGAGTTGCCTGGGCTTATGGACTGCATATGCCCCTGGACACCCTCATTGCCAATGTTGATGATGATGATGGTTGCTGAATTCATAGAAAGTGTGAAAAGAAAGAAAGACTTGCCTTTCTATAGCGCCTTTCACGACCACTGGATGTCCCAAAGCGCTTTTTACAGCCAATGAAGTACTTTTTGAGGTGTAGTCACTGTTGTAATTTAGGAAACGTGGCAGCTAATTTGTGCACAGCAAGCTCCCACAAACAGCAATGTGATAATGACCAGATAATCTGTTTTTTAGTGATGTTGATTGAGGGATAAATATTGGCCCAGGGATAACTCCCCTGCAATTCTTCGAAACAGTGCCATGGGATCTTTTACATCACCTGAGAGAGCAGAGAGGTCCTCAGTTTAACCTCTCATCCGAAAGACGGCACCTCCGACAGTGCAGCACTCCATCAGCACTGCACTGGAGTGTCAGCCTAGATTTTTAATTTTTGTGCTCAAGTCTGTGAAGTGGGACTGGAACCCACCAACCATTCTGACTCCGAGGCAAGGGTGCTGACACGTGTGCTGGGATGATGAAAGCTCTTCTTGCTGCAGATACCCGTGCTGCCTATGACCCGAACTGCTTGTAGGTGTTGGGGATAGTGCTGAGCTGTGGTTCCTGTAGATGTCAGTTTGTGACAGGGCAATAGTTGCTTCTCTTGCTGATAGAGTTGCAGCAAGCTGAGAGGAGAGCAGGAATGGGACGGAAGGCCTTTATCACCACCTCTGTTACACTCTGTCCTCGCCGGAGCGATGCACTGTAATCCACGATGGTGCGTCTTGAGTTAAACGTTCACAAGTTGCAGTTATTGTTCTGCGGGGCCTGTGTGCCACAGCTGGGAATATTCCACTGGCGCGAAACATGCTTTTTCATTCTAAAATTGCAGCCAATAGCAAAATGCGCATTTCCCTTAATGGTGGCCGCAGTTAGAAATTTAAGCCACCCAACTTCAGTAATGCCAACCCCACCTCATAAATCAAGAGACAAATTATAAAAAATCATGAGATTTGGTCTAGAAATCGTGAGTTGGTATTCATTCCCGGCCTGACCCCTCGCTGACCTTTGCTCCCAGACAGGAAGCGCATTCGGCCGTCACTAACCAATTACTGACATCAGAATACCAGCAGGAGTAGGTGGATCGGTGGCCCCCCCCCACTGTCGCATCACTCGCAGGTCAGCCTCACTCTGCTTTTGACCGTTATTCTTTCCGGAACATAATCTCCTCCAGCCCTACGACCCTCCGAGATCTCTGCGCTCCTCCAATTCTGGCCTCTTGCGCATTCCCGATTTTAATCGCTCCACCATCGGCGGGCCGTGCCTTCAGCTGCCTAGGCCCCAAGCTCTGGAATTCCCTCCCTAAACCTCTCCGCCTCTCTCTCCTCCTTTAAGATGCTCCTTTAAAACCTAGCTCTTTGACCAAGCTTTTGGTCACCTGCCCTAATATCTCCTTATGTGGCTCGGTGTCAAATATTGTTTGAAAAATGTTGTGAAGCACCTTGGGACGTTTTGCTACTTTAAATGCAGGTTGTTGTTGTTGCTGTTGTTATCGACTTCTTTGCGATAACATAATCTGTAAGCCAGTGTTCAACACTCTTCAATGTACCAGTGTAATTAAACAACAACAGACCAGGGAAGATTGAAATTAGGTGTTAAAATGGCTGTTAATTTATTGGAACGTTGTTTGTGCTGCAAGCAAAAACAAAATATAAATCCATATAGCGGCAATGGCTACAATCCAACTGCATCTGTAGAATTTTGCACAGTTAGTAAGCAAGTTCAACACATACTTTAGTTAAACTTCACTTTAAGTTTCAGCATCTTGTATGGGCTACTTACCCAGCAGTGATAGCTAAAATCTGCGGAAGCCTCGGACCGGCCGGTTTTAATGTCACATTTAGCTGGGAATGGCCTGACACTGAAGCCGTCAGCCAACGCTGGTTTACTAGAAGGCAGAAGTTTGTCAGCTTTGAAAGGGCTTCTGGAAGACCACTGTTAATGACCACTGATAGGTCAGTAGGCTGGTATCGGATGTTTAAGGCAAATATGGTAGCCAACAGAAGATGTATTGCTCTGGTCGCTATGGGCGATGACGTTGTAAATGATGTCACAAAGATTTCCTCTGGCAGGCATTTCAGCAAAACTGCAAATGCCAAAGAACTTGTTTGAGCTTTCACTAATAATATCAACCGCAGTATTTTTTTTCGCGCATGCGCAAATTGGCGTTTTTTCCCCCCAAAATATTCCCGAGATTGAGGCGTTCCATCGTGAGTTGGCGAGTGATGCTTTATTTTACTCCTAAAACGCATCTCTCGCGATGGACTCGGGAGAGTTGGCAATACTGCAACTTAGCTCAATTTTCTTTGATTATTTATAAAAATATTGGAGATGGGGATAAAAGGCTGTTCAACTGACAGTCAAGAATCGTCCAATCGGGTAACGAAGAGCCTGTTTGCTTTCCAATTGGTCGTGGGAAGGCAGGGCGCCGTGAGGACAGACGTGCCGGGCAACCGATGGCGAGGTTGAGGGGGTGGTGGGGTGGTGGGGGGGTGGAGGGGGGAGGTCATCTGATGAAATCTCTCAGAATACGTCCAATCAGAGTTGGCAACACCGGCCTGGTATCAGATAAAGAATGGCACTGGGTGGAAATCTGAATGGCGCAGTGTGTGGGGGGAAGAGAGGCCCTTGTAGTGACGTCCTGCTCAAACCGGCACCGCAATGCAGCTAAAGGGCAAAGATTTCTTGGTTTTAAATCTGACGGCTATCGTTGAGCTTTACTAAAGATGAAAGCAAAAGATAATCTTGTCTGTGTTGAGATTGAAGCTGTGCTTCTGGCACACAGGCTGTAAAGTTACCTGCTGGCATAATTTTGCTCAGCACTTCAAGAATGTCACTGCCTCATTTAGGTTCACTTATCTGGTCTCCTGGCAGTTTTCCTTTTCATTATCCGCCGTATGTAGTCCCACCTTTACTGAGCGCTGCAGGGAATTTAGATTTTATTGTTTGTTTTCCTTGTCGAAGTGTCGAGGCAGAGCAGCCTTTCGTCTTCTCATCTGGTTAAATGCAAGGTGACTAATGAGTGGCTCAGCACTCGCCCTGTTCTGTCCCAATGTTTTATTCAAAGCCCTCCCGGCGATTTTGCTTGATGCAATGCATCTTGTGTGTCAGGCAGTCGAGATGGACTTTGACTGACGCTCTGGGCAGCAGTGTCCAGATGTCATTTTTCCTTTTACATTTTCAATTGTCTGCTACAATTTGAAGGGAAGTGGCATCTCCAAGGCGCGTGCAACATAACTTTATAAAAACACCACAGATGGCTTTGGCTTGGCTGGTAAAAGCAGCGAGTCATGCAGACATTTTTTTATTCATTCGTGGGATGTGGGCGTCGCTGGCAAGGCCAGCATTTATTGCCCATCCCTAATTGCCCTCGAGAAGCTGGTGGTGAGCCGCCGCCTTGAACCGCTGCAGTCCGTGTGGTGATGGTGCACCCACAGTGCTGTTAGGGAGGGAGTTCCAGGATTTTGACCCAGCGACGATGAAGGAATGGTGATATACTCCCAAGTCAGGATGGTGTGTGACTTGGAGGTGGTGGTGTTCCCAAGCGCCCGCTGCCCTTGTCCTTCTAGGTCAGGGGTGGGTAATTATTTGGGCTGGAGGGCCACTTAACCAGTCTTGGTGAGCTGTTGAGGGCCGCACACCAATGCTCCCACCCACGGCCGTGCACCAATCGCAAGGTCCCGTCAGGCTGCTCACCAGCTCCTGCTGCTGGAAGAGGATTTTGCTTTCCCAAATTATTTGCAGAGCCCTCGACTCCTACTTTGAAGTCGAGCAGCAATACCAACCAGTTACCGAATGGCAAAGCTAGATTTGTCTGGAGGACATGATTCCATTTAAAACTTTGCCTGTTCTGTTTTTTTTTTAAGTTCCTGCTATCATTGCAAAATATGTAATATTTTGGTGTATATTTTCTCAGAACGTGTAGTTTAAAAAAAAAAAAATCTCTCTTTTTTGCGATTTTTCTCCGTGTTTGCACGAGCTAACTCTATCAAGGGCTCCTCACTCTGCTATAAAAAAATCCCAGAAACCTAAGCAGGAAAAAGTCGGTCTTCCCCTTGTGTGCTAGAGTGAAAGTGTAAAAGAGCGAGAATGAGTGTGCATATTCGTTTTTGGGACGGTGGGGGGGTACATAAAAGGTTCAAACAGGGACAGGTTTAACTGTGGTGCAGTGTTAGCTTACGCCAGGCGACGGGATTATTTATCGTATAAACAGGCTTTTAATTTGACCTCATTAAATGTCAATCCGCGCTCTTTTTGACTAAGTCACCATGCCAGCAAGGTTTGATGGGGAATTAATGCTCTTTCTGTTGCATGGGTGGATTATTTGCGAATACTTTGCTGTATAACTTGAACAAATAGTATAGACCACAAAGACAAAAAGTGGAAGGGGAGAAAATATCTCTTCTTTTTAAAAAAAGGAACAAAAAATAGAGGGGATGGGTTTCACCTTCTGATACTTTTTAGACATGTCAAATATATTTCAACCACAACCGACAAGAAAAATCATTTTTTTCCCTGCTTGTGCGCTGATGCCTGAGCTCTTGCTCGGTCTGGCAATGCATTCGATTTGTTACGAAAGGCTGGTTGAATTGGTTGCGGTTAAATAAGCAATGGGGATAAAAGCGGATTTCCTTTCTCGTGTGACTGACTTTCAGAGTTGCACATCTCCATCAAGAGGCAAAAACAGAGACGCAGCAAGAAATCGCTTTGGGGGCCGCGCTGCCATCGGTAAACGGCCCTCACCCGGGGGGCCGTGGCCCAATCCGCCCATTCCCGGCCACCTTCTGTCCACCTCAGCCGCCGGTCTCCGTATCTTCGCCTCCCGTCTCAAAGGCCTATTGCTAGACTCCCCTGCTGCCTCGGAGACAATGACTCGCCTCCTGATGTTACGTGGGGTGGGGTCAGGCTAGCGGTCAGTTGCGGTGGACATTTTGCCATGAAGCCAGGCCTTGGTGGACCCGAATGAATCCATTGGTGGGTTGGATACGGCCCATGGGCCGTATTTTGCCCTTCACTGTTCTAGGTGGAAGAGGTCACGGGTTTGGGAGGTGCTGTTGAAGAAGCCTTGGCGAGTTGCTGCAGTGCATCTTGTAGATGGTACACACTGCAGCCACAGTACGCCGGTGGTGGAGGGAGTGAATGTTTAAGGCGGTGGATGGGGTGCCAATCAAGCGGGCTGCTTTGTCCTGGATGATGTCAAGCTTCTTGAATGTTGTTGGAGCTGCACTCATCCAGGCAAGTGGAGAGTATTCCATCACACTCCTTACTTGTGCCTTGTAGATGGTGGAAAGGCTTTGGGGAGTCAGGAGGTGAGACACTCGCTGCAGAATTACCTAGCCTCTGACCTGCTCTTGTTGCCACAGTATTTATGTGGTTGGTCCAGTTAAATTTCTGATCAATTGTGACCCCCAGGATGTTGATGGTGGGGGATTCGATGATGGTAATTCCATTGAATGTCAAGGGGAGGTGGTTAGACTCTCGCTTGTTGGCGTGAATGTTACCTGCCACTTATCAGCCCAAGCCTGAATGTTGACCAGGTCTTGTTGCATGCGTGCATAGACTGCTTCATTATCTGAGGTGTTGCGAATGGAACTGAACACTGCAATCATCAGCGAACATCCCCATTTCTGATCTTATGATTGAGGGAAGGTCATTGATGAAGCAGCTGAAGATGGTTGGGCCTAGGATACTGCGCTGAGGAATTTAGAAAGTCATGGATTAATCAAGGACAATCAGCATGGATTTGTTAAGGGAAGGTCATGTCTGACTAACTTGATTGAATTTTTTTGAGGAGGTAACAAGGAGGGTTGATGAGGGTAGTGCATTTGATGTAGTCTACATAGATTTTAGCGAGGTTGGCAGGTTGTTCAAAAATTAAAAGCTCATGGGATCCAAGGGAAAGTGGCAAGTTGGATCCAAAACTGGCTCAGTGGCAGGAAGCGAAGGGTAATGGTTGACGGGTATTTTTGTGACTGGAAGGCTGTTTCCAGTGGGGTTCCACAGGGCTCAGTACTAGGCCCCTTGCTTTTTGTGGTATGCATCAATGATTTAGACTAGGGGGCATGCTTAAGAAGTTTGCAGATGTTACAAAAATTGGCCGTGTGGTTGATAGTGAGGAAGAAAGCTGTAGACTGCTTCCATCACTTTGCTGATGATTGAGAGTAGGCTGTCTGGGCGGTAATTGGCCTTATTGGATTTGTCCTGCTTTTTGTGGACAGGACATACCTGGGCAATTTTCCACTTTGTCGGGTAGATGCCAGTGTTGTAGCTGTACTGGAGCAGCTTGGCTAGAGGCACGGCTAGTTCTGGAGCACAAGTCTTCAGCATGACAGCCGGGATGTTGTTGGGGCCCACAGCCTTTTCTGTATCCAGTGTGCTCAGTTGTTTCTTGATATCGTGGAGTGAATCGAATTGGCTGAAGACTGGCTTCAGCCTTGTCTTTTGCATCCACGTACTGGGCTCCGCCATCATTGAGGATGTTCATGGAGCCTCCTCCTCCCATTAGTTGTTTAATTGTCCACCACCATTCACGACTGGATGTGGCAGGACTGCAGAGCTTTGATCTGATCCGTTGATTGTGGGATCGCTTAGCTCTGTCTATAGCATGCTGTTTTCACTGTTTAGCATTCATGTAGTCCTGTGTTGCAGCTTTCCCAGGTTGGCACCTCAGTTTTAAGTACACCTGGTGCTGCTCCCGGCATGCTCTTCTACACTCCTTATTGAACCAGGGTTGGTCCCCTGGCTTGATGGTAATGGTAGAGTGAGGGATCTGCCGGGCCATGAGGTTACAGATTGTGGTGGAATACAATTCTGCTGCTGCTGATGGCCCACAGCGCCTCATGGATGCCCAGTTTTTTTCTCAATCTATCCCATTTAGCACGGTGGTAGTGACACACAACATGATGGAATACATTAGCTGAATGGCTATGCTACTTGACTGGCAACCCAGCGTTTGTGAGTTCAAATCCCACAATTTGGCAAGTAGTGAAATTGAATTTCAAATTGAATTCATACAGACTGGAAGGTCCCAGATTCGATTCCTGGTCGATCCCGAGTTAGCTAATCTCAACTAGGGCAGCCGTTGGGATACTCGGTTAACTGATGCTGCTCTTGATCGCCAACCAGTGACCCCGGTCGAATGTACAGGTGTGTGGGTTTTGGGTAAGGAAAGCATCAGGCTCAGTTGTGATGCCCTCCATGGTTGAATAGCCAGGCTCACATATAAAGAGTGGCGATCACTTGGGTGAGGTACTAACGTGTGGTGGCGCCTGTTGCATGGTAGGTACCCCAGTGAGAGTCAATTCCTTCAGGACAGTAAGGGAGAAAATTGGGGAAAAATACTGCTCATAAGTACAAGATGGTGAAACAGTAACATAGAAATTTCACCAATAGAAACATAATCAGATTGTGTATTTATGTAACTAGTAAGGCAGTAAGGCATCAAATTTATTCCACATTGGAGAATAGTCTGAGTGCGACTACCTTTCAATGAGCCACTCAGAATGACTGCTGATTCTCTCCGATCTCTGCTCCTCCTGTCTCGTGGGATCTCTGCTGCCTCCCTTGAGTGCCTGATCCTCTGCTGCCTCCATCCCCACGCGTTCTGCTCCATCCCAGAGCTCTACTGCCATGCCAACCGTCCCCGACTCCCTGAGTCAATCCACAGGCTGGATCCAAAGGTTCCAGAAGGACAATGTAAGGGGGAATCGAATATTACCCCGCAACAAATTCAAGCTCCACTATGGCCACTGACCATGGAATTGGGATGGGGAAGGGAAGTCAAGCAGCTGCACATCGTCGGAGACTGCAATCAGTAACCAAAGCAACCCACACCCGGCAACTGCCTCATCCTAGTATCCCACCTTGGGTGAGAGAGAAAGATTGGCATTCCCAGTCCGAATCGCTTGACCAAAAGGCAAGTTTAATTTAAAAGGTTTAGTAAGATATCAAGAAATGTTAAATGATTATATATAAATACAATACTGCATTATAAGACTTCGGGCGCGATCTTGCCAGCCCTGGGGAGGCGGGTTTGGAGGCGGGACTGTCGGAAAAATGGCAGAATCTTCCCAGGAGGCGGGTAGCCGACCCACGCCAGGTCCCGTCTCCTGGAGGCGGGAAGGGGATTGCAGCCACTTAACTGCCTGTTAACAGGTAGTTAACAGGCAGTTAAGAGGATTATCCCCATTTTTCCAACAGAGGCGCGGGCTACCCGACATCGGGAAACCCCGCCAGGGTCACCGAGGCGAGCAGTGGGTCTGCGGGGGTCGGAGGGGTGCAAAAGTGCGCTGTGGAGGTAAGTGATGGGTGCAAGTGTGGAGAAGTAAGTGTGTGAGGTGAGTGAAAAGTGATAGAAAAAGTTTCCTTACCTTTGTTTCTTCCTGCAGGCTTCAACAGTTGGGGACCCGGAGAGTCTCGCACCTCACCGGCAGAGATGACAGATGGCTGTTGCATTCTCCGATACAACATCCATCTAAACTCTGCTCACAAAAGAGGTTTGATGAGGTCTTGAATACAAGGACTCATCAAACTACAGAGAATGTCAGTGTTTGACAGCTTCACAGAGAATGTCAGTGTTTGACAGCTTCACAGAGAATGTCAGTGTTTGACAGCTTCACAGAGAATGTCAGTGTTTGACAGCTTCACAGAGAATGTCAGTGTTTGACAGCTTCACAGAGAATGTCACTGTTTGCCAGCTTCACAGAGAATGTCACTGTTTGCCAGCTTCACAGAGCTGTCAAACGATGACAATTCATCTGTCAAAAATTTTTGACAGATGAAACGTCATACGCTGACGTTCTCTGTAACCGGCTTCCCCTTAATTGGCCTGCTAAGCCCCCTGGGTGGGGTTAACAAGGTCAATCAAGGGAAAATAGCGTGGGTTGGCCAGAAGTCGATGGAGGCGGGACTAAAACCCGACAAGCAGCAGTCCCGCCTCCAACGCGCCCTTATTGACAAAATCGCCCCCGTTGTTGAATAGGATGTGTGCACCACTCATGAGCAGTGTTCCAGAAATTTCCAACGCCATTGTTAGTTGTGAATTTGGTCTCCTTTACTCCAGAAATCCGTGCCCCCCCACCCCCCACCGCCAGAATTTGCATGATTGAAAACACATGAAAAAGACGGATTTTCAATGGGGCATGGTTGGAAAACAGGGTGGGATTCAGACGCACTACAGTTCGGCCCCTTCTGCATAGCGGCAGAAAGTCCAGCGGCGGCGAGAGCGGGCGGAAGAAGCACCGATCCCCAAAAAGGCAAACCGGTGGAAATGGTGGGAGGATAACAGCATCTGTCAGAAATCCCGCTAATTCCACCAGCACTGCACCTGACTTCTCTTAGGTCTGAATAAAGCATGTGTGAGTGCCAGTGTCAGTGGACCGCAGAGGAAGCGATTGTTTATACTGCTTCTGGGTATCCCAATACATTTGCTGAAGGAATACTGGAATATCTAAGGAATGCTGGAGTCAGTCAAGATTTTTTTTTGTGGCAGCACAGAACGGCTTCTGTAAGCTTCCTTTGAATACTGTCTGGCTGAAAGTACACTCTTTTTGGAAACTTTCCTGATCCTGGGATTTCCTATGGGGATTCCCTTGTATGACAACTGAGCAGGAGTAGGAGGAAGAAGATTTGAGGGAGGCACACTGTATCAGACTGCACCGAAGAAGTCTGCCACACACTCGCCATTACCCTTCAACTAGAATCTACAGACCCCACCACTCCTTTAACAATATACCCGAGGAGGCTGCTTAAGGAGCATATGCTTCACTAAAGCAGCATTGGAGGAACTTTGTGCTGTGCTACAGCTTGATCGCCAGACCTCCTCAGGCCCTCGGACAATGCTGTTAATCTACATAATGGTTACCATAGTCCTCATTTTTTTTGAAGCAGGTTATGTTAGTGAAGTCAAGCAGTAACTTCACGGACATCACCTAACTTGTAGCCCATTGCTGGATCTGTCAGGTTACTGACACCCTCTTTAGCAGGACATCTCACTTGGCATGCCAGCACAGGGGGAAGAACATCAGAGGGCTTTACAGTTTAACCATGTTTCCTTCTTCCCCAGGGTGCAAGGGCTATAGACCAGATCCATGTTGTCACATGGGCCCCACCTCTTCATCCCCATGAACGTTTTTAGTTGTAAAGGCTTCCACTCCCTCAATGTTGAGCTATCTTGTAACCAGCGACACTATACCCCGCAGGTCGATGTAAGATTTGCTGACAGCTGCCACGATGCAGTCACCCTCAGGGACTCCAGTGTCTCAGCTCTTTTCCAGGCAGAAGCAGAAGCTATCAGCTGGTTTCTGGGGGAACAAGTGCTATCCCTTCTCCCATGGCTTATGACCCCTATCTATGGCCCTCTACAGCTGCAGAGAAGAGATGCAACAATTGCCATTCCAGATTTTGTTTCCTGATAGAACACGCCATTGATATCTTAGAGGGGCAATTCTGCTGTGTTCGATAGATTTTTGGACTCTAAGGAGGAGAAATTCGGTATTGCCCCGTTTGGGGCGCAATTATCGGCCGGGCGCAATGTTTAGCGCCTGTCGCTAATTATCGCCTCCGACTGCAAACTTGGCTTCTATTGCCCCTGGAGGTGATTGGAGCGCTAAATCAGGCGCTACACACCTCTCTTAAGGCGCTAACGCCGAGGAGCAAGGCGCTACCTCAGAGTGCTGGCGAAGCTCATGTGATGTCAGTCAGCAATGGAACACAGACACACTGGCGCTGGCCAGTTCTTAAAGGGGAGGGTCGATGTTGCTCTCCATCCAAACCCTGCTCATTGCAGCCTTGAATCTCGGCCTGGAGAGACCTGTACATCAAATCTGCTGGAAAGAACAATGGAGAGTCCCAGGGAAAGAGCTCAGAGTGCAGCCCCCAAAGTCTCTTCTAAATCGATACAAGGAAGATCAAATCAAAATGTGCCTGCAAAGTGCTGCTCAGTACCCAAAACTCCTCAACACAGCATTGAATATCTCCAGAGGTCTCTCTCTCACTCAGAATGCGTGGTGCAAAAATGTCGCCGACAAAAAAAGGCAGGAAGCGGTCGCCTTTAAATAGCATTCCCCCAGTCCCTTCCCGATTGTAAAACGCTCTCCTCAACCTGTCGTTGCTAGCGGCAGACGGTAAGGCAGGGGGAGCCACTCAACATCCGGTCCGGGGCGCTACCGGGGCGTTGCACGCTCGACTGACGTCACGATCTGCGGGCGCAGGAGATCGTGGCGGTAGTGTTTAGTTCCGCCGCAAAATGTCTGGTCAATTTCGCGAGCGGTGCAAACATCGCCGTGCCCGGGCGCTAGTTGCTTTGAGTCCCATTAGTGTCCTCTTAAGGCGCTAACGGGAGGCGCAAACCAACCGAAATTTTCCCCCCTAAGGGAATCATGGGATATGGGGATCAGGCAGGAAAGTGGAGTTGAGGTCGATGATCAGCCATGATCTTATTGAATGGCGGAGCAGGCTCGTGGGGCCATATGGCCTATTACTGCTCCTATTTCTTATGTTCGTCAGTCTGGAGGAGTTCTGCAATACCTGGGTGTAAGTATCTCCACTCACCTATCTATCGGTCTTAATATACTGAGTGGAGTAACGAGTCTCAAACAAATTCAATTGTTCTCACAAAAATCTTTACTTTTTAATTTAAGTCAAACAATTCTTAATACAATTGTCAGCGTAATATTACGATACAGTTCCCTCAACTTTAACAGATTCGATACCTACAAGCTCGACTGAGCTGTACTGCACTCAGGACGATGAGATGATCGGTCTCTTCGTAAGTGAGGGTTCTCGCTGACGTCTATCTTCACGGATATGTTTCCTCACTGCCGGCTAGCACCAAAGCCTCTGATTCCATCTTCTTTTATCCTTCTTTAGTGGTATGAACAGCACGTGATCGCTGGCAGGATTGTCCTCTTCGACCTGTCACAGAATCCTTCAAGGGTATCGAGAATTGCTGTGGCTTGATGTGTGATGCATAATTCATAGAATCATGGAATCATAGAATGATTACAGCACAGAAGGAGGCCATTCAGCCGGTCGAGCCAGTGCCGGCTCTCTACAAGAGCACTTCAGCTAGTTCCACTCGCCCGCCCTTTCCCCGTAGCTGTGCAAATTTTTTCCTTCAGGTACTTATCCAATTCCCTTTTGAAAGCTACGATTGAGTCTGCCTCCACCACCCTCTCAGGCAGTGCATTCCAGATCCTAACCACTCGCTGCATAAAAAAGTTTTTCCTCATGTCGCCTTTGGTTCTTCTGCCAATCACCTTAAATCTGTGTCCTCTGGTTCTCGACCCTTCCGCCAATGGGAACAGTTTCTCTCTATCTACTCTGTCCAGACCACTCATGATTTTGGACACCTCTATCAAATCTCCTCTCAACCTTTTGTGCTCTAAGGAGAATAACCCCAGCTTCTCCAGTCTATCCATGTAACTGAAGTCCCTCATCCCTGGAACCATTCTCGTAAATCTTTTCTGCACCCTCTCTAAGGCCTTCACATCCTTCCTAAAGTGCTGTGCCCAGAATTGGACAGAATATTCCAGTTGAGGCCAAACCAGTGTTTTATAAAGCTTGTTGTAAATTGTTTTAATGGCCCAGAAATTGGACTTCGATGGTTGCCGCGGGGGTAAGGATCCCCCGCGATATCGCACTCCGCGCCTACCTTTATGGTTTTGGCCCACACGAACTTCAGTTCCTGGGCCTCTCCCTGGTGCCGGCGCGCAGTGTGTGCGTGTCCCAGAGGCGCAGTTAGTTCGATGCGACCTCTGGGATCACGTGGGCCAGTTAGAGCCAATGGCAGCACACCATCTTTCATTCATAGTTTTGACAGAAGAACTGTCAAAACTATGAATACAACTTGCCCCCAAAAGAACAGCTAAACCTCAATTAAATTTAAAAAAAAACATCACATTAATAAAATAACTATAGTTAAATAAATTAACCACTTTAAACAAAAATTTAAATTAAAAAAAAATTTAAATTCTTTTTAAAAGTTATAAAAATAAACTTACCTTTCTTTAAAGTCTCTAAAAAAGATAAACCTGTTGAAAAAAATTGAAAATAATACTTAATTAACTACTTACCTTGTTAAAAGGGGGTCTTACGCCTCCTTTTTCATGTGTAAAATATCCAATACTTACCCTCGCGTTCCAACCTGAAAAAAAACCTAAGTGCGCTGCGTGCGCACAGCCTGTAGTGCGCACGCGGATCACTTAGGAACCGGCCCCTTCGCAATATCGGAAGTGCCGGTTTCCCGCGCATGCGCAGTGCATGCAAGAAACCGGCACTTCGGGACCGAATACGGGTGAGTTCACAGTTCGTACTCTCCCGTATTCGGCCGAATTTCTGGGCCAATGTGTTGTTATAATGGGGGAAAGATTCAGTTGCTTTGTGCCTCCCGTTAGCGGCCCTGACCCGAGGGGGCGCTAACGGGGTGCAAAGCACCTATTGCCCAGGCGTGGCGCTGCTGACGCCTCCCACAAAATTCAGCAGGAGGTTAGCGGCAGGTGGTAGCCGGTAGCGCCCCGCGGCACTGCGCCTCCGATGATTACATCATCGCCGTGCGCAGTGTCCCGTTTGCTCCCTGGCCGCAAACTTAGCTCGCGCCCCCTGACTACCGCCGGACGCTATGTCCGGCAGGGCCAGGGTGCCGTGTTTGCGGCCGTAGCCGCGTAAATTAAAGGGCAGGTGCCGGGTGGCCATTTTTTTTGGGCCGCCTGCTGGCACCTGCCCCCTCTCGCCGCCTCCTGCGGGGTGCCGGCTGTGATCCGTCAGTGCGGCACTCCTCTTGAGTGCCGGGCTCTTTTGCCGACATCCCGCTCCCCGGTGGTCCAGCATGGCCCCGGTGCATGCTGCGCTAGGCCCCACCCCTTTAATCAGGGGAGGGAGGCCTGCAGTACCGCGCCGCTATGTGCCGGTGTGTGTGGCGCTGCTGCACGTAGCGCCGCAATATTGAGTGGGAGCACCCCAAGAGGGAGGGGGAGCGCTTCCAGTAGCGCCCCGCCTCCTGCTTGGGACGCTACCATTCAAGTTCAGGTACAGGGGCGCTAACTTTTTCAGATGTAGCGCCCCGGCGAAGTTATTGCCTCAAAGGGGGCACGAGCCAATTTTTGCAATTCTACCCTACAAAAAGGGCTTCTAATAGAAATCCCTGATAAGGAAGGAGAGCCAGGGAGGAGACTGTAGGAGGAGAAGGAAGACAGATTTATCAACAGCTGATTCCACTTCCCTCTGAGATCTATGAATAAAGAATATGCCCTTTAAACCATGACCCCAAACTATGAACAGTCACCATTTACATCACCAGACATTGTAACACAAATTTCTCTTTAACGTGCACCGATTAATTTTTTTTTTGTTCATTGTGCTTCCCTTTGGTGCCTTTCTGTGCTTTCCTTAATCCCTTTCTGAAGCTCTGTCAATGTGCAGCCTGAGGACCAGGGGTCCCAGAAATAGTTAGCTGCACATTGGGATTGTGAGCCTCATGAGACCGAGCGAGCTCTGGTCTTGAGGCTCCTGAGTTCCTGGGGGACCCTGCAGCAGGCTGCATTGCCACTGCCAGTCCATAGGGAGCCTGGTCCTGTCTCCTGTCAGCGGGCATCTGAGGGTGCTAACTAGAGAGCTCATATGATTTGTCATCAGGAATGAGGGCAGAGTCCAACCATGCCACTGGTTGGCAGACAGGAAGCAAAGAGTTGAAATAAACGGGTCTTTTTCCGAGTGGCAGGCAGTGACTAGTGGGGTACCGCAGGGATCGGTGCTTGTACCCCAGCTATTCACAATATATATTAATGATCTAGATGAGGGAACTAGATGTAATATCTCCAAGTTTGCAGACGACACAAAGCTGGGTGGGCGTGTGTGTTGTGAGGAGGATACAGAGAAACTCCAGTATGATTTGGACAGGTTGGGTGATTGGGCAGATGCAGTACAATGTGGATAAATGCAAGGTTATCCACTTTGGTGGCAAAAACAGGAAGACAGATTATTATCTGAACGGCAATAGATTGGGAAAAGGGGAAGTGCAACGAGATCTGGGAGTCCTTGTGCACTAGTCGCTGAAGGTAAGCATGCAGGTGCAGCAGGCGGTTAAGAAGGCAAATGGTATGTTGGCCTTCATAGCGAGAGGATTCGAGTACAGGAGCAAGGATGTCTTGCTGCAGTTGTACAAGGCCTTGGTGAGACCACACCTTGAGTATTGTGTGCAGTTTTGGTCGTCTTATCTGAGGAAGGAAGTTCTTGCCATGGAGGGAGTGCAGCGAAGATTTACCAGACTGATACCTGGGATGGCAGGAATGACGTATGAAGAGAGATTGGGTCGATTAGGCTTATATTCGCTAGAGTTTAGAAGAATGAGACGGGATCTCATTGAAACTTATAAAATTCTAACAGGACTAGACAGACTAGATGCAGGAAGGATGTTCCCGATGGCGGGGGAGTCCAGAACCAGGGGTCACAGTCTAAGGATAAGGGGTAAGCCATTTAGGACTGAGATGAGGAGGAATTTCTTCACCCAGAGAGTGGTGAACCTGTGGAATTCTCTACCACAGAAGGCCATTGAGGCCAATTCATTAAATATATTCAAGAAGGAGATAGATATATTTCTTAAGGCTAAAGGGATCAAGGGATATGGGGAGAATGCAGGGACAGGGTACTGAATTTGGATGATCAGCCATGATCGCATTAAATGGCGGAGCAGGCTCGAGGGGCCGAATGGCCTACTCCTGCTCCTATCTTCTATGCTTCTATGCTTGTGGATCCTGGATCTGACCACCCACTGATCAGCAGAAGGACACACCTAATGGTGGCAGTTAGATCTTACGGACCCTAAGAGCTCATGCTCTGAAGCTCTCAGAAGTGACTTTCCACGCAGTCCCCCAGGGCCTGAAGGCCAGTGGCAAATGCTCCACATTGGAGGCACTGATAGGTCAGGAGGCCTCTTTATTACGGGGATGGATGTAGGTGTTCCTTGTGCTGCCACACACTCTTGGTAGGGCTGCATTGGGTTGAAAACATCTGAGATGTTACCACAAAGGATGGCATTGGACATGATGCCCCGGCCACCTACCTCAAGTCCTGGTAGATGGTCTTCACAGTCTCCATGTGAGTGTGATGCTCATCCAGAAGCTTTTATTTAGAGCAGAACCCATCCTTCAGGAATTGGGCGAATCCGGCAACAATTCCTGAGACCCATAAAAAAGTGCAGCTCCCATGTTCTTGGAACAAGTTGAATCAGGGCTTTATATTCCTAAATGGACCCACGTTTATTTCTTAAGAGAACAGCAGAACAGGGTCTTGACTGCACTTCTACAACATAAAAGCCTCTCTACTGAGGGAGTACTGCACTGTGAGAAGGGCCATCTTTCAGATGAGACGTTAAACTGCTCTCTCAGGTGGACATAAAAGATCCCATGGCACTATTCGAAGAAGAGCAGGAGTTCTCCCCAGTGTCCTGGCCAATATTTATCCCTCAACCTACATCACTAAAAACAGATTACGTGGTCATTATCACACTGCTGTTTGTGGGACCTTGCTGTGTGCAAATTGGCTGCTGCGATTCCTACATTACAGCATTACATTCAAAATTACTTCATTGGCTTTAAAGCGCTTTGGGATGTCCTGAGATTGTAAATGACAACAACAACAACAACATGTATTTAAATAGTGCCTTTAACGTAGTAAAACATCCCAAGACGCTTCACAGGAGTATTATAAAACAAAAATTTGACACCGAGTCACATAAGGAGAAATTAGGGCAAATGGGTCAAAGAGGTAGGTTTTAAGGAGCGTCTTAAAGGAGGAAAGAGAGGTAGCGAGGCGGAGAGGTTTAGGCAGGGAATTCCAGAGCTTAGGGCCCAGGCAACAGAAGGCACGGCCACCAATGGTTGAGCGATTATAATCAGGGATGCTCAAGAGGGCAGAATTAGAGCGCAGATATCTCGGGGGTTGTGGGGCTGGAGGAGATTACAGAGATAGGGAGGGATGAGGCCGTGGAGGGATTTGAAAACAAGGATGAGAATTTTGAAATTGAGATGTTGCTTAACTGGGAGCCAATGTAGGTCAGCGAGCATAGGGGTGTTGGGTGAACAGGACTTGGTGCGAGTTAGGATACGGGCAGCCAAGTTTTGGATGACCTCAGGTTTATGTAGGGTAGAATGTGGGAGACCAACCAGGAGTGCGTTGGAATAGTCAAGTCTAGAGGTAACAAAGGCATGGATGAAGGTTTCAGCAGCGGATGAGCTGAGGCAGGGGCGGAGACGGGTGATGTTACGGAGGTGGAAATAGGCGGTCTTTGTTATGCTGCGGATGTGGTCGGAAGCTCATTTCAGGATCAAATATGACACCAAGGTTGCGAACAGTCTGGTTCAGCCTCAGACAGATGTTAGGGAGAGGGATGGAGTCAGTGGTTAGGGAACGGAGTTTGTGGCGGGGACCGAAAACAATGGCTTCGGTCTTTGAGAAAATTTCTGCTCATCCAGAACTGGATGTCAGACAAGCAGTCTGACAATTTAGAGACTGGGGGGGGGTCACGAGAAGTGGTAGTGAGGTAGAGCTGGGTGTCGTCAGCACACATGTGGAAACTGACGCTGTGATTTCGGATGATGTCACCAAGGAGCAGCATGCAGATGAGAAATAGGAGGGGGCCAAGGATAGATCCTTGGGGGACACCAGAGGTAACGATGCAGGAGCGGGAAGAGAAGTCGTTGCAGGTGATTCTCTGATTATGATTAGATAGATAAGAATGGAACCAGGTGAGTGCAGTCCCACCCAGCTGGGCGATGGTGGAGAGGTGCCGGAGAAGGATGGAATGGTCAACCGTGTCAAAGGCTGCAGACAATTCGAGAAGGTCGAGGAGCGATAGTTTCCCTTTGTCACAGTCACAAAGGATGTCATTTGTGACTTTGATGAGATCCATTTTGGTACTGTGGCAAGGGCGGAAATCTGATTGGAGGGATTGAAATATGGATTGTGGGAAAGATGGGTATGGATTTGGGGGGCGACAACACATTCAAGGACTATTGGAGAGGAAAGGGAGGTTGGAGATGGGGCGGTAGTTTGCAAGGATGGAGGGGTTAAGGGTTGTTTTTTTGAGGAGAGGGGTGATGACGGCAGGTTTGAGGGAGGGGGGACAGTACCTGAGGAGAGAGAACCATTAACAATATCAGCTAACATGGGAGCCAGAAAAGGAAGTTGGGTGGTCAGCAGTTTGGTGGGAGTAGAGTCGAGGGAGCAGGAGGTGGGTCTCATGGACAAGATGAGCGCGGAGAGGTCATGAGGGGAGATTGGAGAGAAACTGGAGAAAGATGCGAGTTTAGGGCTAGGGCAGGGGGGATCCTTGGGGAAACCTTCGAGGAAGTTTGGCCTGGTGGGCATGGGGAAGGAAGGGAAGTGGCAGACACTATAAATATCTTCCTTTCTTGTTTCTTCTTCAGGTAACCTTTATGATTAGGAATGAAATAGGCCGGAATTTTCACCTAAAAAATGGGTGGGTTTGGAACGTGGGGCAGTTAAATTGCTACGATTGGGATTCCCGATCTGATCCCGCCTCCAACCCACCCACTTCCGGTTTTAACAGAGGCGGGACAGGGCGAGTGACCAACCCGCTCCCAGGGGGCGGTACAGCAATTTAAATATTGTAATGAGTCTGGAAGCCTTTTTTTTCACCTGCATTTTGAATTTAACTGCCTGTGGACAGGTTTCACACAATTCGTGAAACCCGGCAGATAAATCAAGGCGGGGACTGCTGGATCCAGGAGGAAAGTGCCTTTATACATACCTCCTGGATCCAGGGTCCCGACTATACCCACCCCCCGCGACTGGAGACCCCACCATGAGGCTTCCCACCGCACCCCACCGATGATGCTAAGGCCATCCACATCCCTCCTGTGCTGGCCCCAATCCTCTCTCCCCCCCGCTGATCCCCGACCCCCTCAATGCCCGATCCTCCCCCCGTCTCCGATCCCCAATCACCCCGATCCCTGATTCTCCCCGCCGATCCCTGACCCCCCATCCCGCCGACCCCCGAACCAGCCAACCCCCCAGCCCCCCCGTTGATCCCCGACCCCCTCGATGCCCGATCCTTCCCTCCCCCCCGCCTATCCCCAATCACCCTGATTCTCGGCTGACACCCCACCTCCAATCCCCGATCCCCCAATCCTCGATCTTCCCCCACCGCTGATCCCTAATCACCACGATCCCCGATTCTCCCCCCCGATCCCCGACACCCCCATCCCGCCGATCCCCGAAACAGCCAATCGCTGCACCCCCAACCGAGCCAGCTGGTCCCCAACCCCTCCCCCCACGATCCCTCCCCCGGACCGTCACCTCGCTCCCTCTCCGTATCTGAGGGCTACCCGCCCACAGCCAGCCAGCCCCTCAGTCTGTCTGGCTGCGGGTGGGAATCCGAGGCCTCACGTACAAATCAGGCCCTGCCGTTAAAGTGAGAAGAGCCTGCGGGAAACCCGGCCTCCCGGAGGCCCCCAATCCACCCGGAGTCCCCCCGCCCCCAATCCACCCGGAGTCCCCCCTCCCCCAATCCCCCCGGAGTCCCCCCACCCCCAATCCACCCGGAGTCCCCCCGCCCCCAATCCACCCGGAGTCCCCCCGCCCCCAATCCACCCGGAGTCCCCCCACCCCCAATCCACCCACCCCCAATCCACCCGTAGTCCCCCCACCCCCAATCCACCCGCCCCCGCCCCCAATCCACCCGGAGTCCCCCCACCCCCAATCCACCCGGAGTCCCCCCACCCCCAATCCACCCAGAGTCTCGCCGCCCCTTTTCCACCCGGAGTCTCCCCGCCCCCAATCCACCCCGAGTCCCCCCGCCCCCAATCCACCCGGAGTCCCCCTGCCCCCAATCCACCCGGAGTCCCCCCGCCCCCAATCCACCCGGAGTCCCCCCGCCCCCAATCCACCCGGAGTCCCCCCGCCCACAATCCACCCGGAGTCCCCCCACCCCCAATCCACCCGGAGTCCCCCCGCCCCCAATCCACCTGCCCCCCGCCCCCAATCCACCCGGAGACCCCCCGCCCCCAATCCACCCGGAGTCCCCCCGCCCCCAATTCACCTACCTGGAGAAAATTCCGACCATAATGATTATTCCAGATTGAAACTCATGACTTTCTCCAGAAGTTCATTATATTGATGTAAAATAGTGAGAAGCATTTTTTAATGTAACTGAACAGTACCAGCTACAGACAGCGCACTTAACAGTAAATTACTGTGTGCCATTAACACCTCTGTAAATGCCAATCTAAATGGGTCAGTTTAACACCTCATTAGTCACTTACTAGCAGAATCTAGCCAGTGGAAATGTCATATCATGTAAATTCTGACTTGAGCTTCTCCCATTACAAGTACAAACAATGTTTGTTTTAATGAATAAATTAACTTTTGTTCTGCCGTGCACTTAATTCGTGTAATTGTTATGATAAGGGCACTCTCCCAATGGCAAAAGGATCCATAAGCAAACTGAGCCTCTTTGTGACTGGGATAGAGAGCTACAGGACTGACAATAATCCATTAACCACGGTATAATGCACCAGAGCTCATCTGGGATGCAAACCACATTCGCCCGCCGCTCCAAAAGTCAGTAAATATCATGCTGTCAGACTGTTACATTCAGACTAAAACTAATAATCAGATTTATTTACAAATAAGATAATTACACAGGAGCAGTAAGGCTCAGCAGGTTACTGATGGTGCAAGTACTTAGTAAACATTAAAGTAGAATCAGCCCGTAAGAATTTTTTTAAATATCTTCCTCGGAATGTATATTTTCCACAAACTTGCTGATAGAAGGTTTGTACAGAGTGTATGTTCAATTCCAAAAATGGTATCAAATTGAATTAAACTGAAATAAATTGGACTCGAGATATGTGAATAGTCTGCATCCTATTTTGCAACCCAAAATACCTCTGAATAAAGAGATGCCAATCAATCAAGTCCAATACACAATGATGTATTCTGTGCAAGAATCATTTAATGAGCAGCAGATGACAACTGTTGCAAACCTCACATATTTATGAAGTCTTTAACCAAGTATGCGCAGATTAGCACCTCAGACGGTGCTTCCACATCCTGCCCGATCAAAAGAGTATTGTCTGCATTCTCACACTCGAGCGCCAGGCTCCATCTTGTAGTTTAGTAAAGAAAGATAGCTTCCATCTTAACTCTTGTCAGTTCTGAAACTCATTTCTGCTGTTTACCTAAGGTCAAGTAGGGGGAAAAAAAATGGAAATCTTTCTTTGCCACACAATGGAAGATCTGCTTTTGGCACAGTAATGGCCACACAAGTGCTATTAAGCTTATTTTCCTATTGAGTAAGTGTGATGTCATCCACTTTGAATCTGACAAACACAAGTCAGATTATTTTCTATATAGTGAGAGACTAGGAGTTGTGGAAGCGCAAAGGGATTTGGTGTCCATGTGCACAGATCACTAAAATCTTGGGCACAATTACAAAAATCAATCAGAAGGGCTAATGGATTGTTATATCTAGGGGATTCGAATACAAAGGGGAGGAAGTTATGCTTCAGTTGTAAAGATCCTTGGTCATCTGGAGTACTGTGTTCTGCTTTGGGCACCGCACCTCAGGAAGGCTTGGAGGGGGAGCAGCGCAGATTCATTAGAATGATACCGAGGCTTAGAGGGTTAAATTATGAGGACAGGTTGGATAAACTTGGCTTGTATTCTCTTCAGTATTGAGGATGATCTAATCAAGGTGTTTAAAATGATAAAGGGATTCGATAGAGTAGATACGGAGAAACTGTTTCCTCTCGTTGCAAGGACAGAGGGATCAAGGACATTTTTTTTGAGGGGGTGGGGATGATGATGATGGAGGGAGTCTCCAGACTTGTGGTGGAACCTTACAAAACAACCGTTATATTTTACCTTCAATTTCTCAATCAATGTCACCTTTATTGACTCCTCACTTAGCACGTGCACCGAACAGCAACAATCTTCCTCGTGGTCTCCCTCCCTCGTTTTCATCCTTCCTGTCCTGTGGCAATTCTTGCTGGGGTACAACACCATGGGCTGTTGGTGCCCTCCAGTACCTTGCCCAAACAGTTCTTCTTCATATATCACCCTCACCATCAGCAAGCTAATCTGCCACGATTAAATAATTCCAGATTTCACTCAAACCACAAGCAGTTGAGATATTTTGGGGTCCTTTTTATAATTATGTAATGTCAGATGAATTCATTTCAATTCAAGAAAGAGTGAAAGACTTGCATTTCTATAGCGCCTTTCACGGCCTCAGGATGTCTCAAAGCTCTTCACAGCCAATGAAGCACTTTTGAAGTGTAGTCACTGTTGTAATGTAGGAAACGCAGCAGCCAATTGGCGCACAGCAAGATTCCACAAACAGTAATGTGATAATGGCCAGATAATCTGTTTTAGTGATGTTGTCTGAGGGATAAATATTGGCCAGGACTGGTGAGAACTCCCCTGCTCTTCTTCGAATAGTGGCCATGGGATCTTTTACATCCACCTGAGAGGGCAGACAGGGCCTCGGTTTAACGTCTCATCCGAATTCCGGCACCTCTGACTGTGCCACACTCCCTCAGTACTGCACTGGATTGTATGAAGGTGCTGACTCTTGCTGGGGCCAGATTCCCAGATGTTAGTTGCCCACCAACAAGTGGCCATTCTTCATGTGCGAGCCCAGACAGTGTGTGTTAGCCAGAGATTCGCCCGGTGGAAGCATCAGAGCCAGCCCAATCGTGTTCTCAGTCCACACGTGCACCTTTTCTAGTGGGATCACTGGGTCAGGATCAGGAACCTTGGCTTATTTTCTTCACCAGAGACCATTTGTTGTGCCCAACTGTTCTGGGCCATGGTGAATTTTGCGACGAAGCTACTGGGGAAGCTAGCTATGAAATTTTGATGATTTACTGTTGCAGTGTCTTGACACGGACACATGATATTATTAATCAGGACTCTTTAATACTAAACTTTAAAGACTTGCCAGGCTAGGTCACGTTCTAAGTAACTGAAGCACAGGAAAGAACAGATAGAGGGAAAAAATATAGAGGAAATGGTACTGGCTCCTCAGGGCTGTCAGGTAGAAATACTAACCATCTCTTCAACTACACCCGCTATAATCAGCAGCAGTGCCAAACTGGCAGAGTACAAACAAACTGGTGTCAAATATTAGCAAAACTGAGCAAGTGTCGTTTGGTTCTCGATTTGCGAATATGTGTCACTGTCGCCTCCCATTAATACTGGGGTACCAAACCAAGGACAGAGCTCTGTGATCCCTTAATTGTCAGCCTTGGCTCCGTGTCAGCACACTTGTCTCTGAATTAGGAGGTCGTGGGTTCGAGGACTTGGCTACATAATCCATGCTGGCACTTGAGTGTAGCACTGAGGGAGTGCTGCACTGTCGAGGGTGCTGTCTTTTGGATGAGACGTTAAACCGAGGCTCTCAGGTGGATGCAAAAGCACTATTCGAAGAAGAGCAGGTGAGTTCTCCCCGGTGTCCTGGCCAACAATTATCCTTCAACCAGCAACAGTAAAACAGATGATCTGGCCATTATCTCATTGCTGTTTGTGGGACCTTGCTGTGCACAGATTGGCTGCAGTGTTTCCTACATTACAACAGTGACTGCACTTCAAAATTACTTCATTGCCTGTGAAGTGCTTGGGGACGTCCTGAGGATGTGCAAGATGCTATATAAATGCAAGGCCTTTCTTTCTTTAATTGACAATGTGGCCACCAAATCTCTATGACTCTATAAACTTGCAGGGCTACGGGGATAGAGCAGGGGAATGGGACTGACTGGATTGCTCTACAGAGAGGCGCACGGAATTGATGGGCCGAATGGCCTCCTTCTGTGCCGTTATGACTCTATGGGCTCGATTTTGTCACTGGGGCGGGCTGGGGTCGTGTCATCCACTTTTCGTGTTAGCCACCCGACTCCAATTGGATGTGGGAGAATTATGCGATTTTCCCATAATTGGGCAATTGAGTTCCAGCATGTGGGAACCCGTGACGCAATTAGTTTTTTCAGTCTGAAAGTCGCCTCTGATGATGTCATCATTGCTGCTGCATTTAAGGTCTGCAAAGACTGCCAACCTTTTGGCCTTTGCTGTGAGAGGGACCTGGAGGCAAAATGAGCAGCAGGACACCTAAGTCTGCTCCCAAATTTATTTTACCACCACCACCACTTACTACTCCAGGCTCCAAACCTCCACAACAATGGTTATGACTGCTAAAAGTTACCCCAGAATGATGATTGATCAAATCTCCTTCTTAATGGTGGACCTGCAGCTGATAGTCAGCAATCCAAGTGTGCTACCGCCAGGTTTCACCGTCGTGTTTCAGAGGAGGCGTGCATCACGTTGGAAAAGTGTTAAAATCAGAAAGGCCTCTCAAAATGGGATTATAGAGGCAATTAAGTGGTTGTTAAGGGCCTTAAGGGGCTATCACGCCTCTTGGAGGCGGGACGGAAATGGGATCAGAAACCACGCATTTGGGAAAATTGCTCGGAGGCGGGATGGAGGCGGGGTCGGGCCCGCCCACCATTTTTTGCAATTTTAACACCCCACACGCCTCCATTCCCGCCTCCTCGGGCCTGGCAAAATCGAGCCGTATGACACTAAATGACAGTACAGATTTCAGAGACAATGTTATAAAGTAAATGAGGAAACAGGATCAATCTAAACAAACAGTTTTTCCTGACAGATGTAAAGGCAGGAATGTAAATATTGTTTGAGGTAGCACCAGCTGCCATTTTGTCTGCCTGTGGGTTCCTTGTGGATCCCAGTGATGTGGTTACTTGATTTCTGATCTGTCCGAGATCTTCGCAGCCACCAGTGACGGTATGATGGATCAGAAAAGGAAGTGATGTTCGGAAGTCACAATTCAGCCACGGAGATGCAAGCAGGTACTTGTGCAGCTCTTTGCTGCTGCCGGTGACTCTGGCCTGCAACGTTCCTGGAGCCTCAGGGCGTCTCTGTGCCAGTGAACGTGCGAATGCCGCATTTTAACCTTACAAGTGCTGTCACAGACGGGAGCCCCAGCTCCAGCTCCAGAGATGTACCATGAGGTGAACAAGTACTTCTGGAGCAGCCGAGAGCCGAGCAGAGGCGGCAGCGCCGCACCAGCAATGTAAACACCGCCCCTGACGGGACCGTTTCACCTGGCCACAAGTCGTTTTCCCGTAGGTAAACTGCATGGACCTTGTCCAACCATTGAGGAAAGGGTCACCAGCCAAATATCACAAAAAAAACTGCACACGTGCATCAGGAGCCAAGCCCATCAGGGAATAACTGGTGCTCAACAACATTTTGCAACATAATTGGAACAGAAGTTTATCCTTCTCTGGTACAGAGCCTTGGCCAGACCCCACCTGGAGCACTGTGTTCAGTTCTGGGCCCCGCACCTCAGGAAGGTTACATTAGCCTTGGAGAGGGTGCAGCACCAATTCGCCAGAATGTTACTGGGCCTTAGAGGGTTAACTTATGAGGACAGGTTGCATAAACGCGGCTTGTGTTCCCTTGAATTCAGGAGATTTGAGGGCTGATCTAATCGGGGTGTTTAAAAATGTTCAACGGATTCGAGATGGTAGCGACAGAGAGACAATTTCCTCTTATGGGGGGTATCAAGAACAAAGGGGATATAATCGCAAAATTAGAGCTGGGCCAATCAGGAGCGAAATCAGGAAGCACTTTTTTCACACAAAGGGTAGCGGAAATCTGCAACTCTCTCCCCCCAACAGTCTGTGCAGGCTGGGGGTCAATTGGAGCTTTCAACACTGAGATCGATAGATTTTCACTGGGTAAGGGTATCAAGGGATATGGAGCAAGGCAGGAGTTGAGATGCAGGCCAGCTGTGATCTGACTGAATGGCAGAAAGCAGGCTCGAGGGCCTGAATGGCCTCCCCCTGTTCCTCTGCTTTCATGGTTTGAAGTGGAACAGCTCCAAAGGCATTTTTATTCCCGCTTATGTTTGCTCGCCTTGATTTCCGGGCACCTGGGCAATTGGTTTTCTTTGGTGTTTATTGACAGTGCAGGGCGAATGCTTCAAGTGGTATTGAGTGGCTGTGATGAGTGGATCAGGAGCGTGCAGATGCAAGTTGGCCTGCACTCTAGTTTACACAGACTTGAACCCTAGCCCCAGCTTGAGTTCAGTGAAATGATCTGCTGTAGTTACAATCAATAACGCTTTTGTAATTCGATGTCCAGGCTATACCTAAATAATGAGTCAAAAAATGTTTCTACCTACTCTAACTCTTTCATATGTATAAAAAACAATCAATTTTATTGGCTTCATCTGTCCTGAATGTTGCCAGCACCATAAAATTACAATCGATAGCTCGGGACTCCCGACAGAGCTGTCAACTTTGGACAAATCCAGGGTGTGAAATAGTCAGTCGTGAAGCATATAACTTAGACAAAGCCTTAGGCCTAAATTATCAACGTAGTTAAAAGCAGCAAAATACATCTGTCCGATGATCCACAATGGGTGGCCAAATGACATTAATGTCTTCTTTTACTCTCTACTTTCTTATTCTTTTCCAACAGTGACAGCTTGCATTCATATGGCGCCTTTATAGTGAAAACAAAAATTTGTCCCAAGGTGCTTAACTCTGAAAATAGATAGGGAATGGACATCAAAGAGGAGAGAGAGTGAGGGTAGGAGGCCTGACCAAAAGCTTGGCTGAAAAGATGGGTTTTGAGTAGATTTTTAAAGGTGAGGTGGAGCTTTAAAGGTTATGGGAGGGAGTCTAGAGAGTTCTCGGGCTGAAGTGGCTGGAGGCTCTATCACCAGTAGTGGGTCAAAGGTGGGTGGGGGAATGTGCAAAAGGCCAGAGGCAGAAGAGCCTCTCAGGGCGGAACAGGCAGAGGATTGAGCTGTGGAGGGAATGGAGGAGGAGCATTTTAAGTTTAATGCATCTGGGGAATGGGGAGCCAGTGTAGGTCAGTGAGGATATGAGTGATGGGCAAGCACGACAGTGCAGCACAGGATAGGGGCAGCTGAGGTTTGGACTAGTTGGAGTGTACAGAGGTTGGAGGATGGGAGGCCAGCAAGGAGAGCATTGGAATAAACAAGTCTGGAGGTGACAAAATCATGGATAAGGGTTTCAGGGGCAGAGAGACTGGGGTAGGGGTTGAGGTTAACTATGCTGCAAAAGTGGAAATAAGTGATTTTGGTGACGGACAAAATGTGGGATTTGGAGCTCAGCTCAAGGTTGAGCAGAACATGAAGGTATGGCACAGCTTTGCTCCATCTGAGCGTGTGAATGGTATCAGTGGCAAGGGAATGGAGTCTATGGCAGGGGCAGAGAACGATGCCTTTGGTCTTCCCAGCAGTTAGTTGAAGAAAGTTATGACTCATCCCTTCCTTGATGTCAGCGAGGAAGTCTGATAAGCATGGAGGCGAACGTGATAATTGAGAGAGGAGGTGGGGAGGTAGAGCTGGGTGTCATTTGACCCTGTGTCTGCAAATTGAGTCATCAAGAGGTAACCTTTTGATGAGGAGAGAGCCAAGATTCGATCCTTGGGCGACTCTGGAGATGATGGTGGGAAGAGAAGCCATTGCTGGAGATATGCTGACTACATTCGGAGAGATAGGAGGGGCGTGGAACCACTCAAGGGTAGTCCCACAGAACTGGAGAGTGGAGGAAAGAAGTGGAGCAGTGCGGTTGACCCTATTAAGCTCTGCGGTGAGGTCGAGGAGGACAAGGGCGGATAATGCACAAGGGTCACAGTCACAGAGGGCGTAGTGTGTGACTGTGGTCCAGAGATTCTTGATGCTGTGAGAAGGGTTGAAATTAGACAGAAGCGATTCGAACAGGGAATTTTGAGTGAGGTGGCAGAAAGCTGGGAAGCTACACCATGCTCAAGGTGCTTGGAGAAGACTGGGGTGTCGTTGGAGAGCACAGGCATTGAGGGTGAGTTTTTCGAGGAGCAGTTGCTGATGGCGGTTTTGAAAGGGAAAAGTATTTGTCTTGTTTTCTTCTCTGGCACCCGTTTTCTATATTTTCCTTTCTCTTTCCACTCACCAAATGGCCGTGGGATTTGCCGATACATTCTCACTGAGACTGAGCAAAAAACACGATAATGGCAGGGCTCTCCCAGCATTCCTAATGGAATTCCTCCATTAAACTATAGGACCTATAGCTTTACTATGGCTATGAAACCTCGGCTTGCTCTGCTATCATGGCATGGTCCTGCAAGAGATAGTTCTCAGAAAGCCAGCATGCAGCAGACGCAGGAGAGATCATGAACCTGAGGCGGGAGCCTGGCAGGAATCTCCGGCACGAGATTCCACCTTGCGAGAAGGTTGGTAGGCCAGCTTTCCTGTCAGGCATTTAGTATTGCAGCTAATCCCTGAGTTTAAAAAGAACCGGAGTTAATTCAACACAAGGAACTTGTGGCTCCTTGAATACTTCAAATCTGCAGCCTGTGTTATAAGATTCCCTCCACAACCCTATTGAGTTTAAAAAGAACCGGAGTTAATTCAACACAAGGAACTTGTGGCTCCTTGAATACTTCAAATCTGCAGCCTGTGTTATAAGATTCCCTCCACAACCCTATTGTCTGCTACCTTCTCCACTCTTGCATGCCCTTCTGCACCCATCAGTCCTCTAACACTTCAAATCTACAGTTTGTATAAGATTCATTCTCAGCCGAAGCACCAGAGTAAGTAAGTTAGGAACGTGTTATGATTATTTCTCGTATTCCTGATGAGATATTATTTGCATAATACCTGAGTCAAGCTGCGAGGACTCCTACTTCTGTGTTTCTGTTCTCTGCATGTATTTTATATTGTCAATGGACCCCTTTGTATATAAAATAGAAAGCGCTGGAAATGGACAGCAGATTGGTCAGCAGCTGCAAAGAGGCATTGCAGATAAAGGCTTCCACCGGGGACTTATCATCTGAACTGGTGAACACTCCCCGTGTCCTCTCTCCCCGTGTGAACACTCCCCGTGTCCTCTCTCCCCGTGTCCTCACTCCCCGTGTCCTCTCTCCCCGTGTCCACGCTCCCCGTGTCCTCTCTCCCCGTGTCCTCTCTCCCCGTGTCCTCACTCCCCGTGTCCTCTCTCCCCGTGTCCTCACTCCCCGTGTCCTCTCTCCCCGTGTCCTCACTCCCCGTGTCCTCTCTCCCCGTGTCCTCGCTCCCCGTGTCCTCTCTCCCCGTGTCCTCGCTCCCCGTGTCCTCTCTCCCCGTGTCCTCTCTCCCCGTGTCCACGCTCCCCGTGTCCTCTCTCCCCGTGTCCTCTTTCCCCGTGTCCTCACTCCCCGTGTCCTCTCTCCCCGTGTCCTCACTCCCCGTGTCCTCTCTCCCCGTGTCCTCGCTCCCCGTGTACTCTCTCCCCGTGTCCTCGCTCCCCGTGTCCTCTCTCCCCGTGTCCTCTCTCCCCGTGTCCTCACTCCCTGTGTCCTCTCTCCCCGTGTCCTCTCTCCCCGTGTCCTCTCTCCCCGTGTCCTCACACCCCGTGTCCACACTCCCCGTGTCCTCACTCCCCGTGTCCTCTCTCCCCGTGTCCTCGCTCCCTGTGTCCTCTCTCCCCGTGTCCTCTCTCCCCGTGTCCTCACTCCCTGTGTCCTCTCTCCCCGTGTCCTCTCTCCCCGTGTCCTCTCTCCCCGTGTCCTCACACCCCGTGTCCACACTCCCCGTGTCCACACTCCCCGTGTCCTCGCTCCCCGTGTGAACACTCCCTGTGTCCTCACTCCCCGTGTCCTCGCTCCCCGTGTCCTCGCTCCCCGTGTGAACACACCCCGTGTCCTCGCTCCCCGTGTCCTCGCTCCCCGTGTCCTCACACCCCGTGTCCTCACTCCCCGTGTCCACACTCCCCGTGTCCTCGCTCCCCGTGTGAACACACCCCGTGTCCTCGCTCCCCGTGTCCTCGCTCCCCGTGTCCTCACACCCCGTGTCCACACTCCCCGTGTCCTCGCTCCCCGTGTCCTCACTCCCCGTGTCCTCGCTCCCCGTGTCCTCACTCCCCGTGTCCTCGCTCCACGTGTCCTCGCTCCCCGTGTCGTCACTCCCCGTGTCCTCGTTCCCCGTGTCCTCACTCCCCGTGTGAACACTCCCCGTGTCCTCTTTCCCCGTGTCCTCTCTCCCCGTGTGAACACTCCCCGTGTCCTCAGTCCCCGTGTTCTCTCTTCCCGTGTCCTCACTCCCCGTGTCCTTACTCCCATATGAACACTCCCCGTGTCCTCGCTCCCCGGGTCCTCACTCCCCATGTGAAGAATCCCCGTGTCCTCACTCCCCGTGTCCTCACTCCCCATGTCCTCGCTCCCCGTGTCCTCACTCCCGGTGTGAACTCTCCCCTTGTCCTCGCTCCCCCTGTGGACACTCACCGTGTCTTTACTCCCCGTGTGAACACTCCCCGTGTCCTCGCTCCCCGTGCCCTCACTCCCCATGTCCTCACTCCCCGTGTCTTTACTCCCCGTGTGAACACTCTTCATGTGAACACTCCCCGTGCCCTCGCTCCCCGTGCCCTCGCTCCCCGTGTCCGCGCTCCCCGTGTGAACACATCCCGTGTCCTCAATCCCCGTGTCCTCACTCCCCATGTCCTCACTCCCCGTGTCCTCACTCCCCGTGTGAACACTCTCCATGTGAACACTCCCCGTGTCCTCGCTCCCCATGTCCTTACTCCCCATGTCCTCGCTCACCGTGTCCTCTCACCCCCAGTCCTCACTCCCCCTGTCCTCACTCTCCGTGTCCTCGCTCCCCGTGTCCTCACTCCTCATGTCCTAACTCCCCGTGTGAACACTCCCCAAGTGAACACTCCCCGTGTACTCACTCCCCGTGTTCTCGCTCCCCGTGTCCTCACTCCCCGTGTGAACACTCCCCGTGTGAACACTCCCCGTATCCTCGCGCCCCATGTCCTCACTCCCCATGTCCTCACTCCCCGTGTGAACACTCCCGTGTCCTCGCTCCCAGGGTCCTCACTCCCCGTGTCCTCACTCCCCGTATGAACACTCACCGTGTTCTTGCTCCCCGTGTCCTCGCTCCCCGTGTCCTTACTCCCCGTGTCCTCACTCCCCGTGTGAACACTCCCCATGTCCTCACTCCCCGTGTGAACACTCCCCGTGTCTTTACTCCACGTGCGAACACTCTTCATGTGAACACTCCCCGTGTCCTCGCTCCCCGTGTCCTCTCTCCCCGTGTCCTCACTCCTTGTCTCTTCATTCCCCGTGTCCTCTCTCCCCGTGTGAACACTCGCCGTGTCCTCACTCCCTGTGTGAACACTCCCCGTGTCCTCACTCCCCGTGTCCTCTCTCCCGTATCCTCGCTCCCCGTGTAAACACTCCCCGTATACTCGCGCCCCGTGTCCTCTCTCCCCGTGTCCTCTCGCAGAACATGAAGGTATGGCACAGCTTTGCTCCATCTGAGCGTGTGAATGGTATCAGTGGCAAGGGAATGGAGTCTATGGCAGGGGCAGAGAACGATGCCTTTGGTCTTCCCAGCAGTTAGTTGAAGAAAGTTATGACTCATCCCTTCCTTGATGTCAGCGAGGAAGTCTGATAAGCATGGAGGCGAACGTGATAATTGAGAGAGGAGGTGGGGAGGTAGAGCTGGGTGTCATTTGACCCTGTGTCTGCAAATTGAGTCATCAAGAGGTAACCTTTTGATGAGGAGAGAGCCAAGATTCGATCCTTGGGCGACTCTGGAGATGATGGTGGGAAGAGAAGCCATTGCTGGAGATATGCTGACTACATTCGGAGAGATAGGAGGGGCGTGGAACCACTCAAGGGTAGTCCCACAGAACTGGAGAGTGGAGGAAAGAAGTGGAGCAGTGCGGTTGACCCTATTAAGCTCTGCGGTGAGGTCGAGGAGGACAAGGGCGGATAATGCACAAGGGTCACAGTCACAGAGGGCGTAGTGTGTGACTGTGGTCCAGAGATTCTTGATGCTGTGAGAAGGGTTGAAATTAGACAGAAGCGATTCGAACAGGGAATTTTGAGTGAGGTGGCAGAAAGCTGGGAAGCTACACCATGCTCAAGGTGCTTGGAGAAGACTGGGGTGTCGTTGGAGAGCACAGGCATTGAGGGTGAGTTTTTCGAGGAGCAGTTGCTGATGGCGGTTTTGAAAGGGAAAAGTATTTGTCTTGTTTTCTTCTCTGGCACCCGTTTTCTATATTTTCCTTTCTCTTTCCACTCACCAAATGGCCGTGGGATTTGCCGATACATTCTCACTGAGACTGAGCAAAAAACACGATAATGGCAGGGCTCTCCCAGCATTCCTAATGGAATTCCTCCATTAAACTATAGGACCTATAGCTTTACTATGGCTATGAAACCTCGGCTTGCTCTGCTATCATGGCATGGTCCTGCAAGAGATAGTTCTCAGAAAGCCAGCATGCAGCAGGCGCAGGAGAGATCATGAACCTGAGGCGGGAGCCTGGCAGGAATCTCCGGCACGAGATTCCACCTTGCGAGAAGGTTGGTAGGCCAGCTTTCCTGTCAGGCATTTAGTATTGCAGCTAATCCCTGAGTTTAAAAAGAACCGGAGTTAATTCAACACAAGGAACTTGTGGCTCCTTGAATACTTCAAATCTGCAGCTTGTGTTATAAGATTCCCTCCACAACCCTATTGTCTGCTACATTCTCCACTCTTGCAAGCCCTTCTGCACCCATCAGTCCTCTAACACTTCAAATCTACAGTTTGTATAAGATTCATTCTCAGCCGAAGCACCAGAGTAAGTAAGTTAGGAACGTGTTATGATTATTTCTCGTATTCCTGATGAGATATTATTTGCATAATACCTGAGTCAAGCTGCGAGGACTCCTACTTCTGTGTTTCTGTTCTCTGCATGTATTTTATATTGTCAATGGACCCCTTTGTATATAAAATAGAAAGCGCTGGAAATGGACAGCAGATTGGTCAGCAGCTGCAAAGAGGCATTGCAGATAAAGGCTTCCACCGGGGACTTATCATCTGAACTGGTGAACACTCCCCGTGTCCTCTCTCCCCGTGTGAACACTCCCCGTGTCCTCTCTCCCCGTGTCCTCACTCCCCGTGTCCTCTCTCCCCGTGTCCACGCTCCCCGTGTCCTCTCTCCCCGTGTCCTCTCTCCCCGTGTCCTCACTCCCCGTGTCCTCTCTCCCCGTGTCCTCACTCCCCGTGTCCTCTCTCCCCGTGTCCTCACTCCCCGTGTCCTCTCTCCCCGTGTCCTCGCTCCCCGTGTCCTCTCTCCCCGTGTCCTCGCTCCCCGTGTCCTCTCTCCCCGTGTCCTCTCTCCCCGTGTCCACGCTCCCCGTGTCCTCTCTCCCCGTGTCCTCTTTCCCCGTGTCCTCACTCCCCGTGTCCTCTCTCCCCGTGTCCTCACTCCCCGTGTCCTCTCTCCCCGTGTCCTCGCTCCCCGTGTACTCTCTCCCCGTGTCCTCGCTCCCCGTGTCCTCTCTCCCCGTGTCCTCTCTCCCCGTGTCCTCACTCCCTGTGTCCTCTCTCCCCGTGTCCTCTCTCCCCGTGTCCTCTCTCCCCGTGTCCTCACACCCCGTGTCCACACTCCCCGTGTCCTCACTCCCCGTGTCCTCTCTCCCCGTGTCCTCGCTCCCTGTGTCCTCTCTCCCCGTGTCCTCTCTCCCCGTGTCCTCACTCCCTGTGTCCTCTCTCCCCGTGTCCTCTCTCCCCGTGTCCTCTCTCCCCGTGTCCTCACACCCCGTGTCCACACTCCCCGTGTCCACACTCCCCGTGTCCTCGCTCCCCGTGTGAACACTCCCTGTGTCCTCACTCCCCGTGTCCTCGCTCCCCGTGTCCTCGCTCCCCGTGTGAACACACCCCGTGTCCTCGCTCCCCGTGTCCTCGCTCCCCGTGTCCTCACACCCCGTGTCCTCACTCCCCGTGTCCACACTCCCCGTGTCCTCGCTCCCCGTGTGAACACACCCCGTGTCCTCGCTCCCCGTGTCCTCGCTCCCCGTGTCCTCACACCCCGTGTCCACACTCCCCGTGTCCTCGCTCCCCGTGTCCTCACTCCCCGTGTCCTCGCTCCCCGTGTCCTCACTCCCCGTGTCCTCGCTCCACGTGTCCTCGCTCCCCGTGTCGTCACTCCCCGTGTCCTCGTTCCCCGTGTCCTCACTCCCCGTGTGAACACTCCCCGTGTCCTCTTTCCCCGTGTCCTCTCTCCCCGTGTGAATACTCCCCGTGTCCTCAGTCCCCGTGTTCTCTCTTCCCGTGTCCTCACTCCCCGTGTCCTTACTCCCCATATGAACACTCCCCGTGTCCTCGCTCCCCGGGTCCTCACTCCCCATGTGAAGAATCCCCGTGTCCTCACTCCCCGTGTCCTCACTCCCCATGTCCTCGCTCCCCGTGTCCTCACTCCCGGTGTGAACTCTCCCCTTGTCCTCGCTCCCCCTGTGGACACTCACCGTGTCTTTACTCCCCGTGTGAACACTCCCCGTGTCCTCGCTCCCCGTGCCCTCACTCCCCATGTCCTCACTCCCCGTGTCTTTACTCCCCGTGTGAACACTCTTCATGTGAACACTCCCCGTGCCCTCGCTCCCCGTGCCCTCGCTCCCCGTGTCCGCGCTCCCCGTGTGAACACATCCCGTGTCCTCAATCCCCGTGTCCTCACTCCCCATGTCCTCACTCCCCGTGTCCTCACTCCCCGTGTGAACACTCTCCATGTGAACACTCCCCGTGTCCTCGCTCCCCATGTCCTTACTCCCCATGTCCTCGCTCACCGTGTCCTCTCACCCCCAGTCCTCACTCCCCCTGTCCTCACTCTCCGTGTCCTCGCTCCCCGTGTCCTCACTCCTCATGTCCTAACTCCCCGTGTGAACACTCCCCAAGTGAACACTCCCCGTGTACTCACTCCCCGTGTTCTCGCTCCCCGTGTCCTCACTCCCCGTGTGAACACTCCCCGTGTGAACACTCCCCGTATCCTCGCGCCCCATGTCCTCACTCCCCATGTCCTCACTCCCCGTGTGAACACTCCCGTGTCCTCGCTCCCAGGGTCCTCACTCCCCGTGTCCTCACTCCCCGTATGAACACTCACCGTGTTCTTGCTCCCCGTGTCCTCGCTCCCCGTGTCCTTACTCCCCGTGTCCTCACTCCCCGTGTGAACACTCCCCATGTCCTCACTCCCCGTGTGAACACTCCCCGTGTCTTTACTCCACGTGCGAACACTCTTCATGTGAACACTCCCCGTGTCCTCGCTCCCCGTGTCCTCTCTCCCCGTGTCCTCACTCCTTGTCTCTTCATTCCCCGTGTCCTCTCTCCCCGTGTGAACACTCGCCGTGTCCTCACTCCCTGTGTGAACACTCCCCGTGTCCTCACTCCCCGTGTCCTCTCTCCCGTATCCTCGCTCCCCGTGTAAACACTCCCCGTATACTCGCGCCCCGTGTCCTCTCTCCCCGTGTCCTCTCTCCCCGTGTCCTCTCTCCCCGTGTCCTCGCTCCCCGTGTCCTCTCTCCCCGTGTCCTCTCTCCCCGTGTCCTCACTCCCCGTGTCCTCTCTCCTCGTGTCCTCACTCCCCGAGTCCTCTCTCCCCGTGTCCTCGCTCCCCGTGTCCTCTCTCCCCGTGTCCTCTCTCCCCGTGTCCTCACTCCCCGTATCCTCTCTCCCCGTGTCCTCTCTCCCCGTGTCCTCACACCCCGTGTCCACACTCCCCGTGTCCTCACTCCCCGTGTCCACACTCCCCGTGTCCTCGCTCCCCGTGTGAACACACCCCGTGTCCTCACTCCCCGTGTCCTCACTCCCCATGTCCTCGCTCCCCGTGTGAACACTCCCCGTGTCCTCGCTCCCCGTGTCGTCACTCCCCGTGTCCTCGTTCCCCGTGTCCTCACTCCCCGTGTGAACACTCCCCGTGTCCTCTTTCCCCGTGTCCTCTCTCCCCGTGTGAACACTCCCCGTGTCCTCATTCCCCGTGTCCTCTCTTCACGTGTCCTCACTCCCCGTGTCCTCTCTCCCCGTTTAAACACTCCCCGTGTCCTCACTCCCTGTGTCCTTAATTCCCATATGAACACTCCCCGGGTCCTCACTCCCTGTGTCCTTAATTCCCATATGAACACTCCCCGGGTCCTCACTCCCCATGTGAAGAATCCCCGTGTCCACGCTCCCCGTGTGAACACACCCCGTGTCCTCACTCCCCGTGTCCTCACTCCCCATGTCCTCGCTCCCCGTGTCCTCACTCCCGGTGTGAACTCTCCCCTTGTCCTCGCTCCCCCTGTGGACACTCACCGTGTCTTTACTCCCCGTGTGAACACTCCCCGTGTCCTCGCTCCCCGTGTCCTCGCTCCCCGTGTCCGCGCTCCCCGTGTGAACACATCCCGTGTCCTCACTCCCCGTGTCCTCACTCCCCGTGTGAACACTCTCCATGTGAACACTCCTCGTGTCCTCGCTCCCCATGTCCTCGCTCCCCGTGTCCGCGCTCCCCGTGTGAAAACATCCCGTGTCCTCACTCCCCGTGTCCTCACTCCCCGTGTGAACACTCTCCATGTGAACACTCCCCGTGTCTTCGCTCCCCATGTCCTCGCTCCCCGTGCCCTCGCTCCTCGTGTCCGCGCTCCCCGTGTGAACACATCCCGTGTCCTCACTCCCCATGTCCTTACTCCCCATGTCCTCGCTCCCCGTGTCCTCACTCTCCGTGTCCTCGCTCCCCGTGTCCTCACTCCTCATGTCCTCACTCCCCGTGTGAACACTCCCCAAGTGAACACTCCCCGTGTACTCACTCCCCGTGTCCTCACTCCCCGTGTGAACACTCCCCGTATCCTCGCGCCCCATGTCCTTACTCCCCGTGTCCTCACTCCCCAAGTGAACACTCCCTGTGTACTCCCCGTTTCCTCGCTCCCCATGTCCTCACTCCCCATGTCCTCACTCCCCGTGTGAACACTCCCCATGTCCTCACTCCCCGTGTCCTCTCTCCCCGTGTCCTCACTCCACGTGTCCTCATCCCCGTGTGAACACTCCCCGTGTCTTTACTCCCCGTATGAACACTCTTCATGTGAACACTCCCCGTGTCCGCGCTCCCCGTGTGAACACATCCCGTGTCCTCACTCCCCGTGTCCTCACTCCCCGTGTGAACACTCTCCATGTGAACACTCCCCGTGTCTTCGCTCCCCATGTCCTCGCTCCCCGTGCCCTCGCTCCTCGTGTCCGCGCTCCCCGTGTGAACACATCCCGTGTCCTCACTCCCCATGTCCTTACTCCCCATGTCCTCGCTCCCCGTGTCCTCACTCTCCGTGTCCTCGCTCCCCGTGTCCTCACTCCTCATGTCCTCACTCCCCGTGTGAACACTCCCCAAGTGAACACTCCCCGTGTACTCACTCCCCGTGTCCTCACTCCCCGTGTGAACACTCCCCGTATCCTCGCGCCCCATGTCCTCACTCCCCGTATGAACACTCCCCGTGTCCTTGCTCCCCGTGTCCTCGCTCCCCGTGTCCTTACTCCCCGTGTCCTCACTCCCCAAGTGAACACTCCCTGTGTACTCCCCGTTTCCTCGCTCCCCATGTCCTCACTCCCCATGTCCTCACTCCCCGTGTGAACACTCCCCATGTCCTCACTCCCCGTGTCCTCTCTCCCCGTGTCCTCACTCCACGTGTCCTCATCCCCGTGTGAACACTCCCCGTGTCTTTACTCCCCGTGTGAACACTCTTCATGTGAACACTCCCCGTGTCCTCGCTCCCCATGTCCTCTCTCCCCGTGTCCTCATTCCTTGTCTCCTCATTCCCCGTGTCCTCTCTCCCTGTGTGAACACTCCCCGTGTCCTCACTCCCTGTGTGAACACTCCCTGTGTCCTCACTCCCCGTCTCCTCTCTCCCCGTATCCTCACTCCCCGTGTCCTCACTCCCCATGTGAACACTCCCCAAGAGAACACTCCCCGTGTACTCACTCCCTGTGTCCTTGCTCCCCGTGTTCTCACTCCCCGTGTGAACACTCCCCGTATACTCGCGCCCCGTGTCCTCACTCCCCGTGTGAACACTCCCCGTGTACTCTCTCCCCGTGTCCTCACGCCCCGTGTCCTCACTCCCTGTGTCCTCACTCCCCGTGGCCTCACTCCTTTTCTCCTCACTCCCCGTGTGAACTCTCCCCGTGTCCTCTCTCCCCGTGTTAACACTCCCCATGTCCTCTATCCCCATGTGAACGCTCCCCGTGCCTCACTTCCCGTGTCCTCGCTTCCATGTGTGGACACTCCCCGTGTCCTCTATCCCCGTGTGAACACTCCTCGTGCCTCACTTCCCGTGTCCTCGCTTCCCGTGTGGACACTCCCCGTGTCCTTACTCCCCGTGTGAACACTCCCCCTGTCCTCACTCTCCGTGTCCTCGCATATCGCGTCCTCACTCCTCGTGTCCTCACTCCCCAAGTGAAAACTCCCCGTGTCCTCTCTCCCCGTGTCCTCACTCCCCCTGGCCTCACTCTCCGTGTCCTCGCTCCCCGTGTCCTCACTCCCCATGTGAACAATCCCCGTGTACTCACTCCCTGTGTCCTCGCTCCCCGTGTCCTCACTCCCCATGTCCTCTCTCCCCGTGTGAACATTCCCCGTGTGAACACTCCCCGTCTCCTCGCGACGGTGTCCTCACTCCCCATGTGAACAATCCCCGTGTACTCACTCCCCGTGTCCTCGCTCCCCGTGTCCTCACTCCCCGTGTGAACACTCCCCGTGTCCTCTCTCCCCGTGTCCTCACTCCCCATGTGAACACTCCCCGTGCCTCAGTCCACGTGTGAACACTCCCTGTGTCTTCTCTCCACGTGTGAACACTCCCCGTGTCCTCACTCCCCGTGTCCTCATTCCCCGTGTCCTCTCTCCCCGTGTGAACACTCCCCGTGTCCTCTCTCCCCGTGTCCTCACTCCCCATGTGAACACTCCCCGTGCCTCAGTCCACGTGTGAACACTCCCTGTGTCTTCTCTCCACGTGTGAACACTCCCCGTGTCCTCACTCCCCGTGTCCTCATTCCCCGTGTCCTCTCTCCCCGTGTGAACACTCCCCGTATCCTCACTCCCCATGTCCTCTCTCCCTGTGTGAACACTCCCCGTGTCCTCACTCCCCGTGTCCTCACTCCCCGTGTCCTCTCTCCCCGTGTGAACACTCCCCGTGTCCTCACTCCCCGTGTCCTCTCTCCCCGTGTGAACACTCCCCGTGTCCTCACTCCCCGTGTCCTCACTCCCCGTGTCCTCTCTCCCCGTGTGAACACACCCCGTGTCCGCACTCCCCGTGTCCTCACCCCCATGTTCTCGCTCCCCGTGTCCTCTCTCCCCCAGTCCTCACTCCCCGGGTCCTCGCTCCCCGTGTCCTCGCTCCCCGTGTCCTCACTCCCCGTGTGAACACTCCCCGTGTGAACACTCCCCGTATCTTCGCGCCCTGTGTCCTCACTCCCCATGTGAACACTCCCCGTGTACTCACTCCCCGTGTCCTCGCTCCCCGTGTCCTCAGTCCCCATGTCCTCACTCCCCATGTGAACACTCCCCGTGTACTCACTCCCCGTGTCCTCGCTCCCCATGTCCTCACTCCCCGTGTGAACACTCCCGTGTCCTCGCTCCCCGTGTACTCGCTCCCTGTGTCCTCACTCCCCATGTCCTCACTCCCCGTGTGAGCACTCCCCATGTCCTCGCTCCCCGTGTCCTCACTCCCCATGTCCTCACTCCCCGTGTCCTCACTCCCCGTGTGAACACTCCTCGTGTCCTCGCTCCCCGTGTCCTCACTCCCCGTGTCCTCACTCGCCGTGTCCTCACTCCCCGTGTGAACACTCCCGTGTCCTCGCTCCCCGTGTACTCGCTCCCTGTGTCCTCACTCCCCATGTCCTCACTCCCCGTGTGAGCACTCCCCGTGTCCTCGCTCCCCGTGTCCTCACTCCCCATGTCCTCAGTCCCCGTGTCCTCAGTCCCCGTGTCTGGCCATCCCAGGAATCAATCTAGTGAACCTTCGTTGCACTCCCTCAATAGCAAGAATGTCCTTCCTCAAGTTAGGAGACCAAAACTGCACACAATACTCCAGGTGTGGCCTCACCAAGGCCCTGTACAACTGCAGCATCACCTCCCTACTCCTGTACTCAAATCCCCTTGCTATGAAGGCCATCATGCCATTTGCTTTCTTGACTGCCTGCTGCACTTTCCTTCCCACCTTCAGTGACTGATGTACCATGACGCCCAGGTCTCGTTGCACCTCCCCTTTCCCTAATCTGCCACCATTCAGGTAATAGTCTGCCTCCCTATTTTTACCACCAAAGTGGATAACCTCACATTTATCCACATTGTACTTCATCTGCCATACATTTGCCCATTCACCCAACCTGTCCAAGTCACTCTGTAGCCTCCTAGCATCCTCCTCATTGTTCACACTGCCTCCCAATTTAGTGTCATCCGCAAATTTGGAGATATTACAATTAATCCCGCCGTCCAAATCATTAATATATAATGTAAACAGCTGCGGCCCCAGCACCGAACCCTGCGGTACCCCGCTGGTCACTGCCTGCCATTCTGAAAAGTACCCATTTACTCCTACTCTTTGTTTCCTGTGTGCCAACCAGTTCTTAATCCACGTCAACACATTACCCCCAATCCCATGTGCTTTAACTTTGCACACCAATCTCTTGTGTGGGACCTTGTCGAAGGCCTTCTGAAAGTCCAAATACACCACATCTACTGGTTCCCCCCCGTCCACCCTATTGGAAACATCCTCAAAAAATTCCAGAAGATTTGTCAAGCATGATTTCCCTATCACAAATCCATGCTGACTTGGACCTATCATGTCGCCACTTTCCAAATGGTCTGTTATGACATCTTTAATAATTGATTCCATCATTTTACCCACCACCGATGTCAGGCTGACCGGTCTATAATTCCCTGCTTTCTCCCTCCCTCCTTTTTTAAAAAGAGGGGTTACATTAGCCACCCTCAACTCCTTCGGAACTGATCCAGATTCTAAGGAATGTTGGAAAATGATCGTCAATGCATCCACTATTTCCAAGGCCACCTCCTTAAGTACTCTGGGATGCAGACCATCAGGCCCTGGGGATTTATCAGCCTTCAGTCCCATCAATTTCCCCAACACCTTTTACCGACTGATAAGGATTTCCCTCAGCTCCTCCCTCTTACCAGATCCTTTGATCTCTTTTATTTCCGGAAGGTTGTTTGTGTCCTCCACAGTAAACACCGAACCAAAGTACTTGTTCAATTGATCTGCCATTTCTTTGTTCCCCATTATGACTGCCCCTGTCCTCACTCCCCGTGTCCTCACTCCCCATGTGAACACACCCCGTGTCCTCACTCCCCGTGTCCTCACTCCACGTGTGAACACTCCCCGTGTGAATACTCCCCGTGTCCTCACTCCACGTGTGAACACTCCCTGTGTCCTCACTTCCCGTGTCCTCTCTCCCCCAGTCCTCACTCACCGTGTACTCACTCCCCGTGTCCTCGCTCCCCGTGTCCTCACTCCCTGTGTGAACACTCCCCGTGTGAACACTCCCCGTATCCTCGCGCCCCGTGTCCTCACTCCCCATGTGAACACTCCCCGTGTACTCACTCCCCGTGTCCTCGCTCCCCGTGTACTCACTCCCCTTGTCCTCACTCCCCATGTCCTCACTCCCCGTGTCCTCACTCCCCGTGTGAACACTCCCGTGTCCTCGCTCCCCGTGTGCTCACTCCCCGTGTCCTCACTCCCCGTGTCCTCACTCCCCGTGTCCTCACTCCCCGTGTGAACACTCCTCGTGTCCTCGCTCCCCGTGTCCTCACTCCCCGTGTCCTCACTCCCCGTGTCCTCGCTCCCCGTGTCCTCACTCCCCGTGTCCTCACTCCCCGTGTCCTCGCTCCCCGTGTCCTCACTCCCCGTGTCCTCGCTCCCCGTGTCCTCACTCCCCGTGTCCTCACTCCCCATGTCCTCAGTCCCCGTGTCCTCGCTCCCCATGTCCTCAGTCCCCGTGTCCTCACTCCCCGTGTCCTCGCTCCCCGTGTCCTCACTCCCCGTGTCCTCACTCCCCATGTCCTCAGTCCCCGTGTCCTCACTCCCCGTGTCCTCACTCCCCATGTCCTCAGTCCCCGTGTCCTCGCTCCCCATGTCCTCAGTCCCCGTGTCCTCACTCCCCGTGTCCTCGCTCCCCGTGTCCTCACTCCCCGTGTCCTCACTCCCCATGTCCTCAGTCCCCGTGTCCTCACTCCCCGTGTCCTCAGTCCCCGTGTCCTCGCTCCCCGTGTCCTCACTCCCCGTGTCCTCGCTACCCATGTGAACACTCCCCGTGTCCTCGTTCCCCGTGTCCTCGCTCCCCGTGTCCTCGCTACCCATGTGAACACTCCCCGTGTCCTCACTCCCCGTGTCCTCACTCCCCATGTGAACACTCCCCGTGTCATAGAAACATAGAAACATAGAAAATAGGTGCAGGAGTAGACCATTCGGTCCTTCGAGCCTGCACCGCCATTCAATGCGTTCATGGCTGAACATGCTACCTCAGTACCCCATTCCTGCTTTCTCGCCATGCCCCTTGATCCCCCTAGTTGTGAGTATTATATTTAACTCCCTTTTGAATATATTTAGCGAACTGGCCTCAACAACCTTCTGTGGTCGAGAATTCCACAGATTCACCACTCTCTGGGTGAAGAAGTTCCTCCTCATCTCAGTCTTAAATGGCTTCCCCTTTATCCTTAGACTGTGACCCCTGGTTTTAGTTCCCCCTAACATTGGAAACATTCTGCCCGCATCTAATTTGTCTAAACCAGTCAGGATTTTAAACGTCTCTATAAGATCCCCCCTCATTCTTCTGAACTCCAGAGGATACAAGTTCAGTTGATCCAATCTTTCTTGATATGTCAGTCTGGCCATCCCAGGAATCAATCTTGTGAACCTTCGTTGCACTCCCTCAATAGCAAGAATGTCCTTCCTCAAGTTAGGAGACCAAAACTGCACACAATACTCCAGGTGTGGCCTCACCAAGGCCCTGTACAACTGCAGCATCACCTCCCTACTCCTGTACTCAAATCCCCTTGCTATGAAGGCCATCATGCCATTTGCTTTCTTGACTGCCTGCTGCACTTTCCTTCCCACCTTCAGTGACTGATGTACCATGACGCCCAGGTCTCGTTGCACCTCCCCTTTCCCTAATCTGCCACCATTCAGGTAATAGTCTGCCTCCCTATTTTTACCACCAAAGTGGATAACCTCACATTTATCCACATTGTACTTCATCTGCCATACATTTGCCCATTCACCCAACCTGTCCAAGTCACTCTGTAGCCTCCTAGCATCCTCCTCATTGTTCACACTGCCTCCCAATTTAGTGTCATCCGCAAATTTGGAGATATTACAATTAATCCCGCCGTCCAAATCATTAATATATAATGTAAACAGCTGGGGCCCCAGCACCGAACCCTGCGGTACCCCGCTGGTCACTGCCTGCCATTCTGAAAAGTACCCATTTACTCCTACTCTTTGTTTCCTGTGTGCCAACCAGTTCTTAATCCACGTCAACACATTACCCCCAATCCCATGTGCTTTAACTTTGCACACCAATCTCTTGTGTGGGACCTTGTCGAAGGCCTTCTGAAAGTCCAAATACACCACATCTACTGGTTCCCCCCCGTCCACCCTATTGGAAACATCCTCAAAAAATTCCAGAAGATTTGTCAAGCATGATTTCCCTATCACAAATCCATGCTGACTTGGACCTATCATGTCGCCACTTTCCAAATGGTCTGTTATGACATCTTTAATAATTGATTCCATCATTTTACCCACCACCGATGTCAGGCTGACCGGTCTATAATTCCCTGCTTTCTCCCTCCCTCCTTTTTTAAAAAGAGGGGTTACATTAGCCACCCTCCACTCCTTCGGAACTGATCCAGAGTCTAAGGAATGTTGGAAAATGATCGTCAATGCATCCACTATTTCCAAGGCCACCTCCTTAAGTACTCTGGGATGCAGACCATCAGGCCCTGGGGATTTATCAGCCTTCAGTCCCATCAATTTCCCCATCACCTTTTCCCGACTGATAAGGATTTCCCTCAGCTCCTCCCTCTTACCAGATCCTTTGATCTCTTTTATTTCCGGAAGGTTGTTTGTGTCCTCCACAGTAAACACCGAACCAAAGTACTTGTTCAATTGATCTGCCATTTCTTTGTTCCCCATTATGACTTCCCCTGTCCTCACTCCCCGTGTCCTCACTCCCCATGTGAACACTCCCCGTGTCCTCACTCCCCATGTCCTCAATCCACGTGTGAACACTCCCCGTGTGAATACTCCCCGTGTCTTCACTCCACGTGTGAACACTCCCTGTGTCCTCACTTCCCGTGTCCTCTCTCCCCCAGTCCCCACTCCCCGTGTACTCACTCCCCATGTCCTCGCTCCCCGTGTCCTCACTCCCTGTGTGAACACTCCCCGTGTGAACGCTCCCCGTATCCTCGCGCCCCGTGTCCACACTCCCCATGTGAACACTCCCCGTGTACTCACTCCCTGTGTCCTCGCTCCCCGTGTCCTCACTCCCCGTGTGAACACTCCCCGTGTACTCACTCCCCGTGTCCTCACTACCCGTGTCCTCACTCCCCATGTCCTCACTCCCCGTGTCCTCACTCCCCGTGTCCTCACTCCCCGTGTCCTCACTCCCCTTGTCCTCACTCCCCATGTCCTCACTCCCCGTGTCCTCACTCCCCGTGTGAACACTCCCGTGTCCTCGCTCCCCGTGTCCTCACTCCCCGTGTGAACACTCCTCATGTCCTCGCTCCCCGTGTCCTCACTCCCTGTGTGAACACTCCCCGTGTCCTCGCTCCCCGTGTCCTCACTCCACATGTCCTCGCTCCCCGTGTCCTCACTCCCTGTGTCCTCACTCCCCGTGTCCTCGCTCCCCGTGTCCTCACTCCCCGTGTCCTCGCTCCCGGTGTCCTCACTCCCCGTGTCCTCACTCCCCGTGTGAACACTCCCCGTGTCCTCGCTCCCCGTGTCCTCACTCCACATGTCATCGCTCCCCGTGTCCTCACTCCCTGTGTCCTCACTCCCCGTGTCCTCGCTCCCCGTGTCCTCACTCCCCGTGTCCTCGCTCCCCGTGTCCTCACTCCCCGTGTCCTCACTCCCCGTGTCCTCGCTCCCCGTGTCCTCGCTCCCCGTGTCCTCACTCCGCGTGTCAACACTCCCCGTGTCTTCTCTCCCCGTGTGAACTCTCCCCGTGTCCTCACTCCCTGTGTCCTCACTCCCCATGGCCTCTCTCCCTGTGTGAACACGCCCCGTGTTCTCTCTACCCGTGTCCTCATTCTCCATGTGAACACTCCCCGTGCCTCACTCCACGCGTGAACACTCCCCGTGTCCTCACTTCCTGTGTGAACACTCCCCGTGTGAACACTCCCCGTGTCCTCACTCCCCGTGTCCTCACTCCCCGTGACCTCACTCTCCATGTGAACACTCCCCGTGTCCTCACTCCCCGTCTCCTCACTCCCCGTGTCCTCACTCTCCATGTGAACACTCACCGTGTCCTCGCGCCCTGTGTCCTCGCTCCCCGTGTCCTCTCTCCCCGTGTGAACACATCCCGTTTCCTCACTCCCCGTGTCCTCTCTCCCCGTGTGAACACTCCCCGTGTCCTCTCTCCCTGTGTGAACATTCCCCATGTCCTCTCTCCCCGTGTGAACTCTCCCCGTGTCCTCTCTCCCCGTGTGAACACTCCCCGTGTCCTCTCTCCCCGTGTCCTCACTCCCCGTGTGAACACACCCCGTGTCCTCACTCCCCGTGTCCTCGGTCCTCGCTCCCCATGTGGACACTCCCCGTGTCCTCACTCCCCGTGTCCTCGCTCCCCGTGTCCTCTCTCCCCCGTGCTCACTCCCCATGTCCTCGCTCCCCGTGTCCTCTCTCCCCTATGCTCACTCCCCATGTGAACACTCCCCAAGTGAACACTCCCCGTGTCCTCGCTCCCCGTGTCCTCGCTCCACGTGTCCTCGCTCCACATGTCCTCGCTCCCCGTGTCCTCGCTCCCCGTGTCCTCGCTCCCCGTGTCCTCGCTCCCCATGTCCTCACTCCACATGTACTCACTCCCCGTGTGAACACTCCCTGTTTCCTCACTCCCCGTGTCCTCACTCCGCATGTGAACACTCCCCGTGTACTCACTCCTCGTGTCCTCACTCCCCATGTCCTCACTCCCCGTGTCTTTACTCCCCGTGTGAACACTCTCCATGTGAACACTCCCCGTGTCCTCGCTCCCCGAGTCCTCGCTCCCCGTGACCTCGCTCCCCGTGCCCTCGCTCCCCGTGTCCGCGCTTCCCGTGTGAACACATACCGTGTCCTCACTCCCCATGTCCTTACTCCCCAAGTGAACACTCCCCGTGTCCTCACTCCCTGTGTGAACACTCCCCATGTCCTCACTCCCCGTGTCCTCACTCCCCGTGTCCTCACTCCCCATGTCCTCACTCCCTGTGTCCTCACTATCATGTCCTCACTCTCCGTGTCCTCGCTCCCCGTGGCCTCACTCTTCGTGTCGTCACTCACCATGTGAACACTCCCCGTGTCCTCTTTCCCCGTGTCCTCACTCCCCAAGTGAACACTCCCCGTGTCCTCTTAGCCCGTGTCCTCTCTCCCCGTGTGAACACTCCCCGTGTCCTCATTCCCTGTGTCCTCTCTCCCCGTGTCCTCACTCCCCATGTCCTCTCTCCCCGTTAAAAACTCCCCGTGTCCTCGCTCCCCGTGTCGTTACTCCACATGTGAAGAATCCCGGTGTCCTCGCTCCCCGTGTCCATGCTCCCCGTGTGAACTCTCACCGTGTCCACGCTCCCCGTGTCCTCACTCCCCGTGTACTCTCTCCCCGTGTCCTCACTCCCCGTGTCCTCACTCCCCGTGTACTCACTCCCTGTGTCCTCGCTACCCGTGTCCTCACTACCCTTGGGAACACTCCCCGTGTGAACACTCCCCGTATACTCGCGCCCCATGTCCTCACTCCCCGTGTCCTCGCGCCCCGTGTCCTCACTCCCCGTGTCATCAGTCCCCATGTCCTCACTTCCCTTGTGAACACTCCCCGTGTACTCACTCCCCGTGTCCTCGCTCCCCATGTCCTCACTCCCCATGTCCTCACTCTCCGTGTCCACACTCCCCGTGTGAACTCTCCCCGTTTACTCACTCCCCGTGTACTCGCTGCCCATGTCCTCACTCCCCATGTCCTCACTCCCCGTGTGAACACTCCCCGTGTCCTCGCTCCCCATGTACTCACTCCCCGTGTGAACACTCCCTGTTTCCTCACTCCCCGTGTCCTCACTCCGCGTGTGAACACTCCCCGTGTCCTCACTCCTCGTGTCCTCACTCCCCATGTCCTCACTCCCCGTGTCTTTACTCCCCGTGTGAACACTCTTCATGTGAACACTCCCCGTGCCCTCGCTCCCCGTGCCCTCGCTCCCCGTGTCCGCGCTCCCCTTGTGAACACATCCCGACTCCTCACTCCCCATGTCCTTACTCCCCATGTGAACACTCCCCATGTCCTCACTCCCTGTGTGAACACTCCCCGTGTCCTCACTCCCTGTGTGAACACTCCCCATGTCCTCACTACCCGTGTCCTCACTCCCCGTGTCCTCACTCCCCATGTCCTCACTCCCTGTGTCCTCACTATCATGTCCTCACTCTCCGTGTCCTCGCTCCCCGTGGCCTCACTCTTCGTGTCGTCACTCACCATGTGAACACTCCCCGTGTCCTCTTTCCCCGTGTCCTCACTCCCCAAGTAAACACTCCCCGTGTCCTCTTTCCCCGTGTCCTCTCTCCCCGTGTGAACACTCCCCGTGTCCTCATTCCCCGTGTCCTCACTCCCCGTGTCCTCGCTCCCCATGTCCTCTCTCCCCCATGCTCACTCCCCATGTGAACACTCCCCAAGTGAACACTCCCCGTGTCCTCGCTCCCCGTGTCCTCGCTCCCCGTGTCCTCGCTCCCCGTGTCCTCGCTCCACGTGTCCTCGCTCCACATGTCCTCACTCCCCGTGTCCTCGCTCCCCGTGTCCTCGCTCCCCGTATCCTCGCTCCCCATGTCCTCACTCCACATGTACTCACTCCCCGTGTGAACACTCCCTGTTTCCTCACTCCCCGTGTCCTCACTCCGCCTGTGAACACTCCCCGTGTCCTCACTCCTCGTGTCCTCACTCCCCATGTCCTCACTCCCAGTGTCTTTACTCCCCGTGTGAACACTCTCCATGTGAACACTCCCCGTGTCCTTGCTCCCCGAGTCCTCGCTCCCCGTGACCTCGCTCCCCGTGCCCTCGCTCCCCGTGTCCGCGCTCCCCGTGTGAACACTCCCCGTGTCCTCTTTCCCCGTGTCCTCACTCCCCAAGTGAACACTCCCCGTGTCCTCTTTCCCCGTGACCTCTTTCCCCGTGTGAACACTCCCCGTGTCCTCATTCCCTGTGTCCTCTCTCCCCGTGTCCTCACTCCCCATGTCCTCTCTCCCCGTTTAAACACTCCCCGTGTCCTCGCTCCCCGTGTCCTTACTCCACATGTGAAGAATCCCGGTGTCCTCGCTCCCCGTGTCCACGCTCCCCGTGTGAACACTCCCCGTGTCCTCACTCCCCGTGTCCTCACTCCCCGTGTACTCACTCCCTGTGTCCTCGCTACCCGTGTCCTCACTACCCGTGGGAACACTCCCCGTGTGAACACTCCCCGTATACTCGCGCCCCATGTCCTCACTCCCTGTGTCCTCACGCCCCGTGTCCTCACTCCCCGTGTCATCAGTCCCCATGTCCTCACTCCCCTTGTGAACACTCCCCGTGTACTCACTCCCCGTGTCCTCGCTCCCCATGTCCTCACTCCCCATGTCCTCACTCTCCGTGTCCACACTCCCCGTGTGAACACTCCCCGTGTACTCACTCCCCGTGTACTCGCTCCCCATGTCCTCACTCCCCATGTCCTCACTCCCCGTGTGAACACTCCCCGTGTCCTCGCTCCCCGTGTCCTCACTCCCCATGTCCTCACTCCCCGTGTCCTCACGTCCCGTGTGAACACTCCCCGTGTCCTCACTCCCCGTGTGAACACTCCCCGTGTCCTCACTCCCCTTGTCCTCACTCTCCATGTGAACACTCCCCGTGTCCTCGCTCCCCATGTCCTCGCTCCCCGTGTCCTCTCTCCCCGAATGAACACATCCCGTTTCCTCACTCCCCGTGTCCTCACTCCTTGTCTCCTCACTCCCCGTGTGAACTCTCCCCGTGTCCTCTCTCCCCGTGTGAACACTCCCCGTGTCCTCTCTCCCTGTGTGAACACTCCCCATGTCCTCTCTCCCTGTGTGAACTCTCCCCGTGTCCTCTCTCCCCGCGTGAACACTCCCCGTGTCGTCTCTCCCCGTGTCCTCACTCCCCGTGTGAACACAACCCGTGTCCTCACTCCCCGTGTCCTCGGTCCTCGCTCCCCGTGTGGACACTCCCCGTGTCCTCACTTCTCGTGTCCTCACTCCCCATGTCCTCACTCCCCGTGTCTTTACTCCCCGTGTGAACACTCTTCATGTGAACACTCCCCGTGCCCTCGCTCCCCGTGTCCTCGCTCCCCGTGCCCTCACTCCCCATGTCCTCTCTCCCCGTTAAAAACTCCCCGTGTCCTCGCTCCCCGTGTCGTTACTCCACATGTGAAGAATCCCGGTGTCCTCGCTCCCCGTGTCCATGCTCCCCGTGTGAACTCTCACCGTGTCCACGCTCCCCGTGTCCTCACTCCCCGTGTACTCTCTCCCCGTGTCCTCACTCCCCGTGTCCTCACTCCCCGTGTACTCACTCCCTGTGTCCTCGCTACCCGTGTCCTCACTACCCTTGGGAACACTCCCCGTGTGAACACTCCCCGTATACTCGCGCCCCATGTCCTCACTCCCCGTGTCCTCGCGCCCCGTGTCCTCACTCCCCGTGTCATCAGTCCCCATGTCCTCACTTCCCTTGTGAACACTCCCCGTGTACTCACTCCCCGTGTCCTCGCTCCCCATGTCCTCACTCCCCATGTCCTCACTCTCCGTGTCCACACTCCCCGTGTGAACACTCCCCGTTTACTCACTCCCCGTGTACTCGCTGCCCATGTCCTCACTCCCCATGTCCTCACTCCCCGTGTGAACACTCCCCGTGTCCTCGCTCCCCATGTACTCACTCCCCGTGTGAACACTCCCCGTGTCCTCACTCCGCGTGTGAACACTCCCCGTGTCCTCACTCCTCGTGTCCTCACTCCCCATGTCCTCACTCCCCGTGTCTTTACTCCCCGTGTGAACACTCTTCATGTGAACACTCCCCGTGCCCTCGCTCCCCGTGCCCTCGCTCCCCGTGTCCGCGCTCCCCTTGTGAACACATCCCGACTCCTCACTCCCCATGTCCTTACTCCCCATGTGAACACTCCCCATGTCCTCACTCCCTGTGTGAACACTCCCCGTGTCCTCACTCCCTGTGTGAACACTCCCCATGTCCTCACTACCCGTGTCCTCACTCCCCGTGTCCTCACTCCCCATGTCCTCACTCCCTGTGTCCTCACTATCATGTCCTCACTCTCCGTGTCCTCGCTCCCCGTGGCCTCACTCTTCGTGTCGTCACTCACCATGTGAACACTCCCCGTGTCCTCTTTCCCCGTGTCCTCACTCCCCAAGTAAACACTCCCCGTGTCCTCTTTCCCCGTGTCCTCTCTCCCCGTGTGAACACTCCCCGTGTCCTCATTCCCCGTGTCCTCACTCCCCGTGTCCTCGCTCCCCATGTCCTCTCTCCCCCATGCTCACTCCCCATGTGAACACTCCCCAAGTGAACACTCCCCGTGTCCTCGCTCCCCGTGTCCTCGCTCCCCGTGTCCTCGCTCCCCGTGTCCTCGCTCCACGTGTCCTCGCTCCACATGTCCTCACTCCCCGTGTCCTCGCTCCCCGTGTCCTCGCTCCCCGTATCCTCGCTCCCCATGTCCTCACTCCACATGTACTCACTCCCCGTGTGAACACTCCCTGTTTCCTCACTCCCCGTGTCCTCACTCCGCCTGTGAACACTCCCCGTGTCCTCACTCCTCGTGTCCTCACTCCCCATGTCCTCACTCCCAGTGTCTTTACTCCCCGTGTGAACACTCTCCATGTGAACACTCCCCGTGTCCTTGCTCCCCGAGTCCTCGCTCCCCGTGACCTCGCTCCCCGTGCCCTCGCTCCCCGTGTCCGCGCTCCCCGTGTGAACACTCCCCGTGTCCTCTTTCCCCGTGTCCTCACTCCCCAAGTGAACACTCCCCGTGTCCTCTTTCCCCGTGACCTCTTTCCCCGTGTGAACACTCCCCGTGTCCTCATTCCCTGTGTCCTCTCTCCCCGTGTCCTCACTCCCCATGTCCTCTCTCCCCGTTTAAACACTCCCCGTGTCCTCGCTCCCCGTGTCCTTACTCCACATGTGAAGAATCCCGGTGTCCTCGCTCCCCGTGTCCACGCTCCCCGTGTGAACACTCCCCGTGTCCTCACTCCCCGTGTCCTCACTCCCCGTGTACTCACTCCCTGTGTCCTCGCTACCCGTGTCCTCACTACCCGTGGGAACACTCCCCGTGTGAACACTCCCCGTATACTCGCGCCCCATGTCCTCACTCCCTGTGTCCTCACGCCCCGTGTCCTCACTCCCCGTGTCATCAGTCCCCATGTCCTCACTCCCCTTGTGAACACTCCCCGTGTACTCACTCCCCGTGTCCTCGCTCCCCATGTCCTCACTCCCCATGTCCTCACTCTCCGTGTCCACACTCCCCGTGTGAACACTCCCCGTGTACTCACTCCCCGTGTACTCGCTCCCCATGTCCTCACTCCCCATGTCCTCACTCCCCGTGTGAACACTCCCCGTGTCCTCGCTCCCCGTGTCCTCACTCCCCATGTCCTCACTCCCCGTGTCCTCACGTCCCGTGTGAACACTCCCCGTGTCCTCACTCCCCGTGTGAACACTCCCCGTGTCCTCACTCCCCTTGTCCTCACTCTCCATGTGAACACTCCCCGTGTCCTCGCTCCCCATGTCCTCGCTCCCCGTGTCCTCTCTCCCCGAATGAACACATCCCGTTTCCTCACTCCCCGTGTCCTCACTCCTTGTCTCCTCACTCCCCGTGTGAACTCTCCCCGTGTCCTCTCTCCCCGTGTGAACACTCCCCGTGTCCTCTCTCCCTGTGTGAACACTCCCCATGTCCTCTCTCCCTGTGTGAACTCTCCCCGTGTCCTCTCTCCCCGCGTGAACACTCCCCGTGTCGTCTCTCCCCGTGTCCTCACTCCCCGTGTGAACACAACCCGTGTCCTCACTCCCCGTGTCCTCGGTCCTCGCTCCCCGTGTGGACACTCCCCGTGTCCTCACTTCTCGTGTCCTCACTCCCCATGTCCTCACTCCCCGTGTCTTTACTCCCCGTGTGAACACTCTTCATGTGAACACTCCCCGTGCCCTCGCTCCCCGTGTCCTCGCTCCCCGTGCCCTCACTCCACGTGTCTTTACTCCCCATGTGAACACTCTCCATGTGAACACTCCCCGTGTCCTCGCTCCCCGAGTCCTCGCTCCCCGTGACCTCGCTCCCCGTGCCCTCGCTCCCCGTGTCCGTGCTCCCCGTGTGAACACATCCCGTGTCCTCACTCCCCATGTCCTCTCTCCCCCATGCTCACTCCCCATGTGAACACTCCCCAAGTGAACACTCCCCGTGTCCTCGCTCCCCGTGTCCTCGCTCCCCGTGTCCTCGCTCCCCGTGTCCTCGCTCCACGTGTCCTCGCTCCACATGTCCTCACTCCCCGTGTCCTCGCTCCCCGTGTCCTCGCTCCCCGTATCCTCGCTCCCCATGTCCTCACTCCACATGTACTCACTCCCCGTGTGAACACTCCCTGTTTCCTCACTCCCCGTGTCCTCACTCCGCCTGTGAACACTCCCCGTGTCCTCACTCCTCGTGTCCTCACTCCCCATGTCCTCACTCCCAGTGTCTTTACTCCCCGTGTGAACACTCTCCATGTGAACACTCCCCGTGTCCTTGCTCCCCGAGTCCTCGCTCCCCGTGACCTCGCTCCCCGTGCCCTCGCTCCCCGTGTCCGCGCTCCCCGTGTGAACACTCCCCGTGTCCTCTTTCCCCGTGTCCTCACTCCCCAAGTGAACACTCCCCGTGTCCTCTTTCCCCGTGACCTCTTTCCCCGTGTGAACACTCCCCGTGTCCTCATTCCCTGTGTCCTCTCTCCCCGTGTCCTCACTCCCCATGTCCTCTCTCCCCGTTTAAACACTCCCCGTGTCCTCGCTCCCCGTGTCCTTACTCCACATGTGAAGAATCCCGGTGTCCTCGCTCCCCGTGTCCACGCTCCCCGTGTGAACACTCCCCGTGTCCTCACTCCCCGTGTCCTCACTCCCCGTGTACTCACTCCCCTGTGTCCTCGCTACCCGTGTCCTCACTACCCGTGGGAACACTCCCCGTGTGAACACTCCCCGTATACTCGCGCCCCATGTCCTCACTCCCTGTGTCCTCACGCCCCGTGTCCTCACTCCCCGTGTCATCAGTCCCCATGTCCTCACTCCCCTTGTGAACACTCCCCGTGTACTCACTCCCCGTGTCCTCGCTCCCCATGTCCTCACTCCCCATGTCCTCACTCTCCGTGTCCACACTCCCCGTGTGAACACTCCCCGTGTACTCACTCCCCGTGTACTCGCTCCCCATGTCCTCACTCCCCATGTCCTCACTCCCCGTGTGAACACTCCCCGTGTCCTCGCTCCCCGTGTCCTCACTCCCCATGTCCTCACTCCCCGTGTCCTCACGTCCCGTGTGAACACTCCCCGTGTCCTCACTCCCCGTGTGAACACTCCCCGTGTCCTCACTCCCCTTGTCCTCACTCTCCATGTGAACACTCCCCGTGTCCTCGCTCCCCATGTCCTCGCTCCCCGTGTCCTCTCTCCCCGAATGAACACATCCCGTTTCCTCACTCCCCGTGTCCTCACTCCTTGTCTCCTCACTCCCCGTGTGAACTCTCCCCGTGTCCTCTCTCCCCGTGTGAACACTCCCCGTGTCCTCTCTCCCTGTGTGAACACTCCCCATGTCCTCTCTCCCTGTGTGAACTCTCCCCGTGTCCTCTCTCCCCGCGTGAACACTCCCCGTGTCGTCTCTCCCCGTGTCCTCACTCCCCGTGTGAACACAACCCGTGTCCTCACTCCCCGTGTCCTCGGTCCTCGCTCCCCGTGTGGACACTCCCCGTGTCCTCACTTCTCGTGTCCTCACTCCCCATGTCCTCACTCCCCGTGTCTTTACTCCCCGTGTGAACACTCTTCATGTGAACACTCCCCGTGCCCTCGCTCCCCGTGTCCTCGCTCCCCGTGCCCTCACTCCACGTGTCTTTACTCCCCATGTGAACACTCTCCATGTGAACACTCCCCGTGTCCTCGCTCCCCGAGTCCTCGCTCCCCGTGACCTCGCTCCCCGTGCCCTCGCTCCCCGTGTCCGTGCTCCCCGTGTGAACACATCCCGTGTCCTCACTCCCCATGTCCTTACTCCCCATGTGAACACTCCCCGTGTCCTCACTCCCTGTGTCCTCAGTCCACATCCTTGCTCACCGTGTGAACACTCCCCGTGTCCTAGCTCCCCATGTCCTCACTCCCCATGTCCTCACTCCCCGTGTCCTCACTCCCCATGTCCTCACTCCCCATGTCCTCACTCCCCATGTGAACACTCCCTGTTTCCTCACTCCCCGTGTCCTCAATCCCCGTGTGAACACTCCCCGTGTCCTTGCTCCCCATGTCCTCACTCCCCGTGTCCTCACTCCCCATGTGAACACTCCCTGTTTCCTCTCTCCCCATGTCCTCAATCCCCATGTGAACACTCCCCGTGCCCTCACTCCCCGTGTCCTCGCTCCCCGTGTCCTCGCTCCCCGTGCCCTCGCTCCCCGTGCCCTCGCTCCCCATGTCCGCGCTCCCCGTGTTAACACATCCCGTGTCCTCACTCCCCATGTCCTTACTCCCCATGTGAACACTCCCCATGTCCTCACTCCCCGTGTCCTCACTCCCCGTGTCCTCTCTCCCCGTGTGAACACTCCCCGTGTCCTCTCTCTCCGTGTGAACACTCCCCGTATCCTCACTCCCCGTGTCCTCACTCCCCATGTCCTCGCTCCCCGTGTCCTCTCTCCCCCAGTCCTCACTCCCCCTGTCCTCATTCTCCGTGTCCTCGCTCCCCGTGTCCTCATTCTTCGTGTCCTCACTCCCCATGTGAACACTCCCCAAGTGAACACTCCCCGTGTCCTCACTCCCCGTGTCCTCGTTCCCCATGTCCTCACTCCGCGTGTGAACACTCCCCGTGTCCTCACTCCCCGGGTCCTCTCTTCCCGTGTGAACACTCCCCGTGTCCTCATTCACCGTGTCCTCTTTCCCCGTGTCCTCACTCCCCGTGTCCTCTCTCCCCATTTAAACACTCTCCATGTCCTCTCTCCCCGTATCCTGACTCCCCGTGTCCTCACTCCCCGTGTCCTGACTCCCCGTATCCTGACTCCCCGTGTCCTCTCTTCCCGTGTCCTCATCCCCGTGTCCTCTCTCCCCGTTTTAACTCTCCCTGTGTCCTCGCTCCCTGTGTCCTCACTCCCCGTATCCTGACTCCCCGTGTGAACACTCCCCATGTGAACACTCCCCGTGTCCTCGCTCCCCGGGTCCTCACTCCACATGTGAAGAATCCCGGTGTCCTCGCTCCCCGTGTCCACGCTCCCCGTGTGAACTCTCCCCGTGTCCACGCTCCCCGTGTGAACACTCCCCGTGTCGTCTCTCCCCGTGTCCTCACTCCCCGTGTGAACACAACCCGTGTCCTCACTCCCCGTGTCCTCGGTCCTCGCTCCCCGTGTGGACACTCCCCGTGTCCTCACTCCTCGTGTCCTCACTCCCCATGTCCTCACTCCCCGTGTCTTTACTCCCCGTGTGAACACTCTTCATGTGAACACTCCCCGTGCCCTCGCTCCCCGTGTCCTCGCTCCCCGTGCCCTCACTCCACGTGTCTTTACTCCCCATGTGAACACTCTCCATGTGAACACTCCCCGTGTCCTCGCTCCCCGAGTCCTCGCTCCCCGTGACCTCGCTCCCCGTGACCTCGCTCCCCGTGTCCGTGCTCCCCGTGTGAACACATCCCGTGTCCTCACTCCCCATGTCCTTACTCCCCATGTGAACACTCCCCGTGTCCTCACTCCCTGTGTCCTCAGTCCACATGTCCTCGCTCACCGTGTGAACACTCCCCGTGTCCTAGCTCCCCATGTCCTCACTCCCCATGTCCTCACTCCCCGTGTCCTCACTCCCCATGTCCTCACTCCCCATGTCCTCACTCCCCATGTGAACACTCCCTGTTTCCTCTCTCCCCATGTCCTCAATCCCCATGTGAACACTCCCCGTGCCCTCACTCCCCGTGTCCTCGCTCCCCGTGTCCTCGCTCCCCGTGCCCTCGCTCCCCGTGCCCTCGCTCCCCATGTCCGCGATCCCCGTGTTAACACATCCCGTGTCCTCGCTCCGCATATCCTTATTCCCCATTTGAACACTCCCCATGTCCTCACTCCCCGTGTCCTCACTCCCCGTGTCCTCTCTCCCCGTGTGAACACTCCCCGTGTCCTCTCTCCCCGTGTGAACACTCCCCGTATCCTCACTCCCCGTGTCCTCACTCCCCATGTCCTCGCTCCCCGTGTCCTCTCTCCCCCAGTCCTCACTCCCCCTGTCCTCATTCTCCGTGTCCTCGCTCCCCGTGTCCTCATTCTTCGTGTCCTCACTCCCCATGTGAACACTCCCCAAGTGAACACTCCCCGTGTCCTCACTCCCCGTGTCCTCGTTCCCCATGTCCTCACTCCGCGTGTGAACACTCCCCGTGTCCTCACTCCCCGGGTCCTCTCTTCCCGTGTGAACACTCCCCGTGTCCTCATTCACCGTGTCCTCTTTCCCCCGTGTCCTCACTCCCCGTGTCCTCTCTCCCCATTTAAACACTCCCCATGTCCTCTCTCCCCGTATCCTGACTCCCCGTGTCCTCACTCCCCGTGTCCTGACTCCCCGTATCCTGACTCCCCGTGTCCTCTCTTCCCGTGTCCTCATCCCCGTGTCCTCTCTCCCCGTTTTAACTCTCCCCGTGTCCTCGCTCCCTGTGTCCTCACTCCCCGTATCCTGACTCCCCGTGTGAACACTCCCCATGTGAACACTCCCCGTGTCCTCGCTCCCCGGGTCCTCACTCCACATGTGAAGAATCCCGGTGTCCTCGCTCCCCGTGTCCACGCTCCCCGTGTGAACTCTCCCCGTGTCCACGCTCCCCGTGTGTACAGTCCCCGTGTCCACGCTCCCCGTGTGAACAGTCCCCGTGTCCTCGCTCCCTGTGTCCACGCTCCCCGTGTGAACACTCCCCGTGTCCACGCTCCCCGTGTGAACAGTCCCCGTGTCCTCGCTCTCCGTGTGAACACTCCCCGTGTCCTCACTCCCCGTGTGAACGCTCCCCGTGCCCTCACTCCCCATGTCCTCGCTCCCCGTGTCCTCACTCCCCGTGTGAACTCTCCCCTTGTCCTCACTCCCCGTGTGGACACTCCCCGTGTCTTTACTCCCCGTGTGAACACTCCCCGTGTCCTTGCTCCCCATGTGGACACTCTCCCTGTCTTTACTCCCCGTGTACTCACTCCCCGTGTGCTCACTCCCCGCGTCCTTACTCCCCGTGTGAACACTCCCCGTGTGAACCATCCCCGTATCCTCATTCCCGTGTTCTCACTCCCCATGTCCTCACTACCCGTGTCCTCACTCCCCGTGTCCTCACTCCCATGTCCTCGCTCACCGTGTCCTCTCTCCCCCGTCCTCACTCCCCATGTCCTCACTCTCCGTGTCCACGCTCCCCGTGTCTTTGCTCCCCATGTCCTCACTCCCCATGTCCTCACTGCCCGTGTCTTTACGCCCCGTGTGAACACTCTTCATGTGAACACTCCCCGTGTCCTCGCTCCCCGTGCCCTCACTCCCCGTGTCTTTACTCCCCGTGTGAACACTCTCCATGTGAACACTCCCCGTGTCCTCGCTCCCCGTGTCCTTGCTTCCCGTGTCCTCGCTCCCCGTACCCTCGCACACCGTGTCCGCGCTCCCCGTGTGAACACATCCCGTGTCCTCACTCCCCATGTCCTTACTCCCCATGTGAAAACTCCCCATGTCCTCACTCCCCGTGTCCTCACTCCTCGTGTCCTCTCTCCCCGTGTGAACACTCCCCGTGTCCTCTCTCCCCGTGTGAACACTCCCGTGTCCTCACTCCCCGTGTCCTCACTCCCCATGTCCTCGCTCCCCGTGTCCTCTCTCCCCCAGTCCTCATCCCCCTGTCCTCACTCTCCGTGTCCTCGCTCCCCGTGTCCTCACTCTTGGTGTCCTCACTCCCCATGTGAACACTCCCCGTGTCCTCACTCCCCGTGTCCTCGTTCCCCATGTCCTCACTCCGCGTGTGAACACTCCCCATGTCCTCACTCCCCGGGTCCTCTCTTCCCGTGTGAACACTCCCCGTGTCCTCATTCCCCGTGTCCTCTCTCCCCGTGTCCTCACTCCCCGTGTCCTCTCTCCCCGTTTAAACACTCTCCATGTCCTCTCTCCCCGTATCCTGACTCCCTGTGTCCTCTCTTCCCGTGTCCTGACTCCCCGTGTCCTGACTCCCCGTATCCTGACTCCCCGTGTCCTCTCTTCCCGTGTCCTCTCTTCCCGTGTCCTCATCCCCGTGTCCTCTCTCCCCGTTTAAACTCTCCCCGTGTCCTCGCTCCCTGTGACCTCACTCCCCGTATCCTCACTCCCCGTGACCTCTCTCCCCGTGTGAACACTCCCCGTGTCCTCACTCCCCGTGTGAACGCTCCCCGTGCCCTCACTCCCCATGTCCTCGCTCCCCGTGTCCTCACTCCCCGTGTGAACTCTCCCCTTGTCCTCACTCCCCGTGTGGACACTCCCCGTGTCTTTACTCCCCGTGTGAACACTCCCCGTGTCCTTGCTCCCCATGTGGACACTCTCCCTGTCTTTACTCCCCGTGTACTCACTCCCCGTGTGCTCACTCCCCGCGTCCTTACTCCCCGTGTGAACACTCCCCGTGTGAACCATCCCCGTATCCTCATTCCCGTGTTCTCACTCCCCATGTCCTCACTACCCGTGTCCTCACTCCCCGTGTCCTCACTCCCATGTCCTCGCTCACCGTGTCCTCTCTCCCCCGTCCTCACTCCCCATGTCCTCACTCTCCGTGTCCACGCTCCCCGTGTCTTTGCTCCCCATGTCCTCACTCCCCATGTCCTCACTGCCCGTGTCTTTACGCCCCGTGTGAACACTCTTCATGTGAACACTCCCCGTGTCCTCGCTCCCCGTGCCCTCACTCCCCGTGTCTTTACTCCCCGTGTGAACACTCTCCATGTGAACACTCCCCGTGTCCTCGCTCCCCGTGTCCTTGCTTCCCGTGTCCTCGCTCCCCGTACCCTCGCACACCGTGTCCGCGCTCCCCGTGTGAACACATCCCGTGTCCTCACTCCCCATGTCCTTACTCCCCATGTGAAAACTCCCCATGTCCTCACTCCCCGTGTCCTCACTCCTCGTGTCCTCTCTCCCCGTGTGAACACTCCCCGTGTCCTCTCTCCCCGTGTGAACACTCCCCGTGTCCTCACTCCCCGTGTCCTCACTCCCCATGTCCTCGCTCCCCGTGTCCTCTCTCCCCCAGTCCTCATCCCCCTGTCCTCACTCTCCGTGTCCTCGCTCCCCGTGTCCTCACTCTTGGTGTCCTCACTCCCCATGTGAACACTCCCCGTGTCCTCACTCCCCGTGTCCTCGTTCCCCATGTCCTCACTCCGCGTGTGAACACTCCCCATGTCCTCACTCCCCGGGTCCTCTCTTCCCGTGTGAACACTCCCCGTGTCCTCATTCCCCGTGTCCTCACTCCCCGTGTCCTCACTCCTCGTGTCCTCTCTCCCCGTGTGAACACTCCCCGTGTCCTCTCTCCCCGTGTGAACACTCCCCGTGTCCTCACTCCCCGTGTCCTCACTCCCCATGTCCTCGCTCCCCGTGTCCTCTCTCCCCCAGTCCTCATCCCCCTGTCCTCACTCTCCGTGTCCTCGCTCCCCGTGTCCTCACTCTTGGTGTCCTCACTCCCCATGTGAACACTCCCCGTGTCCTCACTCCCCGTGTCCTCGTTCCCCATGTCCTCACTCCGCGTGTGAACACTCCCCATGTCCTCACTCCCCGGGTCCTCTCTTCCCGTGTGAACACTCCCCGTGTCCTCATTCCCCGTGTCCTCTCTCCCCGTGTCCTCACTCCCCGTGTCCTCTCTCCCCGTTTAAACACTCTCCATGTCCTCTCTCCCCGTATCCTGACTCCCTGTGTCCTCTCTTCCCGTGTCCTGACTCCCCGTGTCCTGACTCCCCGTATCCTGACTCCCCGTGTCCTCTCTTCCCGTGTCCTCTCTTCCCGTGTCCTCATCCCCGTGTCCTCTCTCCCCGTTTAAACTCTCCCCGTGTCCTCGCTCCCTGTGACCTCACTCCCCGTATCCTCACTCCCCGTGACCTCTCTCCCCGTGTGAACACTCCCCGTGTCCTCACTCCCCGTGTGAACGCTCCCCGTGCCCTCACTCCCCATGTCCTCGCTCCCCGTGTCCTCACTCCCCGTGTGAACTCTCCCCTTGTCCTCACTCCCCGTGTGGACACTCCCCGTGTCTTTACTCCCCGTGTGAACACTCCCCGTGTCCTTGCTCCCCATGTGGACACTCTCCCTGTCTTTACTCCCCGTGTACTCACTCCCCGTGTGCTCACTCCCCGCGTCCTTACTCCCCGTGTGAACACTCCCCGTGTGAACCATCCCCGTATCCTCATTCCCGTGTTCTCACTCCCCATGTCCTCACTACCCGTGTCCTCACTCCCCGTGTCCTCACTCCCATGTCCTCGCTCACCGTGTCCTCTCTCCCCCGTCCTCACTCCCCATGTCCTCACTCTCCGTGTCCACGCTCCCCGTGTCTTTGCTCCCCATGTCCTCACTCCCCATGTCCTCACTGCCCGTGTCTTTACGCCCCGTGTGAACACTCTTCATGTGAACACTCCCCGTGTCCTCGCTCCCCGTGCCCTCACTCCCCGTGTCTTTACTCCCCGTGTGAACACTCTCCATGTGAACACTCCCCGTGTCCTCGCTCCCCGTGTCCTTGCTTCCCGTGTCCTCGCTCCCCGTACCCTCGCACACCGTGTCCGCGCTCCCCGTGTGAACACATCCCGTGTCCTCACTCCCCATGTCCTTACTCCCCATGTGAAAACTCCCCATGTCCTCACTCCCCGTGTCCTCACTCCTCGTGTCCTCTCTCCCCGTGTGAACACTCCCCGTGTCCTCTCTCCCCGTGTGAACACTCCCCGTGTCCTCACTCCCCGTGTCCTCACTCCCCATGTCCTCGCTCCCCGTGTCCTCTCTCCCCCAGTCCTCATCCCCCTGTCCTCACTCTCCGTGTCCTCGCTCCCCGTGTCCTCACTCTTGCTGTCCTCACTCCCCATGTGAACACTCCCCGTGTCCTCACTCCCCGTGTCCTCGTTCCCCATGTCCTCACTCCGCGTGTGAACACTCCCCATGTCCTCACTCCCCGGGTCCTCTCTTCCCGTGTGAACACTCCCCGTGTCCTCATTCCCCGTGTCCTCTCTCCCCGTGTCCTCACTCCCCGTGTCCTCTCTCCCCGTTTAAACACTCCCCATGTCCTCTCTCCCCGTATCCTGACTCCCTGTGTCCTCTCTTCCCGTGTCCTGACTCCCCGTGTCCTGACTCCCCGTATCCTGACTCCCCGTGTCCTCTCTTCCCGTGTCCTCTCTTCCCGTGTCCTCATCCCCGTGTCCTCTCTCCCCGTTTAAACTCTCCCCGTGTCCTCGCTCCCTGTGTCCTCACTCCCCGTATCCTCACTCCCCGTGACCTCTCTCCCCGTGTGAACACTCCCCGTGTCCTCTCTCCCCGTGTGAACACTCCCCGTGTCCTCACTCCACATGTGAAGAATCCCCGTGTCCTCGCTCCCCGTGTCCACGCTCCCCGTGTGAACACTCCCCGTGTCCACGCTCCCCGTGTGAACACTCCCCGTGTCCTCGCTCCCCGTGTGAACACTCCCCGTGTCCTCACTTCCCGTGTGAACGCTCCCCGTGCCCTCACTCCCCATGTCCTCGCTCCCCGTGTCCTCACTCCCCGTGTGAACACTCCCCTTGTCCTCACTCCCCGTGTGGACACTCCTCGTGTCTGTACTCCCCGTGTGAACACTCCCCGTGTCCTTGCTCCCCGTGTGGACACTGTCCGTGTCTTTACTCCCCGTGTACTCACTCCCCGTGTGCTCACTCTCCGTGTCCTTACTCCCCGTGTGAACACTCCCCGTGTGAACAATCCCCGTATCCTCATTCCCTTGTCCTCACTCCCCATGTCCTCACTCCCCGTGTCCTCACTCCCCATGTCCTCACTCCCATGTCCTCGCTCCCCGTATCCTCTCTCCCCCGTCCTCACTCTCCATGTCCTCACTCTCCGTGTCTTCACTCCCCGTGTCCTCACTCCTCGTGTCCTCACTCCCCATGTGAACACTCCCCAAGTGAACACTCCCCGTGTCCTCAGTCCCCGTGTCCTCACTCCCCGTGTTAACACTCCCCGTGTCTTTGCTCCCCATGTCCTCACTCCCCATGTCCTCACTCCCCGTGTCTTTACGCCCCGTGTGAACACTCTTCATGTGAACACCCCCCGTGTCATCGCTCCCCGTGTCCTCGCTCCCCGTGTCTTTATGCCCCGTGTGAACACTCTCCATGTGAACACTCCCCGTGTCCTTGCTCCCCGTGTCCTCGCTCCCCGTGTCCTCGCTCCCCGTGTCCTCGCTCCCTGTGCCCTCGCTCCCCGTGTCCGCGCTCCCCGTGTGAACACATCCCGTGTCCTCACTCCCCATGTCCTTACTCCCCATGTGAACACTCCCCATGTCCTCACTCCCCGTGTCCTCACTCCCCGTGTCCTCTCTCCCCTTGTGAACAATCCCCGTGTCCTCACTCCCTGTGTCCTCACTCCCCATGTCCTCGCTCCCCGTGTCCTCTCTCCCCAGTCCTCACTCCCCCTGTCCTCACTCTCCATGTCCTCGCTCCCCGTGTCCTCACTCTTCGTGTCCTCACTCCCCATGTGAACACTCCCCAAGTGAACACTCCCCGTGTCCTCACTCCCCGTGTCCTCATTCCCCATGTCCTCACTCCGCGTGTGAACACTCCCCGTGTCCTCACTCCCCGGGTCCTCTCTTCCCGTGTGAACACTCCCCGTATCCTCGCTCCCCATGTCCTCACTCCCCATGTCCTCACTCCCCTTGTGAACACTCCCCGTGTCCTCGCTCCCCGTGTCCTCACTCCCCATGTCCTCGCTCCCGTGTCCTCACTCCCCGTGTGAACAATCCCCGTGTCCTCACTCCCCGCGTGAACACTCCCCGTGTCCTCACTCCCTGTGTGAACACTCCCCGTGTCCTCACTCCCCGTGTCCTCACTCTCCATGTGAACAATCACCGTGTCCTCGCTCCCCGTGTCCTCGCTCCCGTGTCCTCGCTCCCCGTGTCCTCTCTCCCTGTGTGAACACATCCCGTGTCCTCTCTCCCCGTGTGAACACTCCCCGTGTCCTCTCTCCCTGTGTGAACACTCCCCATGTCCTCTCTCCCCGTGTGAACTCTCCCCGTGTCCTCTCTCCCCGTGTGAACACTCCCCATGTCCTCTCTCCCTGTGTGAACTCTCCCCGTGTCCTCTCTCCCCGTGTGAACACTCCCCGTGTCGTCTCTCCCCGTGTCCTCACTCCCCGTGTGAACACAACCCGTGTCCTCACTCCCCGTGTCCTCGGTCCTCGCTCCCCGTGTGGACACTCCCCGTGTCCTCACTCCTCGTGTCCTCACTCCCCATGTCCTCACTCCCCGTGTCTTTACTCCCCGTGTGAACACTCTTCATGTGAACACTCCCCGTGCCCTCGCTCCCCGTGTCCTCGCTCCCCGTGCCCTCACTCCACGTGTCTTTACTCCCCATGTGAACACTCTCCATGTGAACACTCCCCGTGTCCTCGCTCCCCGAGTCCTCGCTCCCCGTGACCTCGCTCCCCGTGCCCTCGCTCCCCGTGTCCGTGCTCCCCGTGTGAACACATCCCGTGTCCTCACTCCCCATGTCCTTACTCCCCATGTGAACACTCCCCGTGTCCTCACTCCCTGTGTCCTCAGTCCACATGTCCTCGCTCACCGTGTGAACACTCCCCGTGTCCTAGCTCCCCATGTCCTCACTCCCCATGTCCTCACTCCCCGTGTCCTCACTCCCCATGTCCTCACTCCCCATGTCCTCACTCCCCATGTGAACACTCCCTGTTTCCTCACTCCCCGTGTCCTCAATCCCCGTGTGAACACTCCCCGTGCCCTTGCTCCCCGTGTGGACACTGTCCGTGTCTTTACTCCCCGTGTACTCACTCCCCGTGTCTTTACTCCCCGTGTACTCACTCCCCGTGTGCTCACTCTCCGTGTCCTTACTCCCCGTGTGAACACTCCC